>JAHRHZ010000018.1:6806886-6874561 GCA_024137785.1 Ginglymostoma cirratum
GCTAGCACTAGAATAGAATAAATTAGTAGGTGCAGTTGGAATAAAGTTAAATTAAAACACTCTAAAGCAGGGTTACAGTGCATCTATGCGAATGCACTGAGCATGGTGAATAAGGTGGGGGAGTTACAGACATAGATTGCTCAGTGGAATATAACAGAAACTTGGCTCATCATGGAGCACGACTGGGTGTTTGAATTCCTGGATATAGGATGTTCAGGAAAGATAGGAAAAGAAGAAAAGGAGTTGGAATGGTAGCAGTGTAAGGAGGGCCTTGCAGCACTAGAAAGAGAGAATGGCAGAACTGACTTGACTATAGCTAAGAAACAAAAAGATACAAAGACTCTGCTTAGAGGGGGAATGGTGTGGCCGTAATGTTACTGGACTAGTAATCCAGAACCTCAGGCTCATGTTCTGGGGACCTGGGTTTGAATCCAACCGCGGCTGATGGTGATATTTGAATTTAATTTAAATGAAAGAAAATTGGAATAAAAGTCTGGTCTAATGGCAGCCAGAGTTGATGGTTGGAAAAAAAATCATTGGGTTCACTAATGCCCTTCAGAGAAGAAAATCTGCCGTCTTTACCTGGTCTGGCCTACATGTGACTCCAGTACTCATGGTGACATGACTGATTCTTCAATTAGGGACAGACAATAATTTCTGGCCTACCCAGTGACACCCATATCTGATGAATGAATAAAAACAAAATCCAAAGCCCATACAGGGGAGGCGATGGCCTCGTGGTATTATCACTGGACTGTTAATCCAGAGACCTACACAATGATCTGGGGACCTGGGTTCGAATCCTGCCACAGCAGATTGTGGAATTTGAATTCAATAAAAATCTAGAATTAAGAGTCTAATGATGACCATGAACCAATTGCCAGGAAAAGCCCACCTGGTTCACTCATGTCCTTTAGGGAAGGAAAGCTGCCATGCTTACCTGGCCTACATGTGACTCCAGACCTACAGCATTGTTGTTGACTCTTAAGTGCCCTTTGGGCAATTTAGGATGGGCAATAAATGATGCCCTCATCCCAAGAATGAATAAAGGAGAAAAAAATTAATGGTGTGTGACTCAATGCAAATCTATGCTGCCAGACCTTCCAAAATGGATCAGAGAATTGCAAGGAGGATCATCAGGGACTGGCAAATTTTAGAATCCAATACCCATGGACGAGGGGTGCGTATGGCTGGTGCCCATGGATTGTGCCCTGAGATGGTGTTGGGATGTGCACTAATATGGAGTCTCCATGCAGCTGGGTACCCACCCTGACTTCCATGTTGACATCTAGCTTGTTCGTTACGTTCGGAAAAATAGGAAACTGAATATTAATGATTTGAGATGTGCAGTTCATAAGGCACTTAACAAGCTATATTCCCCCCTTACTCACAACTCAGCGCTGCCTTGAGAGAAGATCAGCTTGATGCTGAACAAAGATGGACTGAGATTCTCCCGACTTAAAGATGGGCCTCTCTGGACCATGACAGACCAGACCAGACTCTCCTCAAAGAAGGTAGCGTAGAGCCTAACTTTTTCTTATTTTAAAGGCAAATGTGAAGTGCTCTGTTAGATACAATGCAATCGGTCAAAATACTTGGCCGCAAGCGAAACACAATATATTCGAACAATAATAGTTAAAATTCAACAAAAAAAAAGAAAAGCTTTGAATTACTTAACTGTATTAGAAAACTTAACAGAACAATCGTTACAGCCACTATCACTAATTAACTGTTCCAATATAGTAACAGCCCATAAACATACCCTTTGACAAATTAGCAAATTCGGAAAACAGATTTTGTCTCACATGCAGGAAGAGAACTCCCAGTTTTTGGCTGCGATCGAGAGAGTGAAAAATAGCTTCCACTTCTTCAAGCCCACAACAGCAACAGCTGGAAAGCTAGTAAAATCTTTGATCTGTGAGAGCTTGACCACACTCACTCAGGCTGCTTCTATTGTTCCAACTTTAAAAAAATATTCCACGGCCTCAAAGTGGCTTATCTTCTCATAGACTGCTCTGCATCTGTCCTCCAGTCTCTCTCTAAAAGAAACCAGGTCAAAACACAACTCTGAAAGCCACAGAGATAAAAGGTACTGCAGATGCTGGAGAATCCGAGATAACAAGCATGGGGCTGGATGAACACAGCAGGTCAAGCAGCATCAGAGGAGCAGGAAAACTTGATGTTTCGGGCCTAGACCCTTCATCAGAAATCGGGGAGGGGAAGAGGGTTCTGAAATAAATAGGGAGAGAGGGGGAGGCGGATAGAGGATGGATAGAGGAGAGGATAGGTGGAGAGGAGGCAGACAAGTCAAAAAGGCAGGGATGGAGCCAGTAAAGGTGAGTGTAGGTGGGGGGGTAGGGAGGAGATAGGTCAGTCCAGGGAGGACGGACAGGTCAAGGGGGCGGGATGAGGTTAGTAGATAGGAGATGGGGTGGGGCTTGAGGTGGGAGGAGGGGATAGGTGAGAGGAAGGACAGGTTAGGGAGGCAGGGACGAGCTGGGCTGGTTTTGGGATGCGGTAGGGGGAGGGGAGATTTTGAAGCTTGTGAAATCCACATTGATGCCATTGGGCTGCAGGGTTCCCCGGCTGGACATGATTTGCTGTTCCTGCAGCCTTCGGGTGGCATCATTGTGGCACTGCAGGAGGCCCAGGATGGACATGTCGTCTGAGGAATGGGAGGGGGAGTTGAAATGGTTCGCGACTGGGAGGTGCAGTTGTTTGTTGCAAACGGAGCGCAGGTGTTCTGCAAAGTGGTCCCTAAGCCTCCGCTTGGTTTCCCCGATGTCGAGGAGGCCACTACGGGCCAGCTCCACACTTTGTTATCTCACAAAGCCACAGTATCGTCACAGGAGTTATTGTCTGAGTCAGTCACAAATTTCATCATAGCGTGCATCATTCAGACCTCTATAATATTCTGCCCAATGTGCAGGACTATTGGAAAGAGGCAGGAGAGTCAGAATGCTGTCTTGGAAACCATTATATCTGAATACAACATAATTGGCTGAATGGCCTCCTCTTCCACCAATACAATTCTGTGAAACATTTGCAACTCTATCTCTATTGACCTATTCATTGATCCAGATTTCAAGATGGCTTTCACCAGTACTTTTTACTGCTCCATATCTTTGAAATAATTCCACAGAGGCTGGAATCCCATCACGAAGTCACCCTTTATTGACAGATGAACAATGCGTGACTATAACACTGCCTCACAGAAGGTCAGGTACTAGAATATCTCTGACACTTCTGTTTCTATCTGTCAGCCAGAACTCCCAGATTGAACCAGATTAACAGCCCCAATCTGGAATCTTTTATGTTATGAGGTCCAGCTGGCTGACCTCGTTCCAATCTTCATTAACACATCTCCCTCATCAACAAATCATAATCTACCGAAATATTCTGCCTAGCTGTTTGCGACACGGATCCACATTCTCCAAATTTACCTCACAGCAGCAGGCTGAAAGCAGTTTAAAATCCAGACCCACCATTACAATCTCCAGCTTCTTTAAAAATAGCTGGAAAGATTTCAGAGAAATATTCATCTGCATTGGAGAAATTCTGGTGGTAATGTCCCTAACCACGGACTGGGAGGCCTACGTTCATCTCACCTGCTCTAAGGGTATGTGATAACATCTCTGAACACGTTAGTCAGGAAAATGCCAACAATGTTGGGTAGATGGTCCAGCAAAAGGAAACACCCATCTGAGGCCCTGACATTGGGATGGATTCCCGATTTCATTTATTCAGGGATCTGGGCGTCACTTGCTGGGCCAACGTTTATTCCCGATCCTTAAACTGGCTTTCAGAAGGTGGCGGTGAGCTAGCTTCTTGAACCATTGCAGTCCATGTGCTGTCAGCAGACCCACAGTGTTGTTAGGGTGAGAACAGAATTTTTTTAGGTCCAGTACGGTCTTCATAATTCAAGTAATAAATCAGTTAAGGTGACCATGAAGCTATCATCCATTGTTCAGCAATGTCCTTTAAGGAAGGAAATCTGCCAACTTTACTTGGTCTGGCCTCCATGTGACTCCAGACCCAATAAGCTTGACTCTTAAGTATCATGTGAAATGGCTGAGTAAGCCACATTTTTATAGACGCACCATAAAAAGCGTTCTATCTGGATCCATCACGGCTTGGTATAGCAACTGGTCTGCCCATGACCAAAAGAAACCACAGAGAGTTGTGAACACAGCCCAGACCATCACACAAGCCAACCTTCCATCCATTGACTCCATCTACACTTCCCACTGCCTTGGAAAGGCAGCCAACGTCATCAAAGACCCCTCCCACCCAGTTATAGTCTCTTCCAACCTCTTCCATCAGGCAGAAGATACAAAAACTTAAACGCACAGACCAACAGGTTCAAGAACAGCTTCTTTCCCAATTTTTATTAGACTTCTGAATGGACTTCTCAAATTTCAAGTCTAATGTTGATCTTGCTTTTTGTGCACCTTCTCTTCAGCCGCAACATTGTATTCCTCCCTCTGTTCAATCACCCTATGGTCTTTGTATGGTATGACCTACCTGTACTGCACACAAAACAAAACATTTCACTGTACCTAGGTACATGTGACAATAATAAATCAAATCATTGTTTAAGGGCAGTTAGGGATGGGCAACGAATGCTGGCCTTGCTAGTGATACCCATGTCCCATGGAAGAATGAGATTTTTAAAAAAAAATGGCATTTAGATCACTGATTACAGTTTTGAGCATTCTGAAAATAACCTTCTATAATCTCATTGGTCTATAGTTCTCTGGCTTTTCCTTACCACCTTTCTTAAATAGTGGCACCATGTTAGCCAACCTCCAGTCTTGCGGCACCTCACCTTTGGCTATCGATGATAAAAATATCTCAGCAAGGGGCCCAGCTATTACTTCGCTCGCTTCCCACAAAGTTCCAGGACCCGGGGATTTATCCACCTTTATGCGTTTTAAGACATCCAGCACATCCTCCTCTATAATATGGATGTTTTACAAGACGTCACTATTTATTTCCCCATGTTCTCTATCTTCCAAATCCTTCTCCACAGTAAACGTTGATGCAAAATACTTGTTTAGTATCTCCCCCATCTCCTGTGTTTCCACACATAGTTGGCTTTGCTGATCTTCAGGGAGAGATAGTAGGAACTGCAGATGCTGGAGTCTGAGATAACAAGGTGTAGAGCTGGATGAACACAACAGGTCAAGCAGCATCAGAGGAGCAGAAAAGCTGACGTTTCGAGTCTGGACCCTTCTTCAGAAACATCAGACCCGAAACATCAGCTTTCCTGGTCCTCTGATGCTGCTTGGCCTGCTGTGTTCATCCAGCTCTACACCTTGTTATTCTCAGATTCTCCAGCATCTGCAGTTCCTACTATCTCTGAAACAATTTTAACCCCACTGCGAAGCCTCTTCTAAGGATGCCTACCTCAAAGAAGTTACCCTTCTCCATCCAGAAAAACCTTAGTGGTCTCTCTCCCACTGCAACTCTCTCGTGATCTTTAGGGAACCTTATTTTCTCCCTAGTTTCCCTTTTGTCCTTAATGTGTTTGTAGAATCCCTTTGGATTCTCCTTTACCCTATTTGCCAAAGCTATCTCATGTTCCGTTTTTGCCCTCCTGATTTCCGGCTTAAGTATACTCCTACTGCCTTTGTGCTGTTCTGGGGATTCACTTGATTATCACTGCTGTCTATACCTGCCATATGCTTCCTTCTTATTCTTGAAAGAAACCTCAATTTCTCTAGCCATCCAGCATTCCCTGCACCTACCAGTCTTACCCTTCACCCTGACAGGAATATACTGTCCCTGGACTCTTGTCATCTCATTTTTGAACGCCTCCCATTTTCCAGCTGTCCCTTTACCTGCGAACATCTGCCCCCAATCAACTTTTGAAAGTTCTTGCCTAATACTGTCAAAATTAGCCTTCCTCCAATTTAGAACTTTGACTTTTAGATCCAGTCTATCCTTTTCCATCACTATTTTAAACTAAAAATTATCGTCACTGGTCCCAAAGTGCTCCCCCACTGACTCCTCAGTCACCTGCCCTGCCTTATTTCCCAAGAGTAGGTCAAGTTTTGCGCCTTCTCTGGTGGGTACATCCACATACTGAATCAGAAAATTTTCTTATACACACTTAACAAATTCCCCTCCATCCAAACCTTGAACTATGGCAGTCCCAGTCTTTGTTTGGAAAGCTAAAATTCCCTACTATAACCAAACTATTATTCTTGCAGATAACTGAGATTTCCTTACAAATTTGTTTCTCAATTTCCCACTGACTATCACGGGGGGGTCTATAATACAATCCCAGTAAGGTGATCAACCCTTTCTTACGTCTCCGTTCCACCCAAATAACTTCCCTGGACACATTCCCAGGAATATGCTCCCTAAGTATAGCCATAATGTTATCGTTAATCAAAAACACCACCCCCGCCTCCTCTCTTGCCTCCTTTTCTATCCTTCCCATAGTATCTATATCCTGGAACATTAAGCTGTCAGTCCTGTCCATCCCTGAGCCATGTCTCTGTATTTGCTATAATATCCCTGTCCCATGTTCCCAACCAGGCCCTGAGTTCATCTGCCTTACCTGTTAGGCCTCTTGCATTGAAATAAATGCTGTTTAATTTATCAGTCCAACATCGTTTTCTGCTTTGTTCCTGCCTGATGGTGAATTTACACCACGTTTTGGCCATATCACTCATTTGTAAAGTCGAGAGTTTGTGAGTGATAAGTTATTGGCATCTGTATTTGGCAAGTTATGCAAAAACAGAATCCTCTTTCTCCCTCCGGGCTCATTGCAGTGGAAAGCCACTTCCAATCTTGGACAAAATCGGATTAGTTCAGTCCATCCGCTGGAGCCAAGAGAGAAATCCAATTTCAGGTCTTGATTCGATCAGTAGCAGAGCACTGTGTTTCGTCTCGTGTGTTTCATTTACTCGGAGCCTAATGGATGCTGCCGTAGTACCTTAGCACAGTCTGTAGAGCCATACAGCACAAACGGAGGACATTCAGTCCATTATGCATGTGTCAGCTCTCACAGAAGGCTCTGTCCAATTATTCCCACAGCAGGGCACTGCCATGTGGAGGTTTTAGAAGCAGTACCTGGGTTTCATCCTCAGAGGGCACTGTTGCATCAGAATGAGATGCATGTTCAGTTCAAAACAGGATAGAGTTTATTGGGAAGGCATTTAGTTCCATTCTCACCACCTTTCCCTTTATTCTTCATTCAAGTGTGACTAAGATGGTGCACTGTACAGGATGAATCCTGCCCTTTGAGGATTTAAGGTTTGTGAATTTAATGACCTGTTCTGTTTACTTTCTGGCAGCAAATCAGGGCAAATAGTTATCAGTGGTCTTCCATGTTTGGAAAGTGTTAATGAGTGTCTTGCTGTTCTATTTCAGGTTTTCTTCTGCCTGTCCTACCATACAGTCAAAAACCAGCTGACAAGCATCATCCATGAGTCTAAATAATGTGCAGACATTCCTGAATGATAAAGCTCAGCACACAGTGTACTGGGCTATCACAGAGCTCAGTTACAGAGTCCTCACTCTGTCTAAGGAGCTGTACACTGCTCAAGGATACTGCAAACCCGCACATCTCTTCCTCCTCATGCCTCGCCCGCCTTTTCCATCTATTCCACCCATTCCCCCATCTCCTCATCTTCCGTTCCATCTTCCCTTCTAATTCCTTCTTCCCCTCACGTGCCTTACCCCCCTCTCTGCTTCCCACTGTTCCCCTCCTTTCCCTAGTCTGCTCTCTATCTTTCTTTCTCCTTCTGCCTCTCCCTTTCCTTCCTCTGCACTTACCCTCCACCTCCCTGCCTTTCTACCAATTCCCCCCTCTCATCTTCATGTCATTTTCTAGCCCTTCACTGTCAACAGGTGGCACTGTTGGGGTCAAGTCATACCACTCTGTGAGGCTGATAGTTCTGTGCAGTACTGAGGGGGTCCTGCACTATTAGGGGTGCCATCCTCCAAATGAACCGATAAACCAGTCCTAGCTGCCCTCTCAATTACACCTGGGAGATCCCACATCAGTATTTTGAAGTCTGTCATGGGAGAAATGGGAGCAGGAATAGGCCATTCGGCCCTTCAATTTGATCCACTTTAATAATGAGTAGTCTTCCATCTCAGCTGCACCCCCTTTGCAGAAGAGCGAGAGCATTCTTCCTGTCATCCTGGCTAATGTTTACCCCTTATCGATACCACCAGCCCCCAGATCTTCTGCATGTTGTCATGTCGCTGTTTGTGGGAGCTGTCTTGTGAGCAACATTCCAACAGTTTCCGATGGTTCAGAAGTAGTTTGTTGGCTGTAAAGGACATTGAGATGCCTTGAGGTCATGGAAGGTGCCATAGAAAAGCCGGATTTTTATATATAGCTGCTTGCTGAGACACAGATTTGTGTCCTTTGCTGACGTCAGAGTGAGAGTGAGGGGGACTGTGACTTTGAGCTTAGTTTACATTGGGACTGGAGAGCAGAATGCTGGATGACAATGCTGCCCAGCGCTGAGGGAGTGCTGCACTGTCAGAGATGCTAACCTGCATGACAGGGAGGGTGCTGATGGTTGGACAGCGCAGAAGAACAAAGTCATAGAGTCATGCAGCACTGAAACAGACCCTTCGGTCCAACTAGTCCATGCTAACCATAATCCCAAACTAAACTAGTCCTACCTGCCTGCGCTTGGCCTATATCCCTCCAAACATTTCCTATTCATGTGCTTGTCTAAATGTCTTTTAAACAATGTCACTGTACCTGTACTTACCTCTTTCTCTGAAAGTTCATTCTACACACGAACCTCTCTCTATGTAAAAAATTGCCCCTCAAGTCCTTTTTAAATCTTTCTTCTCTCACCATAAAAAATCTGCCCCTTAGTTGTGAAATTCCCAACCCTAGGGAAAAACAAAACACCTGCAGCTCAGCAGGTCTGGCAGCATCTGTGGAGGAGAAAACAGAGTTAACTTTCGGGTCCGGTGACCCTTCCTCAGAACATCATCCCAAACTAAACTAGTCTCACCTGCCTGCTCCAGGCCCATATCCCTCCAAACCTTTCTTATTCATGTACTCATCTAAATGTCTTTCACATGTTGTAATTGTAGCTGCACCCCACCGCATCCCTTGGAAGTTCCTTTCACATATGAGCCACTCTCTGTATAAAAAAATTGCCCTTCATGTCTTTTTAAAATCTTTCTCCTCTCACCTTAAAAATCTGCCCCCCAGTTTTGAACACCCCCATCCTAGGGTAAAGACAACTGCTAATCACCTTATCCTATGCCCCTCATGATCTTATAAACCTCTATAAGGTCACCCCTCAACCTCCTACACTCCAGGCAAAAAGTCCCGGCCTATCCAGCCTCTCCCTATAACCCAAACCCTCGATGACAAAGTGGTTAAAAACCAAAAGAACTGCGGGTGCTGTAAATCAGGAACAAAAACAGAAGTTGCTGGAAAGCTCAGCAGATCTGGCAGCATCCGTGAAGAAAAAAATCAGAGTTAACGTTTCAGGTCCGGTGACCCTTCCTCAGTTCTGACCCGAAACGTTAACTCTGATTTTATTCACGACAAAATGGTTGTTCAGTTGACTCTTAGAATAACCAATTGTGTGTCTGCATTGATACAAAGCTGATTGGATCATTCTAAGCCACTTTTCTGCTTGCAAAATGCTTTATTCATATTTATCAAACCACAAGTATGTCAGAAAATTGATTAAAGTTGCTATTACAGAAAGTGCAAACCAGATTAATCTGTTTCCGTGCAGCATGCAGCAGCCAGCTACCGTTCGACAGTAATAATTGCAGTTTACGTATCATGTCAAACACACAGGCCGAGAGGTTTAATGGAGGCTCCAGGCCCTCAGTGTACTATAGCAGGACAATCTTAAAGAGTGACTTTCCCCTTGTGCTGCCTTTACAGTGGCTGATATGAGCTTTAGGCGAATATTCCTGCAGTTCGGAATGTGTCGGTGTCAACACTCGATTGCAGATGGCTCTTTGCACCCGAACACTCGTGCATTTCAGCAAGACCGAACAGTATGTTTCCCCAAACTGATGGCTCCCCACCCGCTGTGAGCCTGTGCCCTTGGAAGCAGTACATAGAGACTAGTGTCACTGAGCTGCCCTGGAAGAATCTCAATGAAAATGCCCTCATCTCTTTCCAGAGTCCTTTGCAAAGACACGGTCCAGAAGGAGGTGGAGACAGTCTCGCCCCCACACTGTAACTGGAGGAAAGACCTTGCATTTATATAGCAACCGTCACCTCCACAAAATAACTCAAAGGGATTCGCACCCAACAAAATGCTTCAAAGTTACGGTAGTGAGTGCTTGGGTTCGTATTCAGGTGAATCAGCAACCTGGATTAACAATCCAGAGAGCTCAAGCCCCATTGTTTCCCTTAGAAAATTTGCAGTTGGTCTAATTGAAAAACATTACGAACATAAGAACTAGGAGCAGGAGGAGGCCATCTGGCCCCTGCTCTGCCATTTAATAAGGTCATGGCTGATCTTTTTGAGACTCAGCTCCACTTACCTGCCCGCACACCATTACCCTTAATTCCTTTGCTGTTCAAACATTTATCTAGCTTTGCCTTAAAAACATTCAGTGAGGAAGCCTCAACTGCTTCACTGGGCAGGGAATTCCACAGATCCACAACCCTTTGGGTGAAGAAGTTCCTCCTGACCTCGGTCCTAAATCTGCTCCCCCTTATTTTGAGGCTATGCCCCTTAGTTCTTGTTTTATTCATCGTTGGAAACAACCTCCCTGCTTCTATGATATCTTGTCTATTCTCTTCATAATTTTATATATTTCTATAAGACCCCCCTCATTCTTCTAAATTCCAATGAGTATAGTCCCAGTCTGCTCAATACCTCCGCATAAATCAACGCTCTCACCTCCGGATTCAACCTAGTGAACCTCCTCTGCACCCCGTCCAGTGCCAGTACATCCTTTCTCAAGTAAGGAGACCAAAACTGCACATAGTACTCCAGGTGTGGCCTCACCAGCCCCTATACAACTGTAGCAAAATTTCCTAGTTATTAAACTCCATGCCTCTAGCAATGAGGATAATATTCCATTTGCCTTCTTAATTACCTACTGCACCTGCAAACCAGCTTTTCATGAGGACACCCAGGTCCTTCTGCACAACAGCATACTGCAAAATTTCACCATTTAAATAATAGTCCATTTTGCTTTTATTCCTACCTAACTTAGGTGAAAATAAAAGCAAGTTAATAAAAGTGACCATTTCATTGAAGGCTCAAAGAATCACAGGGAGACTGGGGGAGGTGGTGGCCTGCCTGAACTGTTAATCCAGAAACCCAGATAACATTCTGGGCACCTGGGTTCAAATCCTGCTACAGTATGGGGTGGAATTTGAATTCAATAAATATCTGGAAATAAGAATCTAACAATAACTGTGAATTAATTGTTAGGAGCAGGAGTAGGCCATTCAGCCCCTCAAGCCTGCTTTGCCATTCTAGTTTCTTGCTGATCATCCACACCAATGCAATCTTGCCATGCTGTCCCCATATCCTTTTACATCATTAGTGTCTAGAAGTCTATTGATCTCAGTCTTGAATGACTGAGCGTCCATTCAAAAGAATTCAAAATGTGTACACGCACGCATCGAGTGGTTTAAAAATGATTGCTATCTTTTGGGTGTTCATTTCAGAGATTGAAGAGTGAACATTGTGACTAGCTTGGGCCTTTTCTAAATCCTGTTTGTTCTGGAATGTTCCTTTCCATCACAGCAGTGACGGTAGCACTGTTGTTTAATTGTGAGCTTAAACCCAATGGCCATCCAGATGACCCACGATGCTCGAGGATGAGGGATGAGGGGCATGGACAGGGTGAACAGCCAAGAATTTTTCCCCAGTGTAGAAGAGTCCAAAACTAGAGGGGCATAGGTTTAAGGTGAGAGGGGAAGGATTTAAAAGGGACCTAAGGGGCAACATTTTCACACAGAGGGTGGTGCGTGTATGCAGGAGGTAGTGGAGGCTGGTACAATAACAACATTTAAAAGGCATCTGGATGGGTATATGAATAGGAACGGTTTAGAGGTATATGGGCCAATGCTGGCAATTGGGACTAGATTTATACAGGATATCTGGTTGGCATGGACAAGTTGGACCAAAAGCCTGTTTCCGTGCTGTACAGCTCTATGACTCTATGACTGTAGAAGGAGGGAAGTTCTTCCCAGTGTCAGGGCTGATATTTATCCTTAGTCCCAAAAGCAACAAAACACAGATTCTCTGGTCATTATCACATTGCTGCTGTGGCAGCTTGCTGTACGACCGTCGGCACTTCATTGGGTGTCAGGCACATTAGGACTTCCTGTGGTCGTGAAAGGTGCCAACTAAATGCAAGTCTTTCTTGAGTGTCTGAAAGGTCAAGTGTGGGGGAGATCAACAACGTTTGTTTTTGCTTCTCTTGCAGTTTGTTCTTCCGAATAAAGCTCAGCCTTAAACAAGCAGGACCTGCCAGTTCATATTGTCATTCCTTTTGAAACCTAAGACAAACTCCAAATCTGGATGGAATCTGCACCAGGGAGGAGCGAGAGCCAAGAAAAACCACGTCAAAAGTAAAAAGTGTACAAAATTTACCAACAGCATCTCCACCTCCAAACCTTCCTCTAGAAACCCCAGCCTTATGTTTTTTTCTCCCCCTTTCTGTTTTGCTTGGCTGGGTCGACGTGGACTGAGACAGAAAGCAGTTGAGTTTCTTTGTGGAGAGGTTCGGGGAGGGGGTGCCATGGGGGTTGAGGGGGGAGGTGAGGTGATGTTAGACATGGGACGTGACTTGTCGGGCGCTCGGCCTGCTGGGAAGGCTGTGGCAGTCTGCCTGAATTGGCAGCTACTGTTTTACTGCTTCTCGCACCAGGTGTCAGACACAAGCTCCCGAGTGCCAAAAAAGCGACTGGATTGTACTTCATCATCGCT
This sequence comes from Ginglymostoma cirratum, assembly GCA_024137785.1. NCBI lineage: Eukaryota > Metazoa > Chordata > Chondrichthyes > Orectolobiformes > Ginglymostomatidae > Ginglymostoma > Ginglymostoma cirratum. The sequence goes on from JAHRHZ010000018.1 coordinate 6,819,798, forward strand.
GACTAACTCCAGGGTTTGGAAAACCTCCCTGCTCTGTCAGGCTTTGTAGACTTGTACATTATGACTTGCTCGATTTGATCCCTGAATCATTTTAAAATGGCACAGTGCGTCGTGCTTGGAGGGTTCGAACTTCAGGGAGAAGCTGAATAGGGGCTATTTTCCCTGGAATGTTGGAGGCTGATGGGGGACCTTATAGAGGTTTATAAAATTATGAGGGGCATGGGTAGGGTGGCTAGCCAAGGTAGAGGAGTCCAAAACTAGAGGGCATAGGTTTAAGGTGAGGGGGAAAGATTTAAAAGGGACATGAGAGGCCAATTTTTCACACAGAGCGTGGTGCGTGTATGCAATGAGCTGCCAGAGGAAGTGGTGGAGGCTGGTACAATTACAACATTTAAAAGGTACCTGGATGCATACATGACTTGGAAGGATTTAGAGGGATATGGGCCAAATGCTGGCAAATGGGACTAGATTAATTTAGGATATCTGATCAGCCTGGATGATTTGGGCTAAAGGGTCTGTTTCTATGCTGTGTCTCTCTATGATTCCATGAATGTAAATGACAAGGGTAAAACCACCAGAACACAGGCTCCTCTGAAGAAATACAGCTGGAGATTAAAGAACTTCGATAATGCAAGTTAGCCATTTAATTTAACATCTTCCCAATACCAAACAATGATTATCAATTGTGAAAATTAAATGGAACTTCATCTACCGTATATAGATCCCAAGGGACTGTGGGCATCTTGCTGTTCAATACAGTTCTGTGCTCAGACAGAAACAGAAATTGCTGAAAAAACTCAGCAGGTTTGGCAGCATCTGTGGCGAAAAAGCAGAGTTAACCTTTTGGGTCCAGTGACTCTTCCTCAGAACTCATGCGGCTGTGGAAATGATTTTTAGCAAATGCCTTGTCAAACACCAAGAGCGACGGTGAAATTAATGTCAGTGGACAAGAGAAAAGATTGGAATGGAAATCCTGTCGGAGAGAGGAGCAGAACTTCTTCAAGGTGGGCATGCCTGGAAGAGATGTGGGAGTGAGTTAAACACTAAATTGAAAGAAAATGAACTGTGGATGCTGGAAATCACAAACAAAAACAGAAATTGCTGGAAGAGCTCAGCAGGTCTGGCAGCATCTGTGGAGAGAAAGCAGTTAGTGTTTTGGATCCAGTGACCCTTCCTTAGTTCTGTGCTCCATTGTCATTTCAACCATGCTCTGAGACTATCCAAACAGCCAGTCCTTCCCTGACCTCGCATGTTCTTTCCTGATGTTTCACTTCTATCGTCACCCAACACTGCCCTTTCTGGTGGTCGTACGCTCTCAGTTTGCACTTCCCCAGAACATTACCTGGGTCTCTGGATTAATAGTCGAGTGACAATACACCAGGCCATCCCCTCCGAATCACTTGGCATTTGACTTCCCAATTCCTGTCCTCCATTTACAAGGCACAAGTCAGGAGTGTGATGGAATACTCCCCATTTGCCTGGATGAGTGCAGCCCCGACAACACTCAAGAAACTTGACACCATCCAGGACAAAGCAGCCTACTTGATTGGCACTACATCCACAAACATCCATTCCCTCCATCACCCACACTCAGTAACAGCAGTGTGTACTATCAATAAGATGCACTGCAGAAATTCACCAAAGATCCTCAAACAGCACCTTCCAAACCCACGATCACTTCCATCCAGAAGGACAAGGGCAGCAGATCCATGGGAACACCACCAGCTGCAAGCTCCCATCCAAGCCACTCACCGTCCTGACTTGGAAATACATTGTCGTTGATTCACTGTCACTAGGACAAAATCCAGGAATTTCTTCCTTAAGGGCCTTGTGCACCAAATGGACTGCAGCGGTTCAAGTATGGGCTGGCTGTAGATGTGGCCCAGCCAGCAATACCCACCTCCCATGAGTGAATCTAAAACATTTCCCCATATTTCAACATGTCAGCAAGGCCTTCATTGGCCGTGAGATGCTTTGGGACTTTTGGAGAACGTGAAAAGTGCTATATAAATGCAAGGTGATTTCCATTGTCAAAGTTACTCATGACAATGAAAATTTTAGGCTAAGCTCCTTTGATATGTCAAACAGTGAGATTTCACAGAAAATGTGGGGTAAGCCCATTATCAGCTTATTATCCCCATCGATTGTAAATATTTTTACTTAAACTGAGATGTTATGACACACCTCTGGAGTAGATAGGATTTGACAACAGGTCCCTCGTTCAGAGATAGAGACATTACCACCACTCCACAAGAGCCCACTCCCTTGAATACCACTTGTTATCCAATTCACTGTTCATACTACCAATTTACACAAACACAATTAAGATCCAGCCATCATATCAGAAACACTGGACATCACCTCACATTGCTAGGAAAGAAAATTATATTGTGCGTACTTGCGGTTTGCCAAGACTAAAGCAAGCTGGGTTTGGTATCTTCCACTTCAACTTAGGAGCATGGGACTTTTGAGGAGAATCAGGCCATTCGGCCCTTTGGCGGTGCTGTACCATTCGATAAAATCATGGTTGATCTGATTGTGATCTCAACCCCAGTTTCTGTCCTTTCCCACATAACCCTTAACTCTCTTGTCTATCAAAAATCGAACTCATTTTGTCTGACCTGTGGCAAATGCATCCTGCAGATTTCTTCAGTCTTTAAGGTTAGCAAAAACATAAATGCCTTCTGAAAGAATTCATTGAACTTTGGCTTCAAATGGAAGGTTAAACAGTGGTAAATAAAGTCCACACATTTTTATTGTGTTAATCTGCCTCATCGTATCTCAGCCCTCGCCACCACTTCACAAAATACCAGCTTTATCGATGAGCAATGGAAATGCTGGAAAGTTGCATAAAGATTCAATTTTTTTGTATTCATTCGTGGGATGAAGGTGTCGCTGGCTAGGTGGCATTTATTGCTCAGAGGGCAGTTCAGAGTCAACCACATTGCTGTGGATCTGGAGTCACATGTACTCTAAACCAGGTAAGGATGGTAGTTTCCTTCCCTAAAGGACATCAGTGAACCAGATGGGTTTTTCCTGTGACAATTGGCAATGGATTCTTGGTCATCATTAGATCCTTAAATCCAGACTTTTTTTTTTAAATTGAATTTTTAAATCCTGCTGCTATGCTGGGATTCGAGCCTAAGTTCCCAGAATGCTATCTGGGTCTCTGGATTAACAGTCCAACAAATAATATCACTAGGCTTTCACCTCCCCTCTGTTCCATTACCAAGACCTGCAGGATGGAAAAGAATGTTTCCCTATGCACAGGAGTTGAGGAACAACCAATCAAAATATGTTAAGAAGACAGTCTAGACCCCAACATTTTCTTAGTTTTAAAGGCAAGTGTAAGGCGCTGTGTTCCAGATGCAATTTGATTGGTAAAACTATCGGGCTTGAAGCAAAACACACTTTATTCTTATTTTAGAGTTAAAAGACAAACAAAAGAAAGAAGAATTGGAAAAACTTAATTCTTCTGGAAAATGTAACAGAATGATTAATGTTTTTAACCGCTCAACAGTCACTCTTCCAATATACTAACTTCCTATAAACACACCCTCAACAAAGGCAAATTCAGTAAAATAGATTGTCTCACATGCAGTTCTCCGGTCCAGGAGGAAAGAGCATCAAGAGAAAACTAAGAAAACAGAGACAGCTCAAGTATTTCGCTGTAGCAGGGAGAGCTGTTTAGCAGTTTCCAAACCCCACCAACTACTGCAAGTTAAACTAAAATCCTGGCTCCTGGGTGAGCTTGAGCCCAGCCATTCAGGCTGCTTCTGTTGTTCCAAATTTAAAAAAGTCTCTCAAGCTGATTACTTTCTTGTCTTGGAACTGATCTCTCGGCATCTCTGTCTCAACCTCTCTCCATAAAATAAACCAGGACAAAATACAACTCTTAAAGCCATGGTATTGTCCCAATGGTCTCAAGAAAACGGATAACATTTTCTATTTTTGAGCGGTTTCTACAGGCGATATGTTAAAATATGCTGAAAGATTTAATGCTTCACAGTGCAATGACCATGATAGAGCTGGGGGCATGAAGGGCTATGCAATTTAATGTATTCAAACCTCCAGCGTTGGAAAAATTCTGCCATGTCAGTGATACATGCTTCAATGTGTCCAAATGCTGGCCTGTACACGGAGTGCAAGATCCCCTCAACCTGAACCCACTCTGTCTCCGCCATTTCTCTCAATTTGTGCTGGCTAGGATTCATGTTGGAGAGCTTTGGGTAGGTAGTTAGAGCAGATTGTAAGTGAACCAGCCAAAAGATAAGGGAATGGGAATATTCAAACCCTATTACAGGAAAGACATTATTAAATTGGAGAGAGGTCAGAAAAGATTTACCAGAATGTTGCCAGGAATGAAGAGTTTTGGGATATAAAAATAGACTGGGAAGGCTGGAACTTTTTCATTGGAGCGTAGGAGGTGGAGGGTGACCTTATTGAGGTTTACAAAATCATGAGGGATGTGGATAAAGTGAATAGCCAAGGGTTTTAGTTTCTTTCCAGGGTAGGGAGATCAAAACTAGGGGACATTTTTTAAGGTGAGAAGAGAAAAATTTAGAAAAGGACATGAGGGGCAGCTTTTTTACACAGAGAGTGATTTGTGTGAGGAATGAACTGCCCGAGAAAGTGATGGATGTAGATACAGTTCCAACGTTTAAAATACATTTGGATAAGTTCATGAAAAGGAAAAGCTTGGAGGGATATGGGCCAAGCGCAGGCAGGGACTAGTTTGGTTTGGGAACATGGTTGGCGTAGATTGGTTGGACTGAAGGGTCTGTTTCCATGCTGTATGACTCTATGACAGAGAAATAAGTGAGACTGAGCTGCTTTCATTTGCCCAAGCCCTAGCTTTGGAATTCCCTCTTAATTCCTGGTGATCTTTTGAAACAAATAAGACCCTGAGGGAATTTGATGGAGTGTGTACTGAGGGGGCATTTCCCCATATGGGGGACACAATTTAAAAATCAGATGTTTTCCATTTAAAAGAAATGAGAATATTTGTTCCTCTCAGAGTTAGCCTGTCGAATTCTCTTCTCTAGAGAGCCCTGGAGGCTGGATCATTGTATGCATTAAAGACTGAGTTAGACAGATTTTTAATTGCCAAGGGAATCAACAATTTCAGAGAATAGGCAGAAAAATGGATTTCAGGCCACAATTAAAGTACAAGCAGTAACTTTGTGGTGATGTTAAAGAGATATAACAGAAAGTAATGTAATGTCACATGCTCTTAACGATGCAAAATTTAAAAACCCTTGTGTACGTAATCAACCCTCAAAATAACCATCATTAATCCATCTCAAACACAACTGAGCCTTTTATAACATCATTAATCTGTCAATAATACAGTGAATTCAGGATCGCTTACTCTTCTGTTGAGATAAAATTTGGTTGTGAAAAGTATCCAGGCATTAATAATGACATAATTTTAGCCTTCAGGCTAATATCAATAAACAATGAGTGTGTTTGTTTGAATAAATTTATTTCAGCTCTCACTCACACAGGCAGCTGCCTGTTTATTTTTTAAAAGGTTGGAGATTTAAATAACATGATAGCTTAACATAAAATCTTTTCCTTCCTTCAAGTGCACTTATACCTCCTCCATAAAATTTGGGTTTTCCATGCGCCACTTGTTACAGTGAAAATGCGATCTGGTTGAACTCAGAGCTGAGTTCAATGGTGCCTGCTGAGTTCAGGTATCCCGACTTTGTAAATTATATCCTGCGCTCCCTTTCCACATTGGCAAAAACTGGAATTATCAAAAACGGGGCCGAGTTTTGAATCCAGATCCTGTCTGCTATTTTTAACGGCCCAAAGTCTACTTTGTTAAACTCTAGAAAATTAGTATTCTTGAAGAGAGTCCAGATCCATTCTTTTTAAGTGAGAGTTTTATTGGAGGTAATGATGTTTCATAGAACGCATGCCCCATTGATCACTAACTCCCCATATTTATAAAACCAATTTTCACCCGATTAACCCTTAATTAACATAGCATCTGCTTTCCCCTCATTCAATTAGGTCTCAGTCATCCCTTCCAAACTTATTACATGATAACAGGTTCTAAAGTTTCTTTTTAAGTAACTTGCTATGTATATAGTGAAAACAAACAGAACAACATACAAAATGACAACATATTATCTCTCGTTTGTTTTTTGAACATTAAAGTTCCAAATGCATTTCTTTCTGTAGTGATTGGACACAGGTTGGCCTCATTGACTATGAGGTCCTTGATTGGGATTGTTAACCTGGGCCAATCAGGAATGCCCTGGTTGATCAATATAGCCAGGGGATGCCAAAAAAAAAAAAAACGGGGATTAGAATCTCCTCAGTTTAAGAGACTAACTCCGGGCTGGCTGGCTACAGCCAGTGTATTGTGCACAAGTTAGTAAAAGGTGACTGAGTGATGGGATCTGCATAGTCTCTGTGCAGTTATTTCAGTGGCGACGAGAGAAAACAGGACATGCCTCAAGAATATTCGCTTGCAACAGGCATCTTGGAATTGGGGTAAGCATTTCGGTCATCATGCCTTTATTTGGGAAGATTGACTTATTTTATCCTGCTGTCGAAGATTGGGCCCAGTGTGTGCAAAGAATGCAATACTTTCTGCAGGAAAATGACATTGGGATAAATGAAAGGCAACAGGTAATCCTTCTGGTTGCTTGAGGACCCGCGGCATTTTCAGTTATAAGGGGCTTAACTTTCGCAGAAGTATCAAACACTATAACCTTCTAAGAGTTGACAGACTTGGTTAAGGAATGTTATGACCCCAAGCGTCCTCTGATCCTGAGATGTTATTGGTTTTATTTGGCTGTTATAGAAACGAGGGAGTCTGCGTCAGGATTTTTGACAAGGTTGCGATGACTGGCAGAGGCACGTAATTTTGGGTTAACACTGAATTAAGTGCTGAGGTGTATGGGATTAGTGACGTAATGATGCAGAAGTGCCGACTCGCTGAAGCCCAACTGGACTTTGAACAGGCACTACAATCGACCTTGTCACTAGAAAATGCGGCAAGTGGAGCATGAGAGCTACAGGGCATCTCAATGGAAGTGGGCTCCCTCACCTCTCCAACTGAGCTTGGGGAACACCACTTCAGTGAAGGCAATCACTGAGCCTTATGCAGGGCATATCCTGAGCAGAGGGACCCTAGACCAGCCCACAGCAGAACCCCACCACAAATCTGAGCCTTGGCCAACTGGCTAAAATGTTCTTCAGGATCTGGGCCAGTGAGCCATTGTAGTTGTTGCTGGTATGTGGATTGGAGACAGCAAGAGAATCCCACAAGGCCTTACAAGAAAACTTGTAAGCCAGTATGCTGGAGAGCGCATACCCTGGAAAATCCCCTTAAGTTTTGGTTGGAACAATTAAATTGCTTAGTGGTATCCAAATCGGAACCGATTAAAATTAATGTTTGGTTAAACTTCACCCAGTTCCTTCGGAGGACAATACCGGCACAGCTGTATCTGTGGTTGCTGTTTCGCTCGGGACTCCAACCGTTATGTCTGCACAAGACCTCAGCCAGACGGAGAACATACACTGTAGCAGATTAAGGGTACAACTTTGGTCCCAGTCTCCTATGATAAGCAATTGGTGCAGTTCCCACTGATGGTAGTAAAAGGCTTAGGCCTGAGCCTATTGGGGCAGAATTGGTTGAGAAATATTCAGCTGGATTGGCTCAACACTTTTTGATTAAAAAATATCTGCATCAGTGATGTTCTAGTGAAATACCCAGGAGTATACTGGGAAGGGCTTGGGACTATCAAAGGGGCCAAAGCCACTTCACATGTCGACCAGGAAGCAATTCCAAGATTTTGCAAGGCCCGTCCAGTGCCATTTGCCTTGTGGAGAAAAGTAGAGGTGGGAATCAAGAGGCTGGAGAGCAAAGGAATCATCAAGACAGTGCAGTTTACAGGACGGGCAGCATTGGTTGTACCAATTGTGAAGCCTGACGGCTCGGTTTGCCTTTGTGGGGATTTTAAGCAAACGGTAAACCGCTTCACACAGCTGGATAGATACCTTGAGGTATAGAGGACTTGTACACAAAGCTGGTGGTGGGGGCTATCCTTTATGAAGTTGGACATGAGCCATGCCGACCTGCAATTGTGACTGGATGAAGATTCGCAGAAATATGCTACAATTAATACCCATGAGGGTTTATATCAATATACAAGACTGCCATTTGGGATACCATCAGCCCGTGCCCTTTTCCAGTGGACCATGGAGAACATTTTACAAGGGCTGTCCCAGGTTGCCATCCAGCTGGATGATGTACTAATAACAGGGAAGACCAATAAAGAGCACTTGAAGAATTTGAACATCGTACTTAAACCTTTCTCCCAGCTGGATGTATGTCTTCAAAGGGGAAAGTGTGTGTTCCAGACACCCCAAGTGACTGACTTAGGTTAGGGGGGGTCAACAAAACTGGGTTACACCCGTTGGAGGATAAAGGGAAGGCGATCAAAGGAGCCCTGGCTCCCACATCTGTACCAGAGCTTAGGTTTTTCCTCGGGTTAGTGAATTATAATGGAAAATTCATATGTAACCTGGCCTCCATCTTGGCATCTTTACACCTGCTATTGACAAAAGGTCAGCCTTGGAAATAGTCAGATAGCTAAGAAGCAGCCTTTAGGGAAATGAAATAGCAGCTATGTCACCTAAGGACTTGGTTCACTACGATCCGCAGTGAGAGGTCATGCTGACATGTAATGTCTCCCCGTACAGTATCAGGGTAGTGTTGGCTCACCAGTGTCCAATGGAGAGGAACTCAAAATAGCTTATGTCCCAGACTTTGGCTGATGCTGAAAGCAAATATGCCCAGATAGAGAACGAAGGTTTGGTAGTGATCTTTAGTGTAGGATGAGAATTTGTCATGGTAACAGATCACAAACCCCTGCTAGGGTTACTGAAGGAAGACAAGGCAATGCTGCCCATAGCTTCCAGTAGAATTCAGCATTGGGCCCTTATTCTCAGTCCGTACAAGCAGACGTTAGAACACTGTTCAGGAAGCCAAGTGGCCAATGCAGATGCCTTGTGCCATCTCCCACTGGCAGACTCTCGGTGGTGCCTCCCCTGGAAGAATCTGTTTTGGTTTTAAACTTCCTGGACATCCTTCCGGTCACTGCTGACAATATCTGATGGAAAGATCCCATCCTGGCAAAATGAAACCACTTGGTGGTGATGGGGGGAAACAGAAGGGCCATTGCAACCAGGGTTGAAACCTTTCTGGACCTGGCAAGACCAGATCACTGTAGAGGATGGCATATTACTCTGAGGAGCAAGGGTGATTATTCCAAGTAAGGGTCACCGCCAGATACCGGCTGAAATCCACCAAGATCATCCAGGGTTTTCCTAGATGAAGACGATCGCGAGAAGCTGTGTCTAGTGGTGCGGGTTGGATGCCGACATAGTTGTGTTTGATGGGGCAGTGCCAAGTGCCAAACAGGGACAAAACTTGCCACCAGCTGCACCCCTACATTCATGGCAATGGCCAGGAAAACCCTGGACTCAGTTGCATGTCGACTATGCCAGCCCTTTCATGGGCTCGATGTTCCTGGTCATTGTGGGTGCCCATTCAAAGTGGTTGGATGTGTATCAAGTTGGTTCAGCAAACTCAGGGTTGATGATTGAGAAGCTGCGAGCATTATTTGCAATGCACGGACTCCTGGATGTATTGGTCACGGACAGGGAATTCAAATATTTCCCAAAGTCAAATGGCATTCGGCACTAAAGACAACTCTATACCATCCATCGTCCACTGGTCTAGCGGAAAGACCCATCCAATCATTGAAGGCAGGCTTAAAGAAGCCTGCATGATTACTGGATACCAAACTGTCCCAGTTCCTGTTCGATTATAGGACCAGCCCACACACAACAACAGGGAGAGCTCCAGTAGAGTCGCTGACGGGGGGAAGACTCCACACCAGGTTAAACCTGATATTCCCAGACCTGAGGGGGTTGTGAGGGTGGGGGGGGCGGTGAAACAGCAGCAGGAGATCCAATGCTGGCCGCATGCGAGAGAGACAGTTTAATTCAGGAGGCACAGTTTGGTTCCGGAACCATGGAAATGGCCCTGTATGGGTACGAGGACAGGTTGGCACGATGTCAGGTCCTGTCACTTACAAAGTTCAGGTCAGTGATACAGTTCTGAACAAACATGTGGATCGCCTGAAAGCTGTTACCCTGCAAAGGGACAGGAGCAAAACGTACCTGGCCCCTCAGTCGAGCCAGAACGCCTGTCAGAAACCGTAGGTCCCCCTCTCCATCTAGTGTCGAAGAAACCTCACAGTCTGAGATGGATACAGCCTCAAAACTGTTACTGCCGGAAGAAGAGGAGGAAACTCTCATGAGACCCTCTGGATGCCAAGAGACGGGTCACGGCCTGGTATACACCGTCCATGTCAGTGCCCGAATCAGAGGAACAGGGCCTGGGGCGAAAACATTGCAGGAAAAGCTACAAGAGAAAGACCAGGCCTATATCCCTGGCCTTGGGGAGGGGTTGGGGTAGGGGGGTGCTAGTTGGGTAGGATGTCGCGATTGGAATGAAGTTGACCTCTTTGACTACGAGGTCCTTGGTTGGGGTTGTTAACCTGGACCAATCAGGAAAGCCCTGGCTGACCAATATGACCAGGAGATTGGGCAATGGGTATGAAGTGTGGGTTTTGGGGGTTCGGGGGGATGTGGTGATGGGTGTGGGTCAGAGGATCTCCTCGTGGGTCTGTTGCTGGGCCTGGCCAACCTGGCCATTAATAGGTCCAGGCAGCGGGCCCTGGAGCGGGTCATTATGGCTGACTGCCTGCCCCTCTTTCATGGCTGTGCCCGTGCCCCGAGAAGGAGCATGCAGTGTGCACTGGCTCTCTCGATGCCTTTTGGGAAAGGTGGACACCGCGGGGTATGGAGTGCTTTGTTTCCCCCACAAACTCTATTTTGATTTGATCCCTACCCTCCCCGTCACTTTTTCTTTCATATAGGCCTTGCCCCTACAGGGGCTCTGCTTGATACTGACGATTTGGTAACATGGGTGTTTTCCTGCTGTTGGTATGTGAATAAAGTTATTTGCCGCCTGATTTTTTTTCACTGTGATTTACGCCTGCACGTGCGCAACAAGGGTACTGGGGAACATAAGCACTACTGCTGGATAGCAGTAGTACAGGGGACCAAAACAAAAAAGAAACGTAAAAGAGAGAAAAGAATATAACCAGGATTTGTAGAACCTCCTCAGCTGAGGACTGACTCCGAGCTGGTTGGCTACAGCCAGTGTACTGTGCACAAGTGAACAAAGGTGAGTTGGTGATGGGATACCAGCCTCTGTGCAGTTATTTCACTTCCCAATCTGTCCTTTCTTTGTAAAATAATCAGATAGTTGACTACTGCTATTTCAACTTGAAGATCTCTCCAGTCTGAAGAAGGATCTAGACCCTGAACGTCAGCTTTCCTGCTCCTATGATGCTGCTTGGCCTGCTGTGTTCATCCAGCCCCACACCTTGTTGTCTCAGATTCTCCATTCTCCAGCATCTGTTTTGAAACTGCAATATCGATCCTCAGCTTTCTTCCATTCACACATTTTATCAAGTGTAGTTTTTCCTGTTGCGACTCCGTACCAATGTAGCACTCGGTGGGTATTTCTACTGAATTCCTTTTTAGAACTTCATCTAATAGTTTTGTTAAGTAAAATCTCATATCTATAGCCTCAACAAGAGAGAGAGTTTCTTCCGCCACGGTACCTTTGACTACTTTTCTGATCTTTTCAGCTTCACAAGCTGTAGGGTGGCACTTACTTCCTTTCCCACAAGTAAAGTTATAAACCCTTCTGCACTTGCAATCCTATCACAGGGATTTAGATAAGAGGCATTGCTAAAAGCAACAAGTTTAATGTTCCCAGCATGTCCTGGTGATATAAATTTCAAAACATTTTACTCCAATTTAAATTTTTTCAACGTTTTCTTCACCTAAATAGCATCTTATACCTTTATCATTGAGCTCAACTTTGTTACAGACCAGACCAGACTCCCTCAAAATATATTAAGAAGGTAGCTAGACCCTAGCTTTTTCTTATTTTAAAGGTAAATGTCAGGTGCTGTGCTCCAAATGCAATTTAATTGGCCAAACTACTGAACGTTAAGCAAAACACAATTCATTCAAACGCTATAGTTAAAAAACAACAAAAGAAAGAGGACCTTGGAATAACTTAACTCTACTGGAAAACTTAATGGAATAATAGATTATTTTACTCCTAAACAATACCTGTTCTAACAGAGTAACATCCCATAAACACATCCTTGGCAAAAGGCAAATTTAGAAAACAGATTTTCTCAAATACAGCCCATGTAGCAAGCTGAGAACCTCAGCTTTTGCCTGGAACCAAGAGAAGGACAAAAAAGCTTTTACTTCTTCAAAACCCCAATAACAACTGATGAAAGCTAAACTAAAGATCCTGGTTCTGTGGGTGGGAGCTTGACAACACCCACTCAGGCTGCTTCTATTGTTCTAGCTTTTAAAAAAAAACACATCCACGGATTCACAAGTTATTCATCTTCCCATAGACTGCTCAGTACCTGTTGCCCCAACTCGCTTTCTAAAAGAAAGCCAGACAAAAAGCACCTCTTAAAGCCACAGCATCATCACAACTCTAAGACTTCAAAACTGACATTTAGCACTGTTTGGGTGTCCAGTCAATTCAGCTGTCCAATTAGGCTTCACAATTCCTCCATTTCCATATTGGAAGCTGCTGCAACTTTTTGTGAGGCCCTTCTTTGTCTGATAGCAACGGAGCTAACATTTTCTGAATTTGAAAGCATTAGTGCAAAGTGCCACTTGATTCTTTCTGCCTGATTTCCAATTCAATTCGGTAAGAACCTCAGAAGATTGAGTTCCAATTACGAATTCTGCTTACTCTCATTTACGGCAATGTTTTCAAATTCAGTGCTCCTACTCCACAAACCATCAGCTATGTGCATCATAAAGGCGCCTGCAGACTGTCCCTTATGATGCCGGCCAAAAAAGGCTGGGTCTGCTATTAACCGAAGATGGCCCAATTTTAACAAGACAGAACTTACTGAGAAGTATCAAACTCTGGAAAGATCAGTTAAGCTGTGTTCACATTTATTTATCTTCCAGAGTGTCCCCACTGTGTTCTGGAGGATGAAAAAATATTTCCCTCTTCAGCTGAGCTCCCTGCAGAAATGCAGCCTTAATATCAATTGATCTGCACTCCAAACCATGTGTTGGTAACAGAGCCAAGAAAATTTTTAAAATTGCTTTTCCTGCAGTGGGTGTGTACACCCCAAATTCTTTCCAGCTTTGTAGTTCCTGTTGTTTGGCATCTTTGCTGAATTTAACCTTCTGGTGTATCTGTGGCCACTAAGACTTCCCATTCATATGGACTGATTTGATTTGCCTTATTATTGACACATGTACTGAGATACAGTGAAAACTATTGTTTTGCGTGCAAACCAGACAAATCGGACCTTGCATAAATACATCAGCATTTCCATTCCTGGTGGTCTTCCTGGTTTGTACTCGCTCTAACTACAAGGTGGAAGCGATGGCCTAATGGTATTATTGCTAGACCTGTTAATCCAATGTTTTGGGTTCAAATCCTGCCATGACAGATGGTGGAATTTGAGTTCACCAAATATCTGGAATTAAGATTTTAACAATGATTGTGAATTCATTGTTGATTGTCAGGAAAAACCCACCTGGTTTACTAAACCCTTATAGGGAAGGAAACTGCCAACCTTACCTGGTCTGGCCTACATGTGACTCCAGACCCACGTCAATGTTTTTCACTCTGAACTGCCCTCTGGGCAATTAAGGATGGGCAATAAATGCTGCCTCGTCAGCAACACCCTCATCCCTTGAATGAATAAAATAAAATCCTCCAACTTGCCTTCTCTCTCTCTTTATGAACTGTTTGACCTCCCTCTGCCTTTAATAGGATTCCTTTCAACTCTCTGTGATCTCTTTCTCGAGGCTTGTTTGCTCCCAGGCCCACTCATTTAGATTACACTGCACTTTCTTGCATTCTATTTCATGCTGCCAATCCATGGGCCCAATCTCTCGCCCCTACTGCACCCCCCCATCCTGTATATTCATCCAGCTTTTATATTTCGTAATGACCTTCCCTGCTTTACTTACAATGGTTACATTTCTCCATTTACTGTCCACTTCTGGAAAATATTTGACTTTAGCACCCAATTTTGACAGTTGTCTGTTGGGACAAATGACGTCATCTTGACCATCAGAACTGACCTAACTGTCATCAGACACTCTATCAATTACAGCAGTTTGATTCACATGACTATACACCATTTGTGCATGACGGGGACCTGGCTCCTTATTGCATCCCATACCTCATTCAAATGCTGCAAATTTGCAAATTATTGTAATCCAGCCTCACAACACCAGAGACACGGGTTTGATTCCACCCTTGGGCGACTGTCTGTGTGGAGTTTTCACATTCTCCACGTGTCTGCGTAAGTTTCCTCCGGGTGCTCCGGTTTCCTCCCACAGTCCAAAGATGTGCAGGTTAGGTAGATTGGCCATGCTAAATTGCCCGAAGTGTCCAGGGATATGCAGACTAGGTGGACAATACATGGGAAATGCAGAGTTACAGGAATAGGTTAAGGGAGTGGATCTAGGTGGGTGCTGTTTGGAGGGTCGATGTGGACTCAATGGGCTGAATGGCCTGCTTCCACACTGTAAGGATTTTATGATTCATTCTATGATTACCAAACAAGCTTAATGAGCATCCAAACAGTCTGGTGTCCTTGCTGTCCAATTACTATTTTCCTGCCTTTTCCAATATCCTCCCTGGTCCTCTCTGTTCTTTAAGGCATTTTAATTTTATAATCAACCATAACCCTGACTGAAACTGGTTTCTGATAGCCTTATGTTTTATCTTAAGACTCACCAACTTTGTGCTGAGAATTCAGCTTTAATGGAAGCATGTGTGCTTCCAGTTCCAACTTCATCCAATCAATCCTTAGTTAATATAGCCATCATCTCCACTCAATCTGTAAGGTCTCAAGCATCATTTCGGATCTTACTGGATGATAACTCTAAAGATTCTCCAAAGAGTCAGGTGATTGTGAACTGAGCCTGTAGGAACAGGAGCCGGCCATTCAGCGCCTTAAGCCTGTTTCACCATTCAATGAGATCATGGCTGCATCCATAGACATGCCTTTGGCCCATATTCCTTAATATGTTTACTTAACAAAAACATATTGTGTCTCAAATTTAAAATGAACAACTGATTCAGCATTCACTGCCATTGGTAGAAGGGAGTTCCAAATATCTACCACCCTTTGTGTGTGGAAGTGCTTCTTAACATCTCACATGAACTGTCTGACCCTAATTCTCAGACTGTGCCCCTAGTTCTAGAATGCCCGACCAGTGGAAACAGTTTACCTTCCTCTATTCTGTCTTTTCTTGTTAATGTGTTGAAGATCAGTTCACCCCTTAAACTTCCAGACAAAGCAACTCAAATTTGTATAAACTCTCCTCAGGACTTAACCCTTGAAGTTCAGGAGTCAGTAACTTGGCTGAATGGGAGAAGAGGCTGCAAGGACCAACTGTTGTAAGACCCGCACCATTCTGGAAGAGGACTGTGGAGGAGCTCAGGCTCACGGTCTTCCGGGAGGTTTTGTCACACGTCCTCTTGACTCCCTCTGCCCACCACCACCCCTCCCCCCTGCCCCCCCCCCCCCCCCAACACTCCCACCATTGGTCATCCAACATGTCCGTCCTTATCATGGCCTACCTTCCTGTGCCGATTGGAACGTGACTGTATGGATAATCCTTGACCAGCTTCTTATTCCCATTCTCCCTCATTATTGTGTGGTTCGACACTGAGAGGTTGAGGAGCTTGGACCTGCACTCATTAGAGTTTAGAGGAATGAGGAGTGCCCTTATTGAAACGCATAAGACTGTTAGGGGTCTTGATGGGTTAGATACAGAGAGATTGTTTGCCCTTGTGGGAGATTCTAGGACTAGGAGGGCATAACCTCAGAATAAGGGGTTGCTCATTTAAGACAGAGGTGAGGAGGAATTTCTTCTCTCGGAGAGTAGTGAATCTGTGGAAATCTTTCCAGCAAGGGCTGTTTTGTGGCTGAGATAAACAGATTTTTAATCAGTAAAGGAATCGAGAGTTATGGGAAATAGCAGGGAAGTGAGGTTGAGGATTATTAGGTCAGCGATGGCCTCATTGAATGACAGAGCAGGCTCAATGCGCTGAATGACCCACTTCTGCCCTATGATTAATGTTTTTAAGGTTTTAATAAAACACAGAAGAGTTCAGAGAAAATGAAATAAAAAACATGCAAAAGTAGTAACGCCCCTATTTGCCGCTAATAAAAGTGGCTTGAAAATTAATCTTCAGTTCCTGTTGACTTGAAGGCAGATCTGAGTGTTGGCAATGTCTAGTCTGGAATTATAGCGAGTGAGCTCAGGACTGAGGTCTGGCATGGCAACAGGACATGGCTGCCAATGGAAACACATGTGAACATGGTTTGTCACTTTGGAAATGTTTAATGACTCCCAAGCAGTGACCTCGATGCCCTGAAAAATCAAAACTGAAGAGCAAGAAGCTTCATGGTATGCCATTGCAGAGAGTACCTCTGAGGTGCTACCTACAATTTGGTGTTCATGAGAAGATCCCAACATTACAGTCATGGAAGATCCTGGAATCCATTGAACCCACCCCAGCACTGGATTCACTCTCAATCCTCTCAGCTGGGAATTGTCTGTGCCAATGACCAGCCTAAATGACGGTCACCTTCTGTCGCTGCGGCAAAACAGAGGGCAGGATTTTCCCAGTTTGAGCAACATCAGCAAAGCTGAGAAAGTTGGGATTATGTGGTGAGAATGAAAGAAAACGTTTCTTGATAAAAGTCTGATTTTTTAACTAAAAGATTGAACAGCTAGGTGAGAATCTCACTAGTGAGTGGTGAGGCGTCTAGTTGCATGTGTTAGAAGGTCACTATTGCCTAATCTTGTCTCATTTATGTACAGGTTTCTGTTTTCCCAGGTAGTAGAGAGAAACTAGATGGTACCAGTTCCTGGCATGGAAGTCAGAGCTGGGAACTGGCATCTGCATTTATCCTGGTCTCCACCTTGGACACCAGCCCCCAGCTTCTCGTGGCAGACACTATGAACAGTGACAGCCTGGAATGTCATGGTTTCAATGTGGCACCAACGGTATTAATGGTGAAAGCTCCCAGCGTCAGCCAGCACCTCAGCCACGGCTTAGCATAGGATAGAGGGAGTGGGGTTCTGTGGAGACGGGATGTATGATTCTGGAGGGGAGCACGGCAGGAGAAGAGTTGAATGGACTCATGAAGAGAAGACCTCCACGTAAATCCTGAAAATTGGCTGGGATTAGAAAAGGCATCGGGGTGCCTATGGGTCAGCATGCTCAAGATGGACTGAATGGGCCCCTTCTGTGCTGTATCGTTTCTGTGGTCCTATTGACACTTATCAAAAACCTTGGAAAATTCAGCCCTGAATATCTGAAAGAATGGCTCCATTGATTTTGCTCTATCTATCTAGGAGATTATTTATCCTCCCAGCTTCTATTCTCATGGCTGAATCCCAAGAATCCAAACCAAACAAGTTAAAAAAATAGGCTTACATAGAGTCACAGTGTCATACAGCACGGAAACAGACCCTTCGGTCCAACCAGTCCACACCACCCATGTTCCCAAACTAAAACTAGTCCTACCTGCATGGATTTGGCCCATATCCCTCCAAATCTTTCCTATTCATGAACTTATCCAAACATTTTTAAAATATTATAATTTTAGATGTGTCCACCACTTCCTCTGGCAGTTCATTCCACTCACGATCCACTCCCTGTGTAAAATAGTTGCCCCTCATGTCCTTTTAAAATCTTTCTCCTCTCACTTTAAAAATATGTCCCTTAGTTTGGAACTTCACCCTCCTTATGGAATAACCTTGGCTATTCACCTTATCTTTACCCTACATAATTTATAAACCTCTATAAGGTCACACCTCAGCCTCGTACGCTCCAATGAAAAACGTCCCGGCCTTGCCATCCTATTTTTATAACTCAAACCCTCCTCTCCTGGTAAATCTTTTCTGAACCCTCTCCAGTTTAATAATATCCTTCCTGTAACAGTGTTACCAGAACTACACACAGTGCTCCAGATGAGGTCTCACCAGTGTCCTGTACGACCTCATCATGACATCTCAACTCCTGTACTCAGAGGTCTGAGCAGAGAAAGAAGTGTGCTAAACACTTTCTTAACAACCCCGTCTACCTGTGACGGAAATTTCAAAGAAATATGTACCTGAAACCCCTAGGTCTCTATTCTACAACCCCATCCAGAATCCTACTATTAATTGTATAATTTCTGCCCTTGTTTGCATTACCAAAAAGCAATACCTTGCGTTTACCCAAATTAAATTCCAATTGCTACCTCCTCAGCCCACTGACCCAATTGATCAAGATCTCTTTGTAATCTGAGATAACCTTCTTCACTGATATAACAAGCATGGGGCTGGATGAACACAGCAGGTCAAGCAGCATCATAGGAGCAGGAAAACTTGACGTTTCGGGCCTAAACTCTTCATCTTCTTCACTGTCCACTCTACCACCAATTTTGATGTCATCCGACAAACGAACTATACCTCCTATATTCTCATCCAAACCATTTATATAAATGTGAAGCAAAAGTATTAATCCCTGTGGAACACCACTGGTCACAGGCTCCCAGTCTGAAAGGCAAGCCTTTGTCACCACCTTCTGTCTCCTGCTGTTAAGCCAATTTTGTATCCAACTGGCAATCTCACCCTGAATCCCATGTGATCTAACTTTATTATTTAGTCTACCACGTGAAACCTTGTCTAAGGCTTTACTAAATTCCAAGTAAACAATGTCTACGCTTTTCCCTCATCAATCTTTTTGGTTACTTCCGCAAAAATCTCAATCAAGTTTTGTGAGACACGATTTTCCATGCACAAAACCATGTTGACTGTCCTTAATCAACCCTTGCCTCTACAAATCCTAACTTTCAGAATCATCTCCAACAACTTACGCACCACCGATGTCAGGCCCACAGTTCTAGAGCTCCCAGGCATCTCCTCACAGTCTTTCTTAAACAATGCCATAAGATTAGCTAAGCCCCAGTCCTCTGGTACTTCACCCATGGTTATAGCTGGTACAAATATTTCTGTTAGGGGCCCCACAATTTCCTCCTTAACTTCCCACACGGTCCTGGGATACACTTGATCAGGTCTTGGAGATTTATCCATCTTTATGCCTTTTAAGGCCTCCAGTATTTCCTCTTCTGTAATGTGAACTGTTTTCAAAACATCGATATTTATTTCCCTGAGTTCTCTAACCTCCATATCTTTCTCAGCAGTAAAAACTGTCATGAAATATTCATTTAGTATCTCTCATAGTTCCTGGGGTTCAACACAAAGACATCCTCATTGATCTTTAAGAGACCCTACTCTCTATCTAGTTGCTCTTTTGCTATTAATGTACTTGTAGAATCTCTTTGGATTATCCTTAACTTTATGAGCCAAGGCTATAACATATCCTTTCTTTGCCTTCCTGATGTTCAACTTAAGAATGCCCCTACACTCTTTATACTCTTCAAGAGATTCAGTTGATCCCAGTTGTCTATATCTAATACATGATTCTTCTGTATTCTCGACTAGAACCTTAATATCTTTATTCATCCATTGTTCCCTACTCATAACAGTTTTACTTGTCACTCTAACAGGAACATAATGCCTCTGAACTCTTGTTATCTCACTTTTGAAAGCCTCTCACTTGTCAGTTGTCCCTTCACCTGCGAACAGTCTATCCCAATCAATTTTTGATTTGCCTTACTCCAGTTAAGAACTTCAACGTTTTTGGAAGGCTTTTCCTTTTTCATAACTGATTCAAAACTAATAGAATTATGATCACTGGACCCAAAGTGTTGCGTTACTAGCACTTCTGTCACGTGCCCTGCCTTATTGCCTAAGTGAAGGTCAAGTTTTGCTTCTTTTGTACGTGGAATATTTATATATTGATAAAGAAAATTTTCTTGAACATGTTTGACAAATTCCTCACCATCCAAACAATCAATGCTTGGAAAATTAAAGTCTCCTGTTATTACAGCCCTGTTATTCTTACACATGTCTGAGATCACTCTACATATTTGCTCCTCAATTTCCCTCTAAATGTTGGTGGCCTATAGTCCAATCCTATCAAGGTGATCATCCCTTCCTTGTTTCTAATTTCAATTGGACAACACCTCCGAAATATCCTCTCTAATTACAGTGTTAATATTTTCCTTAATCAAAAACACCACTCTCCCTTCTTTCTTGCCTCCTTTTCTGTTCTTCCTACAGCATCTAAAACCAGAACGTTGAGCTGCCAGTCCTGTTCTTCCCTCAGCCAATTTTCTGTAATAGCTATGACATCCCAGTCCCATGTTCCCAATGTGCACTGAGTTCATCAGCCTTACCTGTAAGGCCCCTTGCATTGAAATTAATGCAGTTTAATTCTTCAGAACACTACAACAGCTACGCTGGATTAGATCATGGCTTAATACAGGTTAAAAGAAGAGTTAGGTCCAGTTGGATTGAATGGCCTGTTTCTGTGCTGTAAGTGTTTCACAACACTGCATCTGATGCAAATTTTTCTCTTTCTTTCTCTTCCTTTTTCACTTTCCCTTCAACTCCTGTTTTCTTTTTTATTTCCCTCGCGTTCATTTTCAAACCCACTTATTCTTTCATGGGATGTGCGTGTCCATGACAAAACCAGCATTTGCTACCCATCCCTGATTGGTCTTGACTGGAGTGGTAGGCCATTTCAGAGGTCAGTTACATGGCTGCGGGTCTGGAGTGACACGGAGGCCAGATCTGGTAAGGATGGTCAATTTCCTTCCGTATAGGGCACATGAGCAGACCAGGTAGATTTTCACGATAATCTATAGCACTTGTCGTGAATACTATCACTAATTCTAGTTTTTAATTCCAAATTTATTCGTTGAGTTCAAATTTCACTGCTTGCCCTGGTGGGACTTGAACCCACGGCCCGAGAGCATTAGCCTGGCACTTCGGATTACCTGTCCAGTGACACCACTGCTTCACCACTGTCTTTCTTTCTGTCTGTTAGTTTCTCTCTTTTTCGGAAAGCTGCCTGGTTTCCCTCAGACCCTTGTAGCAGCTCAGAGCCCTTGGATTACACAGCCTGAGCTGATGATAATGGTTGTACCATACACAGTGCGCTAATTTCAGGGGATTCAGAGAATGTAATATTTCCTGGAGAGACACTCACAGAGGGAAACACCATGTTGAAGAATATGATTTAGAGCAGAGACGTTCCTATTTTAGACAAAATCCAATAATTTCTGTGGCAGTTTTCCACCAATCTCGGATAAAGTTTGGAGAGCAGTGAAATATTTACTGCAGAACATGTTATTTTCTGTAGGTTTATCTTTTTTCTGAACATTTCTATTATTCTTTTCCATTCAGATTTCTAGCTTGAAACAGGTGTTATGATCGAACAGTACCGACCCAACTTCAATCTGCCTCGAATGACCTGTGCTTCAACAATATCTCCTCACATCTCTCCGAAATATCTCAAATTAAAGGACCAGCAAAAGCAGTGAGGGATTCAGGAAAATTAACTTTAAGGTGGTTTCAAATGACAGCTGGATATGGATTTGAAAGTGAAGAAGTTAGAGAGCTATGGAGATAGGGCTGGAGAGCAGGACCAGCTGGGTAGCCCTTCTGGGAGCCAGTATAGAAATGATGGGTGAATGGCCTCCTTCTGCCCTGTAAAATTCTAGAACTCACTACCAGACAGAGTGGTTGGATTAAATACCTCACGATCAACATCCTGGGGATTATCATTGGACAGAAACTGAACTGGACTAGTTTTAAAGTACTGTCTACAAGAATCCTGCGGCGAGTAATTCACTTCCTGAATCCCCAAAGCCTGTCCACCGTCTACAAGGCCCAAGTCAGGAGTGTGATGGAAGACTCCCCACTTGCCTGGATGAGTGCAGCTCCAGCAACACTCAAGAAGCTTGACACCATCCAGGACAAAGCAGCCCGCTTGACTGGCACTACATTCACAAGCGTCCCCTCCCTCCACCACTGACGCTCAGTAGCAGCAGTGCGTACCATCTACAAGATGCGCTGCAGTAGTTCACCAAAGATCCTCAAACAGCACCTTCCAAACACACGACCACTTCCATCTAGAAGGACAAGGGCAGTGGGTATATGGGAATACCACCACCTGCAAATTCCCCTCCATGCCACTCAACCGTCCTGACTTGGGAATATACCACTGTTCCTTCACTGTCACTGGGTTTAATTCCTGGAAATCCCTCCCACCCTAACTGCACTGTTTGTGCACATATACCAAATAGACTGCAGTGGTTCAAGAAGGCAGCTCACCATCACCTTCTCAAGGGGCAACTAGGGATGGGCAATAAATGCTAGCCCAGCCAGTAACACCCACACACTACTAGTGAATGAAACAAATCCCATTGGTGTATCGAGGGACATGGAGGTCTTGAGGCGCCGTGGGTAGCATTGCACTTCCTCTGAGCCAGGAACTCCAGGCTTGTGCCCCACTTTGGGACCTTGTGGCTACAGAGGTGTGTTTGTAATGTGACTAAACATGTTGAGCATCAACTTGTGATTCTTTCCTACATAAGCCAATGTTGGGTGGTTTAGCCTGTAAGAAATGCAACGAAAATACTGTTTAAGAACAATTTTCCATCATTATCAAAAACTGTACGTGTTATCACAACTCAGACTCCCTGCCTGAACTATAAATCAGTGCCAATAGATAAATATATGATGGAGAAGGGAGTCAGGGGCTATACAGATTGGGTTTGTTTTAATGGGATGGGAGCAGGCTTTGGGGATTCCTCCTGCTTTTAATTTGTCTATTTGTACATTGTGCAAAACAGGCTCATCGGACTGCAGGCCTGTCTCTAAGCGGTAGATTGCATCTAATGTTTTATTTGACTCCAAAAGTCAGCAAAGCAAGTTAGGCTTTGCACTAAAGGAATGAGGTATTTTTGAAATGCCCTTTTAAAGGTAAACACAGCTCAGTGTAGGTGCATAGCATTGAAGTGGCACTGTGACCCAGTGGTTAGCATTGCTGCCTCACAGCACCAGGGACCGAAGTTCAATCCCACCCTTGAGTGACTGTCTGTGTGGACATTCTCCCTGTGTCTGCGTGGGTTACCTCTGGGTGGTCCAGTTTCCTCCCACAGTCCAAAGATGTGCGGGTTAGGTGGATTGGCCATGCTACATTGCCCATAGTGTCTGGGGATATGTGGTGTAGGTGGGTTAGCCAAGGATAAGCTAGAGGGATGGGTCTGGGTGGGATGCTCTTCAGAGGGTTAGGGGTGGACTCAATGGGCCGAATGGCCTGCTTCCATACTGTTGGGATTCTATGACCCCAAATCAGATAGGCCTGAATCTTTAAGACAGTTACATGGTATGTGACATTCTGGTTAAATGAACCCATCTGACTATCGGTCACTCTCTCTGAGTAACAGAGTCAACGTAGTCAGTCAGTTTCCATGGGTGTGATAACCAGCAACATCTGTAGGCACAGAACCTCCATTACGGCTGTAAGTCAGTGATCTCATAGACATATTGGTAGCTGTTGTTCCATCTCAACAGGAACTCGACTTAAAATCATAAAGTGCCTTGTGGGCACTAAATACGAGTCATTACAGCTACTTAGTGCCAGTAAAGTGCACAATCAAAGCTGGAAAGGTGACAGCAGTGAAACAGCCATGAGAAGTCTTTCTTCCACCTCTCTTTCTCTTTCAAACAAAGACAGTTAAAAGCTTTGATGCAATCACCCAATTTAAGAACAACCTACAGAAACAAAAACCAAAAGAACTGTGGATGCTAGAAGTGAGAAACAAAAACAGAAAGTGCTGGAAAAACTCAGCAGGTCCGGCAGCATCTCTGGAGAGAAATCAGAGTTAGCGTTTGAGATTAAGTGAGGGAAGGTCACTCGATCCAAAATGTTAACTCTGATTTCTCTCCAGAGATGCTGCCAGACCTTTTGAGCTTTTCCAGCAATTTCTGCACTTACTTGTGAAAGACAGAAATAAATGTTTTCTGCACTGAAAAGGCCTTAACTGTGTCCAAACATGGTTGATTCTTAAATTTTATTTCTCTGAGAATGCGTTGTTGCTTCTTCTATGATGCAAATGCCAACTACTGGCAAAAGCATAAAATGTCAAAAGAGGTAGACATTCCTAAAGCTGCAAATAACTGAAAAGAGTGAATCCAGCAAAAAAAAAAATACCCACTGCATTGCAAGATAGAATTTTGTTTGCAATTTTTAAACGGCATAGAGTTACATAAATGAATGGAAAACTAACATCTCACCATGGATTGGAAACCTATTGACATTCTGTCAGACTTCAATTGTTTAAAGAAAGAACCAATCTTTACTTTATGGAGCAGTAGATAACTGGCAAAGAGTGGCAAGAAGCCAAACTTCTTCTAACTTTGACCCCTGAATGGTTAATAAGATCATCTGGTATTTCTGATGATACCCATAGAGAATCTTACAATACTTTTCAGATTTAGATTAAGATTGACTTAAAGTTCAAGTCACTTCAGTATTCGCAGGATTGAGGTTATGTCATACTGACAATAATCAGATGAAACAATTGAGCAATGTAGGCAGGTGTCAACGTAGAGGTAGGGAATGCGATGCCTCTGAAGTTAATTGGGAGTCTTATGGAACTGGTCACTGCTTGTATACTCATCAAATCCTTCAACAAAGCACTCTGGACCAATTCAAAGAATATACCATTATCCCAGATGAAAGCTCGAAACTATTTTAACAGGGTAACAACATGTGCAAGTGTTCGAATCTGAATCAATTACTATAGCCATCAACAGCTTCAGTAGAACATCCAAATCTGGTCTGAGATTCATAGAAATGGACAGCACAGAAATAGATCCTTTGGTCCAACTTGTCCATGCTGACCAAATATCCTAAATTAAACTAGTCGCATTTGCCAACATGTGGTCCATATCCTTCCAAGCCCTTTCTAGTCATGCTCCCATTCAGATGCCTTTTAAATGCTGTCATTGTACCACCCTCCACCACTTCCTCTGGCAGCTCATTCCATACATGCACCACCCAATTTGTGGCTTCTCTCACCCATCAAGGCAGTGTCTAGCATTTTGTGACACATGCAAGCTGGTTTGCCACACGACGGCAATGGGATAAAATGTATAGGAAGTTCAATCAGCTAGAGAAACCTGAAATACAACGCAATGCATCCGTTCAATGTCTCATCCTAAAAACACTGACTTCAATGTGGCAGCCCTCCCTCAGTGCTGTATAAGTAACAAATGTACGTCAAAACAAAAAAGAGGCAGTTCTTTGGCATTAAAGACCAATGTCTAAAACGCTTGAACATGAAACAAGAGTGAACAATGTGGGGAATGGATTATGTGGATGGGAAGCTGATGCTAAAGAAAAAGAATCAGTTCCTAAACAGCAAATTACTGTTAATTGACAATATTTGAATTTAAGGGAAAATACATCTCCACAGATACTGCTGGGTGTTTAGCCTTTCTCCATCAATTTCTGTTTTTATTTCAGATTTCCAGCATCTGGAGTCTTTTCATGTTTATACGAGGAAGAAAGGAGCAGGTTATGTGGAGAAGGTTTACTTGCATGAGGCGTCTTGTGGGGAAGATAAGCAAAGTCTAACAATGCAGCAGTCCCTATCTCACTCCCACTCTCACCCTCTGTCCTTGTCTCAGCCCTGTGTTCCACAGAAATCCAACCCAAGGAGCAGCATCCCATCCTCCAGCACTGAGTTCAGCAATTTCGAATTGTAACCTCTGCCCTCATTTTGTTTGTTTTATACAGGTTTTGCTTTTAACGTGTTTCAGTCTTGATGTCGATACAGCGTGGAGCTGGAGGAACACAGCAGGTCAGGCAGCATCAGAGGAGCAGGAAAGCTGATGTTTCAAGATGACACCCTTCATCAGGACTGGGCAGGGGGAAGGGAGCTGGGAAATAAATAGAGGGAGGAGGGGTGGGGCTGGGGGAAAGCAGGGTGGGATGTTGATAGGTGGATGCAGGGAAGGGGTAGTGGGGATTGGTCAGTGGGAAGGGTAGGGAAGAAGATAGATAGGTTGTGTCAGGTCATGGAGGCCGGGATGAGAGGGAGGGTTGGACATGGATTGAGGCCGGGGGTGGGGAGATTTGAAAATTGGTGAATTCCACGTTTAGGCCGTTGGGCTGTAGGCTCCCGAGGTGGAATATGAGATGCTTCTCCTCCAGTTTGGGGGTGGCGGCAATGCCCAGGATGGACATGTCACCCAGGGAGTGGGAGGGGGAGTTAAAATGGTTGGTGACCGGAAGGTGTTGTCGTTTGTCACGTACAGAGTGCAGATTCTCTATGAAATGGTCTCCGAGTCTACGTCTGGTCTCACCGATGTAGAGATCACATCGGGAGCAATGGATACAGGTTGGAGGACATACAGGTGAACCCCTGTTGGATTTGGAAAGTTTATCTAGGGCCTTGAATGGGGGTGAGGTGGGAGGTGTAGGGGCAGGTGTAGCACTTCCTGTGGTTGCAGGGAAAGGTGCTGGGGTGGTGGGATTGGTGGGGTGTGTGCAGCAGATGAGTGAGTCGCAGAGTGGGTGGTTCCTACAAAAAGGCAGATGGGGATGGGGAGGGAAATATCTCTTTGGTAGTCGGGTTGGATTGTAGATGGCGGAAGTGGTGGAGGATGATGTGCTGGAAGCGAAGGTTGGTGGGGTGGTAAGTGAGGGCCAGGGACCTCTGTCCTTACTTTTGTTGGGAGGAGGGGGTTTGAGTGTAGAAGTGTGGGAAATACAAGAGTTGCGGTTGAGGGCATTATGCATCAAAGGACAGGGGATGTTACGGTCCTTGAAGTCAGAGGACATCTGGAATGTCCGGGAGTGGAATGCTCCATCTTAAGAGCTGGTGCAGCAGAGGTGGAGGAATTGGGAGCAAGGGATCGCATTCTTGCAGGAGGGTGGGTGGGTGAGAGGAGGTGTGGTCCAGGTATCTATGGGAGTTGGTGGGTCTGAAATAGATGTCGGTGTTAAGTCGGTTACCAGAGATGGAGACCGAGAGATCCAGGAAGGAGAGGGAGGTATCAGAGATGGTCCAGGTGAATTTGAGGTTGGGGTGAAAGGTGTTGGTAAAGTTGATGAACTGTTAAAGCTCCTCGTAGGGGCATGAGGCAGTGCGGAAACATTCATCAATGTAGCTGAAGACGAGGTGGGGGATGATGACAGTGTAACAGTGAAAAAGGGACTGTTCCATGTATTCGACTAAGAGGCAGGGATAACTTGGGCCCATACTGCACCCTCACTCACCTAACGGAACTTGTCCTTACCCTGAACAACTTCTCCTTTAACTCCTCCCACTTCCTACAAACTAAGGGGGTGGCTATGGGCACCCGTATGGATCCCAGCTATGCCTGTCTCTTCATAGGATATGTGGAATAGTCCCTCTTCCGCTGTTACACTGGCACCATCCCTCACCTCTTCCTCCGCTACATTGATGACTGTATCAGTGCTGCTTCGTGCTCCCACAAGGAGCTTGAACAGTTCATCAACTTTACTAACACCTTTCACCCCCACCTCAAATTCGCTTGGACCATCTCCGATACCTTCCTTCCCTTCCTGGACATTTCTGACTCCGTCTCCATCTCCATCTCTGGTAACCATCTCAGTACCGACATCTATTTCAAGCCCGTCAACTCCCTTGCTAACTTTTCTACACCTCCTCTCACCCACCCTCCTGCAAGAATGTGATCCCTTACTCCTAATTCCTCCACCTCCACCGCATCTGCTCCCAAGATGGAGTGGAATGCTCCTTCCCAGATGCCCTCCTACTTCAAGGACCACAACTTTCCCCTCCATTGATCCATAATGCCCCAACGACATCTCTTGCATTTCCCACATTTCTGCCTTCAACCTCCTCCCCCAACAAAAATAAAGACAGAGGTCCCTGGTCCTCACATACTACCCCACCAACCTCCGCATCCAGCACATCATCTTCCGCCACTTCTGCCACCTACAATCCGACCACACGACCAAAGAGATATTTCCCTTCCCACCCCTAACGGCCGTTTGTAGGGACCGCTCACTCCTTGACTCCCTCATCTGCTCCACACTCCCCACCAACCCCAATATATCCTGCATCCTTCCCTGCAACTGCAGGAGGTACTAAACCTGCCTCTACACCTCCCCTCCTACCTCCATCCATGGCCCAAGACAAGCTTTCCAAATCTGACAGAGATTCACCTGTACATCCTCTAACCTGGTCCAATATATCCGTTACTCCCAATGCGGTCGCCACTACATTGGAGAGATCAAGCACAGACTCAGTGACGATTTGTGGAGCATCTACGCTCTGTAAGCCATAATCAACAACACTTTCCGGTTGCCAACCATTTAAACTCCCTCCCACTACCTGGGTGACATGTCCATCCTGGGCCTCCTCCAATGTCACAATGATGCCACCCGGAAACTGGAGGAACACCACCTCATGTTCCGTCTCGGGAGCCTACAGCCGGACAGCCTCAACATAGAATTCGCCAGTTTTAAAATCTCCCCACCCCCGGCCTCTCCCTTGTCCAATCCTCCCTCTGATCCCCACCTCCTTATCCTGACCCAACCTGTCCATCTTCTTTCCCACCTATCCACCCTACTTTTCCCACTGACCAATCCCCACTACCCCCAACCTGCATATACCTACCACCATCCCACCCTACCTTCCCCCACTCCCACCCCTCCTCCCTCTATTTATTTCCCAGCCCCCTTCTCAGTCCCAATGAAGAGTATAAACCCAAAACGTTGACTTTGCTGCTCCTCTGATGCTGCCTGACCTGCTGTGTTCCTCCAGCTCCACACGGTATTGACTCGGACTCCAGTATTAGGCAGTTCTTACTATCTTCAATCTTGCTGTTGTTGTTCACCATCCTGCCATTCACACCTCTATACACATCTTTGGTTTAAATGTCCCATTACCACAGCCTCCACTTTGGCCTCACACCAGCAACTTGTTCATCGTCGCCCCTGCTTTCCTCGCGGTTCTTCACTTTTGTTATTTTGTTCCATCCAGGACTCTAATCGTGTAATACTCGTTACATTTTTAACGATTCCCCATTGCGATGAAAGGTCAGTAACCTGAAACACCAACTTGTTTCCTCATTCCACAGATGCAGCTAAATATTTCAGAGAATTTTTAAGTAGTATCTTCCTTTTAAAAGTAGGAAGTCAGGAATTAGAAAGTCATATGGCAGAATTTAACAAAAAGGAAGCTTGGAAATCTAAGGCACTTTCTGAGGAATTTAATAATGTGTTTCACACATGCAAAATTTTATTTTTGTTCTTTATCTGTTTTATGAGTTAGAACCTAATGGGGTACATGGGCAAAAGTACATTTATAAATTCCGTGAAGTGGCTTGCATTGCCTTATCCCCAGTCAAATATCTCCGACACTTGTGAAATGAATCAAATGGGTTTGTAAAATGTAACCCTTGGCAGTTAAGCCTCGTAACTCATGCGCACAGTGTGCAAGTCACACAGAGAGACACAACACACAAGCACAAGGTCACACACATACACATCCACGTGCAGAGAGACACACATCCATACACATGCATGAGTGCACATGCACACATACTCTCACACAAACACACACTCTCACACGCACCCGCACCCCACACACAGACACACACCATACACACAGACACACACCATACACACATACACACAGACACATACACACAGACACACCATACACACACACACACCATACACACACACACACCATACACACACACACACACACCAACACCATACACACACACACACACCAACACCATACACACACACACACACACCATACACACACACACACACACCATACACACACACACACACACCATACACACACACACCATACACACACACACCCCATACACAGACACTCACAGACCCCATACATACACACACACACACCCCATACACACACACACACACACACACACACACGCACACACCATACACACACACACACACACACATACCCCATATATACACACACAGACACAGACACAGACACAGACACACACTACTGCCATTGTGTAGTCAGGTTCCACGTCCATCCTTTCAGTGTGTAACAACTCCTGCCCTCCACCTCCACCATCCCCTGTTTCACACAGTGGCGGTTTGTGCAGCTTTAACACTGATTAGGAGGTGATGGGTGAGGTCATTTGTTTGGACAAGTTTATTATCTCATATGGAAAGTCTCGACAGTAAGTATTTACAACCAGACGGGCGTGGAAAAACGCCAATCCAGGGTGAATCCAATCAAGTTTAAGTGCGTTGCATTTTGGAAGAAGCATGAAGAATGAATGAAATAGATAAAAATTGTATGGTATATTTTCAAAGAATTAGGGAGAGCCTGGGTGCAGGAGTAGCTAAATCTGGGGTTAGTCACACACATCCTCAAAGTGACAGGACCAGCTGAAAAGGCTGTTAATAAAACACACCATGAGATCCACGAATAGAGGAGTAGGGTTTGAAAGCAGGGACATTATGGTTTATCTTTCTACTAGCAGTCTAGGCCTGTGCTGCAGCATTGAGTCCAATTGCAGACACCATAATTTAGGAAGGATGGTAAAGCCTGAGAGAAGGTGAGGATTAGATGCACTGAGAAGAGAGATGAAAATAATACATTCCGGGACAAAGCAGGCCCCTTGATCAGCTTCCTACCCATCAACTTAAACATTCACTCCCTTCACCCCGTGGCAACATCTGTGCACCCTCGACAAGATACACCGCAAAAGCTTGCCAATGCTCCATCGTCTAAAGCCTCACCTTACACCCCTGGAAGAACATGGGCAGCAGATATATGTGAGTTTCCTACCCAACCACTCGCCATCCTGACTTGGAAACATTTTGCAGCTCCTTCGATGTGGATCTACCCACAGTGCATGGACTGCAGCAGAATGTGGCTCACCACCACCTTCTTAAGGGCAGTTAGGGACAGGCAATAAATTCTGGCCCAGCCAGCAACACCCAAATCCCACATAAGAGCTCAAATAAAAAGCAAAGGATCTGCTGGCTGACTGCCTGGCAGCAGAATTTAGACACAGCTTGATTGGCTCAGTTTGTTGTCACTAAATTTGTTTCAATGGCACAATAAAGCTAGAATCTGGGGAATCGAGGCTTCCTGCTGAACTGACAGCTCATAAACAGCTGCAAAACACCAGCCAAACATTGACACAATCCAACAGATACATAAATCTATTGGCACTGCAATCTGTTGGCTCTATTCAGGCTGTGGGACTGCAGTAGAGTACCCCAGTTACTTTCTTCTTCATTACAGCACGCTCCACA
The DNA here is from genome assembly GCA_024137785.1 of Ginglymostoma cirratum. Classification (NCBI taxonomy): domain Eukaryota; kingdom Metazoa; phylum Chordata; class Chondrichthyes; order Orectolobiformes; family Ginglymostomatidae; genus Ginglymostoma; species Ginglymostoma cirratum. The sequence continues at coordinate 6,851,218 of JAHRHZ010000018.1, forward strand.
GATTAAGTAAGCCTGACTCAGTTGGCACATAGAATGGAAATGATGCGTCTCTCTGCCTGGCTGAGGTACCTTCGGCCAAGGGTGATCTGTCAAGCTGTTTGCTGATAGGTCCAAACAATAACATTTGATGATGATTTGAGGCCTGGTCAAAGTTGATAGCATCTACAGTAACTGTTGAAGAGTGTGACCCTTGATCCTAACACTTGCTCCTTGAAACAGTGCAGTGGACAGAAAGCCTGCCAGAATTCACACACTCACAAAGCATCCAGTGTTACTGGAGGGTTGATAGAGGAATGGTTCAATATTAGATTCTCAATCCAGGTGAAAGCTGCCCTTGGGAATCTTGGGTCAGTGAAATATGGAAAGATTAACAGTTGTAGATCATTGTTAGTCTCTTTATTCCAGATTCTTTATTGAATTCACATTCCACCATCTTCCATGGCAGGATTTGAACCCAGGACCCCAGGATATTAGCTGAGTTACTGGATTAGTGATGATACCACTAGGCCATTGCCTCCCCTTTAGTGTTGCAAGTAAGACAGTGTGTATCAATGCTGGAACAAAAACAAAGTCGCTGGAAAAGCTCAGCGTGTCTGGCAGCATCTGTGAAGGAGAAAACAGAGTTAACGTTTCGGATCCGGTGACCCTTCCTCAGAACCCTGAGGAAAGGTAACCAGACCCGAAATGTGAACACTGTTTTCTCCTTCACAGATGCTGCCAGACACGCTGAGCTTTTCCAGCGACTTTATTTTTGTTCCTGATTTACAGCATCCGCAGTTCTTTCGGTTTTTATTTGCTGTATCAATGCTGACTCAGCCTGGGTAACTGGGGAGGATTAGCAGGAGAAAAGATGAAAGTTAAACCAGCAACCAAATCCAAAAATGATGACTGATATGAAGGTGACCGACAAACATCACTGTAACTGGGTTCAACCATCCTGTGTTTGACCATGTGAGGCTGGTAACTTACCTACGCTCACGCTACTTGATGGAAAGAGACGGAAGCTGCTGGAAGCATGGGGTAGACATTTCAAAGCTTTGTATAAAACCATTTAGAAGCCAGCGTCATTTCTGCGTTTTTCTGAAGCTAACAGAGTAGCCTTTGTCAGACCCCATGTAAGATGGGAAGACTCGATAGAGCAACCAAACAGCCGTTGATAACAAGCATGGGGCTGGATGAACACAGCAGGTCAAGCAGCATCATAGGAGCAGGAAAACTTGACGTTTCGGGCCTAAACCCTTCATCAGAAATGGGGGAGGGGAAGAGGGTTCTGAAATAAATAGGGAGAGAGGGGGAGGCGGATAGAGAATGGATAGAGGAGAGGATAGGTGGAGAGGAGGCAGACAAGTCGAAGAGGCAGGGATGGAGCCAGTAAAGGTGAGTGTAGGTAGGGGGGTAGGGAGGAGATAGGTCAGTCCAGGGAGGACGGACAGGTCAAGGGGGCGGGATGATGTTAGTAGATAGGAGATGGGGGTGTGGCTTGAGGTGAGAGGAAAAACAGGTTAGGGAGGTGGAGATGAGCTGGGCTGGTTTTGGGATGCGGTTGGGGGAGGGGAGATTTTGAAACTTGTGAAATCCACATTGATGCCATTGGGCTGCAGGGTTCCCAGGCTGAATATGATTTGCTGTTCCTGCAGCCTTCGGGTGGCATCACTGTGGCATTGTAGGAGGCCAAGGATGGACATGTCATCTGAGGAATGGGAGGGGGAGTTGAAATGGTTCGCGACTGGGAGGTATCTCGGATTCTCCAGCATCTGCAGTACCTTTTATCTCTCAAACAGCCGTTGAATTGTGGGATAACAAGGCGTGGGGCTGGATGAACACAGCAGGCCAAGCAGCATCATAGGAGCAGGAAAACTTGACGTTTCGGGCCTACACCCTTCATCAAAAAAAGCCATTGAATTGTGACGAATTTATAAGGAACGGAAGAAAAATCAGGTCACTTGGTTACTAAGACATCATTGATTGACCTGGTTCCATTTCATTTGATTTTCCAGGAACAAGGCTGATGTTTCCTTCTCCCACCTACAGTGTGTGAGTCCATGATGTTCCATTGTATAATAGGCCTACGATACAACCTCTGTCAGTCATTATAGCCCACATGCGTCTCCTCTTATCCCTCTTCCTCTCAGCCCTTCAACACGCCCAAACACTATCCTGTTCACTGTTGTATGAAATCTTTTCAGTGATCAGTCTTGTCTCAGTGGTCCCTCTCTCACCTTGGAGTCAGTCGGTTATGAGTGAGCACATCATCTAAGTTCATATGAAACCCACTGATGGAGCATTGCAATGTTATGGGTTTCACTTTAACAAAACCCAGCAGGACAGTTGAGAGCTTTTTATGTTAAAGGCACAATGTAACCTACCTACAAACTACCTTTAAACATGATAAACACTAGCCCAGCCTGTGATGTCCACATCCCAGGAATGAACCAAAGCAAAATGGAGATTTTGGAGAATGTGGTCTCTAATAGCTCTCAGGATGGTTCCTTGGTCATTGAAGACAAGGAGGTCATCAGGATGCTTTGGGTCTGGATTATTTTGAAGATAAGCAGGCCAGGTATGTGAGCACACATCCTGCCCTGAATACGTTCTGCATTTTCCAATGGTGCCATAAGACCATAAGATCTTGCGAAATTGGAACAGGAGCTGGCTGTACAACCCCTCCAGTTTGATCTGCCATTCAATAGGATCGTGGCTGATCCGACATTCCTCATGTTCCATTGCTGTCTTTTCCCTGTAACTCTTGATTCCCTGACTGATCAACAGTCTATCTATCTCAGCCTGAAATATACACAAGGACTCTATCCCCACAGGTCTCTGTGGCAGGGAGTTCCAAAGAATCACAAGAAGAAATTCCTCCTCATCTCAGTCTTAAATTGGCTCCCCTTTATTCTGAGATAATAGCCTCTGGTCCTAGACTCTCCCATCTCTGCTCTAATCTCTCTCAGCAAGTTCCCCAGGGTTCAAAGTCACTGATGAGCACCAGCACCAAGTCTTGCATTGTCTGTCCCAGTGCCATCTGTGATAATAAGGTGTAGAGCTAGATGAACACAGCAGGCGAAGCAGCATCAGGGGAGCAGGAAGGCTGACGTTTCGGTAGGCCCGAAACGTCAGCCTTCCTGCTCCTCTGATGCTGCTTGGCCAGCTGGGTTCATCCAGCTCTACACCTTGTTATCTCAGATTCTCCAGCATCTGCAGTTCCTGCTACCCCAGTGCCATCTGTGTTACCTCATTGAATTTCTCGATCTGAGCGAACCACTCCACTGAGCAGGAATGTTTCCTGGTTCTGTTAAATAACAAAACATAATGAGTTTCTTTGGCAGAATCTAACAGTTTTTGGTAAACTGCGAGTCACACGAGTACACCGGAGTGATTCCCACCTCCAGCCTGAGCGAGCTTTCTCACCACATCTTACCAAACACGCCCATCAATTGTAGTTTGTGGTGAGAATCTTGCTGAATGTCTGTCCCATTTGGCCACGTGCCATTCCATTTGCTGCCTGCTGGGAGATCTCGGAATTGACTGGAATCCCTGGCGCTGTGTTAAAAAGGCCGGAAAGCACCCAGACAAGCAGTGACCGCCTGGAGCTGCCCTTCATGGTACTTGGCCATTTGCCTCGAACGTGGGAGATGGGGAATATCAGCTTTGTAGGTAGGGTCCTGGAGGTCCTCCTGGACAGGCTGATACACAGCCAGGATTTTGCCCTCCTGCCCCTCGGTGGAGAACATGACACTAGACTGTGCCAGCCTGCTCTCAGATGCCACCCAGGTCAGTGTACCCAGTGCTGTAGGAGGAAGGTCAATAACCTTCACCACTCCACCAGTGAATGAGCCATGCTGTCCTGTCTCACCTTGTCTACCTCAAACTGGAGTCCTGGCACAACTAGCACATTCATTTCCAAGTATGACTGCTTTTTTAAAGAAACCTGCTTTTCTCGCCCCCGGGACACACAAACATCTGCTAAACAACATGATTCACTCGACGAACATGTTTTAGTGCTTCCAACGACATTCTTGTAGCTCATATCGGACAGCCTTGGCAACCACTGCACTTTTCTAGAAAGTTCTTGGGGGCTGCGATCGTCAAGGGAAGCTTCCAGAAGTCTAAACATACCGCCGCGGAGGTTATGGCTGTGGGCCCAGCTCTGGAAAGGTTTATGATGTGTGACTAAACCTTGATCCCGATTCCATGGAAACAGATCATCTCCACTGGAGATGCCACGGGATTGTCACTCGACAGTTTATCGCAGGGGATGGCATGGTTGAACTAATAGAGCTACCAGAACATCTTACAAATTGCAGCTTCATAATGTGAGTCCTGTTGTGCCATAACAAAGCTTCAATCCTAGACTCCCCTGTAACCAAACTCATGGCAATGCTAAGACAATATGTTCTCCCAGGTAAGTCTTACAGAGTAGGCAATTGAAAGAAAGTTTTCATGGCACAAGTCTGTCAGCAAAGTCTCAGAGCACACGTTGACTTACTTTCAAACTCAGTGACAATTTTCCCAGGTGGCCATTTTCCTGTACAGGAGACCCAGAGAGAATGAGGTCCACAATGCACTGGGTCTCCAGCAGCCTCGCTGCCCTCTCTTGAGCTTTGGACGTGATTGAGGCCTGCAGCTTCAAGTACACCCTGACCTCGCTGTTCCAAAGCAAACTTCATGCCCGCCTTCACCAATGCTCCTGATAATAAATGGTATAATTAAGGGGGAAGAGACAGTATGGGAATCAGACTGAGGACAAAGGACTAAGGAATTGAGAAAGATCAATCCAGGAACAAGACAGCAGGGGGATCAGCCAGAGGTGGAAAGAAACCGATTGTAAATTCAGAAGTTGGCTGGAGTTGAGAGATAGAAGAGTACAGAATGTTAGATAAGTGAGCCAAGATATGTCAGGATTTCTGATAATCATACAAATACATAACACAATGCAGTGCCAAATGTTATGTGGACTAGAAGCAAGCAGCCCTTGGCATCATTAATAGATAGAAAGATCCCAACCACATTGCATTCCCACTGAAGAGTTTAATCTGTTGTTGTAAGAAGATTAATTAATAGATTGCAGTGATTAGGCAACAGATCCAGTGCCACATCATCTGACCCTCAGAGGGCACTCGGCAAATGAGGTGGATTATGGTCCTTCTACCATTCAGCAATATCTATGGTCGGAAAGAGAGTAACTTATATACCAGAGATCTGACTGAGATTGTCAATGGTGAATTCAGACCGCTGTTTTAGTCTCAAAGCAAAAAGCGATTTTGGCTTTGTGAGGTTTCACAGGGTGATAAATGTTACAGTTCTTTATCTCTGAAATGCAGTATCTGAGATGTTGGTGGGAGCAGATACAACAATAACCTGCAAAAGGCATGAACTAGAAAAAAAACAACAGGGTCGTGAGAGAGAGGGATCTAATATCACTATTTCAGTGATAATTCTATGATAAGACCATACCAAGGAGGAGAAGAAATAGGCCATTCTGCCCATCAAGTGTGCTTTACCATTGAATGAGATTATGGCTGGTCTGATAATCCTCAACGCCATTTTCCTGCCTTTTCTCCACAGCCCTCAATTCCCTTCCTGATTAAACATGTGCCTATCTCAGCCTTGAATATACTTAATGACCCAGCCTCAACATCCCTCTGTGCTAAAGAATTCCACAGATTCTCTACCCTCTGAGAGAAGGAATGCCTCCTTATCTCTAATGAATGCATGACCCCATATTCTGAGATTCTGCCCTGTGGTCCTAGACTGACCCACAACTGGGAACAACCTCCATGCACCCGCCTGTTAAGTTCCTGACACCCTCATCCGCTTAGCTGAAACTTCTCCTGAGAATCTTATATGTTTCAATAAGGTCATCCCTCATTCTCCTATATTTGAACATGTATGGGCCCAATCCTCTTGACGTCTCCTCGTAAGACAGTCCCTTCTTCCCTGGGATCAGCTTGGTGAACCTTCTCTGGACTGCCTCCAGAGCCAGTATATCTTTCTTTAAATAAAGGTTCCAAAACTGTTCACAGTATTCCAGCAGCTGTCTGACTAGTGCCTAGTATAGTTTGGTAAAACCTCCCGATTATTGTACTCCATTCCCTTTGAAATAAAGACCATGAAATATAGGCTATGCCCTGTATCGCTGCAGTGCTAATAGAGATAAATCTGAAAATATACAGACATAGAGCTGGTCACTCAGCTTATAATGTAGGTAACTTTGCACTCAGGGTCAATGTTGAAGGAAACTTAAACATAGAAGATTTCTTGGCTGTAATTCCTCTATTTTCTCACTTTGAATGTTGGTGTTTAGTAATAACAGATGGTGGAGGAGTTGCTGAAATGTTACCCACTGGAAAAATGTGTCCAAGAAATATTTTACTGGATAGCTTTGCAGTTTCCTAGCTTATGTATATCAGATTATGCTCTTTGACTCACGCATGCACATTATTGCTGAAGGCTTTAACGTTAAATGCTCCACAACAAATTATGGAAGAAGTCATTCAGTCCAGCGCTGAGGGAGTGCTCAATTGTCAAAGGTGTCATCTCTCAGAAAAGGTCATTAAGTTCCTTTGGTCTTATCTGAAAGAAAAGCAGACAATTCTATAGATGCCCGAACAACATTCCTTCCTCAAACTGTGTGATCAAGACAGCTCAATGATTTTCGATAAGTAAGAAAATCAAGGGTAATGGGAATAAGGCAGGAAAGTGGCATTGAAAATTTTCAGATCAGCCATGATCTCTGATTTGATTCGATTTGATTTGATTTATTGCAGTCACACTTACCTAAGTACAGTGAAAAGCTTTGTTTTGCGAGCAGTACAGTCAGATCATAACAAAGCAAGGACCTACAGATGGTAGGGTGCTTAGACAGAGTGAGGCATACGAGGTTACAGCTACACAGGAGAAGCACAAAGCAAGATCAACATCATTTGAAGTTAGAGTGGTCCATTGGTTAGCCTAATAACGACAGCGAAAAAGCTGCTCTTGAACCTGTTGGTGCGAGTTTTCAAATTTCTGTATCTTCTGCCTGATGGAAGAGGTTGGAAGAGAGCATTACCGGGGTGGGAGGGGTCTTTGATGACGGTGGCAGCCTTTCCTCGGCAACGAGAAATGTAAATGGAGTCCACAGAAGGAAAGCTGGCTTCCGTGATAGTCTGGGCTGTGCACACAATCTTCTGTAGTTTCCCATTAAATGGAGCAGACTCGTTGGAACTAATGGCCTACCTCTGATTCTACATCTAATGTGTTATAGTCTTTAGTAATTGGACATCTCACTGCAGTTTGTGAGATCTTGCTGTGTAAATATGTGTTTCTGTCTATTGAACTAGGAATTCATTGACCTAGAAATTCAGACACACAGCAGCCTTTATATAGAAGTTTAATTGATAACGTCAGTGAGAATTGCCAACACTCCTGAAATTGGAGATCAGTCTCAACAACACTGACATGAATAGCATTGGAGAAAAATCACAGGAGCGTTGCTAAAAATGGTATTTTCTTTTAAACCCATTCATTGGATGTGGGCATCTCTGGCTAGACCAGCATTTATTCCCCATCCCTAATTGCCCAGTCATCCACATTGCTGTGCATCTGGAGTCACATGTAGGCCAGACCAGGACCAGGTAAGGATGGCAGTTTTCTTCTCTAAAGGACGTTAGTGAAATAGGTGGGCTTTCCTTGACAATCAGCAATGGTTTCATGGTCATCATTAGACACTTAAATCCAAGTTATTATTGAATTCAAATTCCACCATCTGTCATGATCAGAATTGAACCCAATTCCCCAGAATTTTACCTGGGCCTCTGGATTAGTCTAGTGATAATACCACTAGCCCATTGCTTACCCCTTTACTTGGCTACTATTGATCATTAGATCTAAAAATATGGGAGTTGGGAGAATTTTTTTTTAACCATTAATGTCGAATCAGGTCCAGTCGGTGAGAAATAATCCAAGACCCCTTTCCTTGTGGATAGAGTTTATTAACTACTCAGCTTTACAGCTCCTTCCACATACTTAATCCCCCTTTATATCGCCCTAATTAATTAATGAATCAATTCACCCCAGTCTTATGCTTACCTACTTGATTTATTCCCCTCTACTGTTTAAATAAAACTTTTGAAGACATAAACAATCTTGCAACAAACCTCATGAGGATTAAACAAAATGATTTTTCCATTTTTCAAATCTTACCTTGTAAAATGACCAATCAGTAACAGAATTATTTCTTTTCATATTCCATATAATAAAATAAACCTTCCGTCATCCCCTTCTTTCCTGAACAAAAATGTTTTATCACCAAGAGACCCAAACAAAAACTGATTTTCTTTCCATGTTCTTATAACTCTTTGTTCTACCAAACATCCCTTTTCGAGGATCTCCAATAATTTCTTGGAGCAAGTACCTTTTTTTGTGGAAACTCTGGCAACTCACTTTATGTTGGAAATCTAATTTCTTTCTCAAATTTCCTTTGCATTAGTCAAGTCAATTCTCAACCTTTCTCAGAGTCACCATTTGTCAAATGTACTTTGGCCCAAAGAGAATGCTTATCCACCTAACATTCTACGATTTCCCCTTGTATAGGATTTCCTTTAGAACTTTAATTAAATATACACCTATACATAAATATGACTTCTACTAGCATCGATGTCTCAGCTGCTAAAGCACTTCTAATAACCTCATTTATTTTCTTACTCTCTCAAGCCAACAGGCAAAATTTATTATTCTTTCCAATCAAGAATATGATAGACCCTGGTGGAACAGAATAGACATTGGGATTTGAAGTGCTGTTAAAACTCAGCTCCACATCTTCTAATTCAATCAAGGCTGGAGACTTGAGGGTGAGTTTTCTCTGAAGTTAGTTTCTTTAAAGTCTGACTTGCTGTCAAGACTTACTCCACTGTAACATGTTTCATTGTCGTACTCAGTACCGATGTGTCATAACTAGCATCAGCTCTAATTTGAACGCACGACCAGTCCAATCAAACTTTTAATCTGGGATAACACAGTGTAGAGCTGGATGAACGCAGCAAACCAGGCAGCATCAGAGGAGCAGGAAAGTTGACGTTTCGGGCCGGGACCCTTCATTTTCTGAAGAAGGGTCACGACCCAAAACATCAACCTTCCTTCCTCTCTGATGCTGCCTGGCCTGCTGTGTTCTTCCAGCTCCACATTGTGTTATCCCTGACTCTAGCATCTGCAGTTCTTACTATCTCTGAGAAACTTTTTACCTGGTTGTTTTTGTTTTCCCTGGAGGCTAAATCATCTTTCTGTTCATGACCTGGCCTGATTTACCAGGATGCGATTGACATTTTCCAAACAAGGCTATTGGTCCGAAAGTCAATCCTGACTTTATTCTGCTTTATGTCTAACTTTACGGATTTATAGGCCTCTGAAGTCTGACTTCAAACATTGAATTCCTTGTCTTATTTTATCTATCACATGTTGCTAAAATTCTATAGAACCTCTTCATAGGAAATCAATGCGCACCATAAAGATATCTGCCAGTTTCTCTCGGTGATATCAGTAAAATATTGTCGCACGTAATTTAAGCTAAATACAACCTACTTTCAGAAAGATGGACCATACTTCACTGCATCAATCAGCCCATTAACATGCTTGTTTAGTTTCCATGGTTTCCCTATCTCATCATCTACTTCTTTGGGTGGTTTCAGCAATTTCCCTTTAAAGCCTTTCACGCTGTGAAAATGCAGCTTTTATTTTAATCAATAGACTTATATTCCCAGGAGCATGTTGCTGAAAGAGATAAGATAATAAAACATAAGAACTAGGAGCAGGAGTACGCCATCCGGCCCCTCGAGACCGCCCCACCATTTAATAAGGTCATGGCTGATCTTTTTGAGACTCAGCTCCACTTACCCACCCACTGACCATAACCCTTAATTCCTTTACTGTTCAAAAATTTATCTAGCCTTGCCTTAAAAACATTCAGCGAGGTAGCTTCAACTGCTTCACTGGGCAGGGAATTCCACCCTTTGGGTGAAGAAGTTCCTCCTGACCTCCGTCCTACATCTGCTTCCCTTTATTTTGAGGCGATGCCCTCTAGTCCTAGTTTTACCTGCTAGCGGAAACAACCTTCCTGCCTCCACCTTATCTAATCCCTTCATCATTTTATATGTTTCTATAAGATCTCCCTGCATTCTTCTGAATTCCAATGAGTATAATCCCAGTCTACTCAGTCTCTCCTCATAATCTAACCCTCTCAACTCTGGAATCAACCGAGTGAATCTCCTCTGCACCCCCTCCAGTGCTAGTATATCTCTTCTCAAGTAAGGAGACCAAAACTGCACACAGTACTCCAGGTGTGGCCTCACCAGGACCCTATACAGCTGCAGCATAGCCTCCATGTTTTTAAACTCCATCCCTCTAGCAATGGCAGATAAAATTCCATTTGCCTTTTTAATCACCTGCTGCACCTGCAATCGAGTTTTATTCAATTATCGAATTTTAGCGATTCATGCAAAAGGACACCCAAATCCCTCTGCACAGCAGCGTGTTGCAATTTTTTACCATTTAAAACATAGTCCATTTTGCTGTTATTCCTACCAAAATGGATGACCTCACACTTATCAACATTGTACTCCATCTGCCAGACCTTTGCCCACTCACTTAGACTATCTATATCCCTCTGCAGACTTTCAGTGTCTTCTGCACACTTGGCTCTACCACTCACCTTAGTGTCATCTGCTAATTTTGACACTCCACACTTAGTCCCCAACTCCAAATCATCTATGTTAATTGTAAACAATTGTAAACTGTAATCTTCAAGAATAATTTTCCTGGAGTAAGAGAATTAATTTTAACATCTTGATTATGAAGTTTCTCTTTGAAACCCTTCAATTGGATTCAGTTTTATATGTCCCATCACGGAGCCCTTTTACAGTGATAGCTGTCACAGCAAGGCTGGCTTATCTGGTACCTCTGTGTATACATCAAATTCTTTTAACCTCTCTCTCTTTTCGTTTGGCATCTTTTATACAGGTAGTTCTCCTATGATGCAATAGTTGCGTTCTTGTGTGAACTTGTGTTATAGAAAATCATGATATTCAGAAACGGCTATCGAAAATCACTATACCTGTCTGGCAGAAAGTTCCCGTTATCCAAATAGTGTCCACTATTCAATCACATTACTGCCAACTTGGGTTAACAAAACACACGTTATAGCAGAACTATCTGTACGTCCATCCCCCGTCAGGATGGTCTCAGGGTTCTCTGCTCCTTGCTGGAAAAACTGGAGCTAACTGCAGATCATTCCCAAGCTGGGGTTGGGGAGATAAGTCATTCCTAAAGGAATTTTAGAATTTCTCCCCAGAACTAACTGATATGGACTATACCCCCCAACCATTCAAGGTGAGTTGTTCACATGGTCTGCCCAGGTTGGGGCAGCTGTTAACTTACTGTTCGGTAGGTTTGCTAAGACGTTATGAAGCATCTAATCTAATACTGGGTGACTTCTTTCACATATTCCACTGTGAATGGGACTTTCTGTTGTTGTGTTCTTTTCCATAATGATTGTATTTACACATGTAACTCTAAATTCATCATCAGCAAAATCCTACCATTATCAGTTAGAAATTTAGCCTGTGCCCCCAATCCAGTCTCTATCCAATTCTCAACCGCCTTGTCGACTACTGCTCTCTTTCTCTTTTATTGGAGACTAACTAAATCTAGTTGCCATATTTATTAAATGCAAGATGAAATTTTTTTTCCTCCTTTCCCTGAGCTATCAGATCCATTGCTCCAACTTTGCTAAAGTTCCTTTCCGGAACTCACTGTGGTCCATGATGGTGCCTTCCAACAATTTTACACATATCTCAGATCTCTTCTCTATGTTTAGCGTATGCCTTATCCCTTACTCCTGCATCGTTTAGTAGTATGTTTAATTAATGAGAGGATGGATGGGCAAACTACTCATGTAGTTTGAAAAGAACACGCTTTCCAACTTCCAACTTCTGATGACAGTAACACCTTCTCAATGCTTTTGTTAGCTCAGATCAGTCTTGTTAAAGCGAAATAATAATGTGCAGATTGTGTAAACCTACTGATTTCCCACAGAAACAATTGCATTGTCACATCCCATGTCCAGATTATTTGAGTCATTTTCATACACAGCTTACTCGGTCAGGCATTTCATTTGACACTGTAGTAAAAACCAAAAGAACTGCGGATGCTGTAAATCAGGAACAAAACCAGAAGTTGCTGGAGAGGCTTAGCAGGTCTGGCAGCATCTGTGAGGGGAAAAAACAGAGTTAACGTTTCAGGTCCTGTTCTGAGGAAGGGTCACCAGACCCGAAAAGGTTAACTCTGATTTTCCCTCACAGATGCTGTCAGACCTGCTGAGCTTTTCCAGCAACTTCTGGTTTTGTTCTTGTTGTCATTTGACACTGTGTCAGTGCTAGTCGTGGTTTACCCCAGCTATGTTACAGGGAATTACGCCCTTAACTGATTTCACTACATTGCCAACCCCAAACCTGAACTCTCAAATAACTTCACTCTGCTTTGGCCCTTGTTGTTTAAAGAATCCAGGTAAGAATTTCAGCAATCCACTCCACACACTGTGGATGTGCACCTGATGTCCAACACAGCACAGTTGCATGAGTATGAAATTAAAACATTCATTAATGGGCTGAAACTTCTTGTGACTAAAGTAACTTCCTCTTCCTGATCAATGTCACTGTCTTCCCCTTCCAAGGCTTCAAACCGTGTGTAATTTCAAAACCTTGCTATTCCATTTCGGGCAATTCATTGAGTAGTGGTGTTTCAAGGCGTATCTAAAACACTTGTTGATCATACCCTGAACATTTTGTGGTCATTCTTCTGTTATAGCTCTCCAACTCCTGTCATTTCTGTTAAAATTGCCAGAAGTGTAAGCATTCTCATCCCTTACAGTGATGATTTCCATATTGCATTGAATCTCACATTGCCGCCTCTTTTAAATCCCCCATTACTGTTGTGTTACTGCTGAAGGCTCTATTTGAGTGTGAATGAATGTTTTCCATTGTATTATTTTATGGCTTCTAACGTATGTTCCAAAAACATGCTTCTTTCTCGAAAACCTAATCCCAGTTAATAGTCGGAATCTATCCATGTTTAACACCATAGCTCAGTCCAATAGTTTAAAGGCAAGCACTGAGTTAGAAATCTATAAATAATTTCTTTCAAGCCTGGATTCAGGCTGTTAAATTTCATTATATATTCTTCTATAGGATATCCATTCTGATTTCTTTCTTTGTGGGTTGGGTTGAGTTTATTTCCTACTCAGCCCTGTAGCTCCTCCTGCACAACAATCTTGACTGCTCTCCCATGTTAACAAGCATGGGGCTGGATGAACACAGCAGGCCAAGCAGCATCATAGGAGCAGGAAAACTTGACATTTCGGGCCTAAACCCTTCATCAGAAATGGGGGAGGGGAAGAGGGTTCTAAAATAAATAGGGAGAGAGGGGGAGGCGGATAGAGGATGGATAGAGGAGAGGATAGGTGGAGAGTATCTACATTGCTGAGGCCAGGCGCCAACTCTCTGACACCTCCTCCTACTGCCTCCTGGATCATGACCCCACCCCCGAGCACCAAACCATCATCTCCCAAACCATCCACAACCTCATCACCTCAGGTGACTTCCCACCTACCGCCTCCAGCCTCATCGTTCCCCAACCCCGCACCGCCCGCTTCTATCTCCTTCCCAAAATCCACAAACCTGAATGCCCTGGTCGACCCATTGTCTCCGCCTGCTCCTGCCCCACCGAACTTATCTCCACCTACCTAGACTCCATTTTCACCCCCTTGGTCCAGGAACTCCCTACCTACGTCCGTGACACCACCCACGCCCTCCACCTCCTCAAGAACTTCCAATTCCCTGGTCCCCAACACCTCATTTTTACTATGGACGTCCAGTCCCTATACACCTGTATTCCCCACGTGGATGGCCTAAAGGCCCTCTGCTTCTTCCTGTCCCGCAGAACTGACCAGTCCCCCTCCACCGACACCCTCATCCGCTTAGCCGAACTTGTCCTCACCGTCAACAACTTCTCTTTCAATTCCTCCCACTTCCTACAGACAAAGGGGGTGGCCATGAGTACCCGCATGGGCCCAAGCTATGCCTGCCTCTTTGTAGGTTACGTGGAACAATCCCTCTTCCGTACCGACACTGGCCCTAAACCCCACCTCTTCCTCCGTTACATTGATGACTGCATCGGCGCTGCCTCGTTCTCCCACGAGGAGCTCGAACAGTTCATCCACTTCACCAACACCTTCCACCCCAACCTGAAGTTCACCTGGACCATCTCCAACACTTCTCTCTCCTTCCTGGACCTCTCTGTCTCCATCTCGGGTAACCACCTAGAAACCGATGTCCATTTCAAGCCCACTGACTCCCACAGCTACCTGGAATACACCTCCTCTCACCCACCTTCCTGCAAAAATGCCATCTCCTATTCCCAATTCCTTCGCCTCCGCTGCATCTGCTCCCAGGATGAGACATTCCAATCCCACACATCTCAAATGTCCTCATTCTTCAAGGACCGCAACTTCCCCCCCCACAGTGGTCGAGAACGCCCTCGACCATGTCTCCCACATTTCCCGGAACACATCCCTCACGCCCCGTCCCCGCAATAATAACCAAAAAAGAATCCCCCTCGTCCTCACATACCACCCCACCAACCTCCGGATCCAACGCATCATCCTCCGACACTTCCACCATCTGCAATCAGACCCCACCACCAAAGACATTTTTCCCTCCCCACCCTTATCTGCCTTCCGGAGGGACCACTCCCTCCGCGACTCCCTTGTCTGCTCCACAGTCCCCTCCAGCCCCACCACACCTGGCACTTTTCCCTGCAACCGCATGAAGTGCTACACCTGCCCCCACACCTCCTCCCTCACCCCAGTCCCAGGCCCCAAGAAGACTTTCCCCATCAGGCAGATGTTCACCTGCACATCTGCCAATGTGGTATACTGCATCCGCTATACCCGTTGTGGCTTCCTCTACATTGGGGAAACCAAGCGGAGGCTTGGGGACCACTTTGCAGAACACCTGCGCTCAGTTCGCAACAAACAACTGCACCTCCCAGTCACGAACCATTTCAACTCCCCCTTCCAGTCGTCAGATGACATGTCCATCCTGGGCCTCCTGCAATGCCACAATGATGCCACCCGAAGGCTGCAGGAACAGCAAATCATATTCAGCCTGGGAACCCTGCAGCCCAATGGCATCAATGTGAATTTCACAAGCTTCAAAATCTCCCCTCCCCCAACCGCATCCCAAAACCAGCCCAGCTCATCTCCACCTCCCTAACCTGTTCTTCCTCTCACCTATCCCCTCCTCCCACCTCAAGCCACACCCCCATCTCCTATCTACTAACATCATCCCACCCCCTCGACCTGTCCGTCCTCCCTGGACTGACCTATCTCCTCCCTACCCCCCCACCTACACTCACCTTTACTGGCTCCATCCCCGCCTCTTCGACTGGTCTGCCTCCTCTCCACCTATCCTCTCCTCTATCCATCCTCTATCCGCCTCCCCCTCTCTCCCTATTTATTTCAGAACCCTCTTCCCCTCCCCCATTTCTGATGAAGGGTCTAGGCCCGAAACGTCAAGTTTTCCTGCTCCTATGATGCCGCTTGGCCTGCTGTGTTCATCCAGCCCCATGCTTGTTATCTCGGATTCTCCAGCATCTGCAGTACCTATTATCTCTGCTCTCCCATGTTGTTATTTTGTCTTCGCAGGTATTAGCAGGTAATAGTGATTCTCCCTGAGCTTGGGGGTGCATTTTGAGAATGTCCTGACTTAGCTGACCCACCTCCATATCTAGGGGGCCATGTTACATGCACTTTTCATTCTGGGGAGATGGAAATGGATTTGAGCCAATCCCTGCTGACACTGGGAGACAACAATGATGCAGGGGTAGGGTGACAGCTGCAGTAAACTGGCTAGAAAGCCTTCCATGGTTCTCTGGGACTGGTCCAGTTGATTTTAAAAGCTGTCGACTCTCCAGGCCCCACCTCAAGCCCCAGATCCTCCTCCTACTGTTAATGCTCCCTCCCATGCCTGCCCATGCCCCTCATCTATTCCCATGCGTCATATGCTACCTTCACATCCACCCACCCAGTATCCCACTATGGGCAGGCCTCGGGAACCACGTAGGGGTGGAAATAAAAGCAATGCTCTAAGAACCTAATAAAGGTCTCACCCATACAGACTTGGCAAAGGAGAAAACAAAAATTGAGGAAAGCCACTTGAAAATTTTTGTCAATTTATTTTAGAAACAAAACACATTTTTAGTCAGTAATTACAAAGACAACTGATCATTTAGGCCTCATTAGCCTGTCAAAGTATGAATTCAGTATCGCCCACTGAGTTCAGTGCTTTCTGAGTATTTGAAACTTAGCCAAGCATTCATCATTACATATTCTGTAATGTCAGCAATGAATTCTATTAGAACAGATGGTAATCGTGGTTTTTTTTTAAAAAAGAAGCTACACCAGATGATCTGTCATTTAGTCCAGAAGCTGATTATTTAAATAAAACTCGAACTAACAGCTCCAACTTGGATGGTTTTATCTTTAAAGGGCTGGGGATTTAAATAAGACCAGATCACGACATTTAAACAGACTTTATTCTCCCTTTGAGAACATTGAGGCCTCCTCGACAAATTCACGACTCCCACACTATGAGATAAAGCTCCTGGAACGGTGAAAACGAGATCTGTTTGAACTCAGTGTTAATTCCAAATGACTTTTCTGAGCTTATGTTTTCCAGTTGAATGATTCATGGCTCTGGTCCCTCACCCTTGCCAGTAACATGGGAGATTTTGAAATTGGGAGCATGACTTTAGCATCCAGGTCCCACCTGCCATACATAAATGTCTTTGGATTTGTTGGGACTCCATGAAAAACTCTGGCGCGTTAACTCTGTTCCTCTCCCTAGGGATACTACTGAATACTTCCAGCATGTTTTTGTCTTATTTCAGATTTGCAGCGCCCGCAGTGTTTTGCTTTTTGTGGTTCCTGGCGTTGGTTTTGCATACCAGCAGTCAGCGTGCTTTAAAGTAATTTATCATCTGTGAAACACTCGGAGGGTTTCTGAGCGATGCGATCAGGTGCCGCTTCAATGCATGTCTTTCTTCTCTCCCTGTGGCTGTAAATCTATGTAAAAAATAACTTGACACCGAAAACATCTGCTCCTTGATGTCCAGACTCTGTCTGAACACTGCATGGTAAATCCACCTTTTTAATTAACACTGCAACCATGTATCATCTCGAGCGCAACGTGGCTCATTCATTTGGCAGCTTGTGCAAGAAATGTGGACGGTGAGCCTTGCGTCTCTGCTTCTAGACTGACTTGAGGTGTCCAAATGGAGCTGGGGACTGGGTGCCAAATTCTCAGAGAGAATACTCCCCCCACCTCGCGCTCCCTCATCCTTCCTGCCTTGGTCTCTCGTGGTTCTTCCCGTCCAGCAGGGAGGGTTGAAGAAGTTGGCAGTGGAGTCCGCATCTGTATCCCCCTGAGACTGAAGAAGCTGCTCAGAAGAAGGCAAAGGCAAGGGAGCAGACAGACTGTCAACAAACACATAGAACTAGACCCTATATATACACCACTGCGAATAAAAGCTGGAGATGAGGAAGTCAAATCCAACGGACCCAAGGCTGGAATAACACAACAGCGCTTCATCGAAGGCTGCACTGATGATGTTACCCAGCAGGGTAATGAAATGTCTGTAAACTATCGAACCAGCTCAGTGAGCCAACCAACCACAGCGTCCACTACCCCAGCTACAAATCTACACAAGAACCTTAGAGACTGTAATTTGGCTCCATCACCTCCTGCAGGCTGGATGATTGATGGACGAAGTCAACTGGTTCATTCAGAATCTAGAAACAAGAGGAGACCATTTGGCCCCTTCGAGCCTGCTACGCAGTTAGGTGACAGGCGAGCTGTACCGTAACTTCACTTTCCTGTCATATCCTTTGATAACCTTAACCAGCAAAATTTGTCTCACAATCCCAGAACCACAACCTTTGCATTATTTGGGAGAAAGCATTGGATTGATTTTGTTGCTTGAAGGGTTCCTGGCATCATCCAAGTGTTTGGATTATGACCCACTGTAAGTTGCATGCTTGGGAAAGAGTATCCCTGCCTCAAAAAATTATTACATTTGAAGTTCATTTAAAAGCTGCACCTTCTGCATCATTGGCAAGTATGTCCCTATGTGCGCTGGCATGTAGAGTACACATGGGCACAAACAGATAATCTGACACCACTGCAGAGATTTACTTTTTTCAACATAGTACAAACAAATCGTTAGTGGGCTCTTGAGATAGAGACCCTGCTGTGTTCAAGTCTCACCTTGTCCAGAAGGGTATTATAACATGTCTGAACAGGAAAATATCTACAAACAAATCATTTACATCAACCTGAGAGAGGAAGTAAACCCTTATCTTAACACCCATCCCAGCTTTGGCTTCCATCAGTGTAGGGATTTGAACTCACCACCTCCAGAGCAGATTGTTATCCACTACTAACACCTTCACTATGCAAGATCCATATTTTGCATTCAGCATTTCGTTGGGCCTACAGTGTACTCCAACATTCCTACCACTGAGTGAGTTTCACAGCAGTAATTAATATCAGGCGAGAAACATTAGCAAATCCATCTATCAGAACCACAATTATAGTGGGTTTGCTTAAGGCCAGAGCCTTTTTTAAAAAATACATGCTGCATGGACCATGTTTGCAATTAAGGCAGCATTCCAGTTTATTCCCAGATTCCTACCTTACAGATGTGCTGAGCACGAAGTTGTTAGGATAGCCACATGATTCCTAAAGTTGCTCCATGTGCATCACATAAGGGAGAATTTGACAGGAGACCTTCTCCACTCTCTCCTAACTAGGGTCACTCCTGTAAAGAAACATGAAATTTTTAGGCTAGATCTCAAAAGGTGTTTGACTTACTCAAAACTAGAAACATTTAGAATTCATATGATAAGAGTTACAACGAGGCCGAGAGACCATGAAACATCACTTTCTGGGTCTAGTAATAATCGCTGTGGTAATGAGGTACTCACCTTGTTTGTGTTAAGACTAGTGTTTTGAATTCTGTAATCATCATGTCCCACTTGGCGACATTACCCCACCCCAACTTATTAACCTCATGGGAGTCAAGATGATTACCCGACCCCAATTAACATTCAATTGTAATCCACAGGGAGTGTTGATTGTTTAATTCCAAGACCTTTGGATGAGACGTTAAGTCATTGCTATTTGCCTCCTTTGGCCATTCAAAGGTAAGTTTTCTGAATTTTAGTGAGGTTCTATATTCCCATTGGAAATGGGAAAATTACAGAGTATACCCTTTCATGGTGCCTCTGAGCCAGTAACGCACACTGATGTTAGGACTCTGTTATAATGTCAGAAATGTTAACAGCTAATTTGCAAACTGCATATGATGATGACCTAATCATTTGTTTTTGTTTTGGTGCTGGTTAGACATATATTGACCCCAGCAGCTGGTGACTTCCTCTGTTCTTCGTGGAATTATTTGACAGTCATCTGGCACACCCTCAATTTAGTTATCTCGTTCGAAACAAAGTGATACAGCATTCCTTCAGTACTCCATGTGGAGTTGAAGCACTCCCGAGTCTACAGGGAGCGAATTACACCCTCGAACTCCAGCCTTAGAGCAAGAGCGTTGAAATGCCCTGCCCCTTTAATTTGAGGCTGTGTCATCTGATTGTAGGCCCCACTCCAGGCAGCGGACACCTCCTTTCTGAATCAACCCTATTAAGCCCTTTAAGAATTTGGTCCCTTTCAATGAGATCGCTGTCACTCGTCTAAACTCTGGGGAACGCAATCCCAAGTCATCGCAATCTCTCCTCAGAATTGTTCTGCTGAATCAGGAACCATTCTTGGTGAATTTCCACTGAAATTCCCCTCTGGCAAAATGTCCCCCTGCGGCATGTTTGGTGTAAATAGTAGGTGGGAGTCAAGACTTGGAGGAAGATTTGGGACCAAGGGTACATCAACTGAACCAACACTGAATGCCTTCCCAAGCTAATCTTTGTTCAGATATTCCGGATTGAGGGATAACTGATTTCTTAAACTCCTGTTATTTCCCCCCTCCTCTGTGTATATTTATGATGTTTACCCAGTTACCTTCTGAAAGGCCTTTGGCTGTTCACTTTCCAGTTGGTGCTGGGAGCTGGTGGGCTGCTGGGGATTGTGGGAAAGGTGGGTCAGGTGAACAAAGCTGGGAAAGTTGGGATGGCCCTTGGCAATGAAAGGTCAAGTACTGACGCCTCCATGAGAGCCCCCAAATGGAGTGGGCAGCCCTCGACAAAGGCAGCACTGATCTCTGATGGGGGAATGCCCAGCCACATTTTTCTGCCCTTATATTCTATGTTTTGGCTCTTTTCTCTGTGTTTTAAGATGGCGCCAGAGAGTGGGGAGACTGTACAAAACTTTTCACTGTATTTTGCAACAAGATACATGGGACAATAAATAAATAAAAGCCAGTTGAATGTGAATTCCTGAATGGCTCCCTGCATTTGGAATGGTTTCCTACACGCTTTTAACAGCTGCCAGGTCTCTCAGGTGCTCCAGGAGCACGGGCAACATCATATCCTTCACAGAATCCCAGCACGGAGCTGAGCTGGTTGGACACAGGCCAGTCCTGTAAAGAAGGAATTAGCGGGAAAGAGAGGGAATAAAAGCAACAGAATAAAAGCAACACAGAGGATTTGGCTGAAAAAATGGATCCGCAGTTAAAATGCTGCAGTCATGAAAATCTTGACACACATGAGGGAAAACATAATGAGCTGAGCAGAGATCATAAGGTAAAACATTGCGTTACATTGCTATCATAACGACTAATTATAAAAGTTCTTGACTTCGTTAAAATCACAATCAGAGGGATTTCGTGCGAATAATTACATTTTCAAAATGAGCGTCAAAACATTCTGAATAAGGTGAGGATTGTTCAGGAAAAGTAGGATCCAACAGCACTGTGTGGGAATATTAACCTGGCCCAGTGTGTAGGAAAGGGGTAGTAGGAAGAGAGATATTAAAAATAATCTGGAATGAATTTCACTGCAGCATGTGACCCTCAATGCTGTCATGTTGCACTTGACAATTCGTGGAAGTTTGCAAGAAAAGCCAAAGTATTGAAACATGCACCAGAAAAGGCCCCCAGAGACTCGGGCATCCATGCCCAGCAGAGACTTTGGTTCAATCTCAAATCTTAGTGTTCTCAATTAATGGGGATATCTAACAGCTCATGCGGATCACAGAGAGGTACAGCTTCAACTCTGAGTTTGTGTTTTTGGTTACTACATCTATCGGAGCTTCTGTAACTCGTTCCCCTAGAAAACAAACAAAAAACCAAACCAAAGAACTATGGATGCAGTAAATCAGAAACAAGACCAGAAATTGCTGGAGAAGTTCAGCAGGTCTGGCAGCATCTGTGGAGAGAAATCAGTGACTCTTCTTCAGAACTGATGGTGGTTGGGAAAAGGTGGGTATATCGTGAAGATAGGGTGTGGGGAGGGGGATGGAGTGAAAAGGCAAGGGAATGAGTAAAGGTCAGGCTGACCAATATCTCTGCCTCAGGCTTGCTGCAGTGCTCCAGCGAAGCTCAGCACAAGCTGGAAGAACAGCGCTCATTTTCCTGCTGATATAGTAAGAATGCTGGAGTCAGAGATAACACAGTATAGAGCTGGAGGAGCACAGCAGGCCAGGCAGCATCAGAGGAGCAGGAAAGGAGTACGAAATCTTCTTTGTTTTCCTGCAACATTCAGGACTCAGTATCGAGTTCAATAATTTTAGAACCTGTGTACTTCTCCCATGTCCTTACCCCAGCCCCATAAGACACTTTGTATTCACAGTGGCTATTTCCATACAGAACCCAGTGTCAGTCCCTAATGGTTCCCATTAGCAGCTACTCATTCTCTCAGACTGACCTTTACCCATTCCTTTGTCTATCCAACTGTGTTTCTCTCTCTCTATCTGCGCTCCTGTTGTTTATTCCTTTGCCCTCCCTGAGCGTAAATACCTAGCTACCACCTGTTCTGACCAAGGGTCACTGGACCCGAAACGTTGACTTTGCTTTCTCTCTACAGATGCTGAGCTTTTACAGCAATTTTTGATTCTGACAAGACCAGCTGTCCAATTAGGGGCAGCCCAGCAGATAACTGCGATGAATAATAATTTGCAAATGTACTCCACATAGAGGCAATGGTCCAACAACATGGAGGTTGAATTCTCGGCTCAGAAACCAGGACATTTCAGCTCAACCAACTCACACTGTTTTTCTTTCGTTCACTATTCCGGTCTCCTTGGTCATTGCTCCCCTGACCCTGTTGGGGTTCACTCTTTATTCATCTCTTGCTGATATCCAGTCTCTCCTGAACCACATCAACACCATTAGAAGGAGAGATAACAGAGCAAAGCAAACTCTCGCATCAGTTTCTGTAGCCCGTTTCCTCCTGGGACAGGTCGTTACAGCCTGAAGCTAGGGTTTAGAGCATGAGAGGCCTACTCTACATTAGGCTTATTTAACAAGCAGAGCCTCCTTCCACTCATCACACTGGGAGAACTTGCAGCTTGATAATCTGAACAAACCACATTATGGGCACATTTCTGTGTCCAGGGCTTGAACCCGGACCTTCTGGCTCAGAAACAGAGATAATACCTACTACACCACTCATTTATTCACTTGTGGGATGTGAGGCATTTACTGACTATCCCTAGTTGCCCTTGAGAAGGTGGTGGTGATGGTGATCTGCCTTCTTGAACTGCCGCATTCCAGGTGCTGTCAGTCCAGTTTCAGTTCTTTGTTGAGACTTAGCAGCGCCCAATATGACTGAGTAGCTTGCTCGGCCATTTCAGAGGGCATTTGAGAGTCAAGCACATCACCACTGTTTGGGTTAAAAATGTTAATCATCACCTCCCTGCTCCCACCCCCAAGTGAAAACATTCTGTCTGTGCTAACACCCATTGGAAGCTGTCAGAATTTTTAACCATCTCTATTAGTTCAACCCTTGGCCTTCTTTTTTCCAAGAGAAAATAAGCAGGGCTTATTCTTCTCATGATTGTCATAACCTGACATTTTTTTTTGGTATTGTCCTTGTAGATTGGTTATAGACCCCCTCTACAGTCTGGATCAATGTCCTTTCTCTGCTGTGATGTGCATAATTGTATACAGCATGATAACTGCAGTCCAACCAAGGGCCAACACAAATTTGTCATGAGATAAAAGGTACTGCAGATGCTGGAGAATCTGAGATAACAAGCATGGGGCTGGATGAACACAGCAGGTCAAGCAGCATCATAGGAGCAGGAAA
>JAHRHZ010000018.1:6881260-6905553 GCA_024137785.1 Ginglymostoma cirratum
GTGTGAGAGTGTGTGTATAAGTGTGAGTTTGTGTGTGTATGTATCTATTAGTGTGTGTGTAAATGTGAGTGTGTGAGAGTGTGTGTATAAGTGTGAGTTTGTGTGTGTATGTATCTATTAGTGTGTGTATAAATGTGAGTGTGTGAGAGTGTGTGTATAAGTGTGAGTGTTTACGTGTGTATTTGTGAGTGTGTGCGTGAGTATGCGTACAAGTGTGTGTGTGTATTTGTAAGTGTGATTGTGTGTGTGTGTGTAAATGTGAGTGAGTGTAGAAGTGTGATTGTATGTGTAAAGTCAGATGGAGAAAAGCTGGGGCAGACTTGAGAGAGTTGCATTACGTTTTCTCATTCTCAGCTTTTCCTGTAAGGGTTAAATTTTATGAAATCCCTCTCTCCGTTCAGAGGCGAAGTGGGACTGGAGGTTTGGGACGGAGCAGGTCCCACACTGTTTATTTCACGGGATGATTGTGTGGGAGGGTGACCTCCTTCCCCCAGATTTCCCACCCATCCTCTGCATCCGGATTGCTGCTGGCAGCCTGAATATCTAACCCCCACATTCAATGAGAAATATTCCCTCAGCACCTGTGAACATTTACAGGGGACACACAAATGATGTCTCCACTGGTGGGAAATTGGTGTTTTAAAGGGAACCTGCCCATTCCACTGAACCACACAATAAACTGAAAGAAACCGAGTCAGACTCCTCAAGGTGGCACAACTACAGGGGTATATGATCAGTAGACAATGGACATGTATAAATCCTTTCTGCAACAAGCTCATTACCATTTTCAAATGTACAGGAAAATAGAGAGAGAGCAAAAGAGTCAAAGAGAAAGGCAGAGACAACACAAAACCATTAAAAATGAATGAGTTAGGTGCTTTCAAAATTCACACTCGGAGGGCAAGTCTTCTTGAACTGCTGCAGCATTTTCAGAATCAGTCTGCCGACTCACTCAGACGTTGTTAAAGGTTCGATCAAACTGACCTTGGCCTGGAGTCACCTATAGCCCAGATTCCAAGTGCAGCAAACTTGTCTCAGTCAAGCAGCAGTTATTTCTTTCAATGCTTTTGTAATTGCAGCTATGAAACTGCTTCATTGTCCCTTTTCCTGTTATCTGTTATTTTTTTAAATTCTAAGGTTGTTTTAAAAACTGAATTCAAATTCTTAAATGATCTCCTTGGGATTTGAAATTATGTTGACTGGGATTATTTGTCCAGGAACAAATCCAAGTCACTACTGTACCCAGTAGTAATTTGGTCATGTTTCTGGACTAATAAGAAATTGGAATAAAAGCCAGGATTTAAGTAACCAAACAAAGCCATTGGAACAAAGGAACTAAATGGTTTCTGGAGAAAGCATTTTGTGTTTCTCAGAAGGAGTGTGTTGCAGGATTAAGGGGGTACATTTTCTAGCAGAATGCATTTTATACAGGGGTTTCGTGATCTCTCATGGAATATAGAGACAGGAGGAGCTAAACTCCTAAGCCTGCTCTGTCATTCAGCAAGATCACGGCGATCTAATTTCATGCTCCTACCTTAGAAAGTGATGTACAAAAGTGTATCAATCTCAGATTAGTAATGAACAGTAGGATTCTGAAGGGGATGGACAGCATAAATGCTGAGAGGATGTTTTCCTTAGTGGGAGAGCCTAAGACCCAGCGAGCCTAGAATCAGAATAAAGGGGCCCCGAATTTCTTCCCTCAGAGGGTTGAGAGTCTTTGGAACTCCTTGCCACAGAGAGCTGGAGTGGCAGAGTGCTTGTGTATGTTTATGGCTAAGATAAATTCTAGATCAGTCGGGGAATCAAGTGTTATAGGGGAAGGGCAGGAAAGTGGATGTGAGAAACGTTGGATAAGCCACAATCCTGTTGAATGGTGGAGCAGGCTCAAGGGGCCAGTGACCTATTCCTGTTCCCATTCCACATGGTCTTATAGTCTTTTGATGTGGTGTTATTATTTGTATATACAGAGAGCTTTAAATTCCTACATGTTGTCTATCTGAGTGTGTCCTGCCTTTGCTCTTGAAAGGCTTAACTCTGATTTGAGACAATGGTGTCCTAGCCTTAGACTCCCCAATTTCCATGTGGAAATGATTTATCAAATTTATCTACCTCCCTTAACGCCTTGGGGAATGTGGGCAGAAGTTTTGTAACAGGGCAATTAATCTGGTTCTCTGTGGTTTCTGCAGAATACTTTTCATGTCTCCAAGTGGCAGATGGTGGCATTTGAATGACATGAAAATCGGGTATTAAAAGTCTAATGATGGCCATGATTCCATTGTCGATTGTTGGGAAAAACCCATCTGGTTCACTAATGTCCTTTAGGGAAGGAAACTGCCATCCTTACCTGGTCTGGTCTACATGTGACTCCAGACCCACAGCAAAGTGGTTGACTCTTAACTGCCCTCTGGGAAATTAGGGATGGGGTAATAAAAGTTGGACTAGCCAGTGATGCCCTCATCTATGAATGAATTAAACAAAAAAGCTTTACACAATGGATGTTTACAACATGTTAAATTTACGTCAGTGACACAGAGCGCATATCTGCACAGGACAGGATATTATGAATAATAATGAGGTGAACAGCCAGTTGATATGTCTCTGATACAAAAACAGAAATTTCTGGAAAAACTTGGCATGTCTGGCAGCATGTGTGGAGAGAGAACAACGCAATTAACGTTTCAGGTCCAGCGATCCTTCATAAGAACTTAGAGTTCTGGACAAGGACAGTCTGGTGACCAGAGAAAAGGCCAAATTCCCAACTATTGTTTGTTATTAGTTCAATTGCCAATCCATAATTGCCCTAGGGAAGGTGATGGTGAGGTGTATGCTTGAACTGCTTCTGTCCTTATGGTGTTGGAAGCCCACATGTTGTTATGGAGGACGTTCCAGGATTTTGACCCAGCAATACTGCAGGAAGAGCAATGTATTTCCAAGTCAGGATGGTGAGTGGCTTAGAGGGGACCTTGCATGGGGCGGTGTCCCCATGTATCTGCTGCCTTTGCCCTTCTAGATGCTGGTGGTTGTGGGTTTGGAAGATGCTGTCCAAGGAACTTTGGTGAATTTCTGCAGAGCACTTTGTAGTTGAGGTAGACTGCTGTTACTTAAATGTTGGTGGTGGAAAGATTTAATGTTGGAGATGGAAAGCTTTTCTTTGAATTAAAAGTGGGGTAGCCTGGTGGCCCAGTGATTAGCACTGCTGCCTCATGGCACCAGGGACCCAGGTTCAATTCCACCCTCAGGCAACTGCCTGTGTGGACTTTGCACATTCTCCCTGTGTCTGGGTGGGTTTTCTCTGGTTTCCTCCCACAGTCCAAAGATGTGTAGGTTATGTGGATTGGCCATGTTAAATTGCCCATAGTGTTCAGGGATGTGCAGGCTAGGTAGGTTAGCCATGGGGAATGCAGGGTTCCAGGGGTAGGGTAGGGTAGAGGAGGGCTGGGCCTTGTTGGGATGCTCTTCAGAGGGTCAGTGTTAACTCAAAGGGCTGACTTCCACACTGTAGGGATTCTGTGATCTAAAAAGGAATTGTTCATGTAATACAGGCATCATTGCCAAAGCTGGCATTGATTGCCCATCCCTGACTCCTTCTGGGCAGGTGGTGGTGAGCTGTCTTCTTGGACCATGGCAGTCCATATTGTGAACACATTGGCAGACAGTATGTCTGGGAGATGAAGGGAGTTCCAGTGAACAGTGAATGTGCCTGGGTAAATGTCAGGTGTGCCAGGCAGTTCATTCCATTTTATTCCTATTTGGCATCTTTGTAGTGGTTTGATACAGCTGAACTGCTTGCTAATCCGTTTCAAAGGGTTAAGAGTCAATCATGATGTTTTTAATCTGGAGTCACGCATAGGCCAAATTGGGAAAGAATAATTCCCCTGACTGATAGGAACTAAACGGGGTTTTTATGACAATTCAAGAGTTTCATGCTCACCATAGCAAATTGCAGATGGATTGTGTTTAATGGTGTGCATGCAATGGGCATTCATGGTGGTATTTGCATTAGGGGGCATGTGTTTGCAATACGCAACACTGTGAATAAATGGAAAGATTGGTTCCAGTTCTACTCTTCATTTACCTTTCCGGAATGGAACAAACATTCATGAGCCGAGCTATTTTCGTGTTCCTGGCTCTTAAACATCCAAAAGAAACATCAGATTACACACTCAGGGCATTTCATCTGAAGGTGCAGCACTCCGAGAGAAATAGATTGGAGCATCAGTTGAAATATGTCGTGGACTCAAAAGCAGGGACTTGCAAAAGCTCTAACTGTTGTAACTATAATGCTTTGGGTTACAATGACCTGGATGTGCGTCAAATGGAAGGCAAGAGGTCAACTTTGTATTTAGAGGTTAGGAGAAACAGAATTGGGATGAAGGAAAGGCCTGTTTGGATTTGGTGTATTTTTCCAGGCACTACGGTTGTAATCCTGAGCAAATAAAGAATCACTTGAGTTCCCAGAAACATTTCTTGATGATGTAAAGGTTATTTCAAGGAAATGCCTTAATTCAGTTATCAGTTGATAATGGTTCAAAGCCAGAATGAATGGAAAAACCCATTTTTTTGGGGGGAACATCGGTTATTCATAAATTCTGCATGAAATGTGACTTCTTGAAGTTTTCCTGTCAGTTCTGTTTTCCCTGCATTCAGCTTTTGTCCAGTTGCCAAGTGAAGGGTCAGCAATGTTCTACAGTGCAGACTGTGGACATTCTTCGAACAGTAAGGGACCCTGACTATAATTTTCTCTTTTTGTCGGAAAGACTATTAAACGCTTACAATTTACAGTCTGCCGCAAAACGAAAAACCATGGACTTGAAACAGACCTTTCTTGACAACCTGATTTTATTACCAAAAATGAAGAAACAATAGTCTGTTACTGTGGAATCAAAGACTCACAATTATATTTAGCACCTTTCCTAACCTCAAGAAGCCCCCAGGCCCCTAACAGCCAATGAAATACTTCCAGAATGTTGTCAGTTATAATGTAATGTGCACAGCAAGCTCCCACACTCAAAAATTACAATTGCAACCAGATAGTTTGTTCTTTTGACAATGTTGTTTGGGGATGAATGGACACTGTAATCTCCGAAAAATCTATTATTTAGAAAGGCTGGTTCCTGAAAACATATTTGAGCAGATCTGAACAGCTCGACAACTCAGTTTAGTGCAGTATTTTGGGTGCAGGATGCAATTTCGGGATGAGTAAAACAAATGTTATCAGAAACAAAACCAGAAATTGCTGGAAAACCTCAGGACATCTGGCAGCATCTGTGGAGAGAAAGCAGAGTGAATGTTTTTGATCCAGCGACTGTTCCTCAGAATTGATACAATTATTATTTCTGCTCATTTGGGCCGAAGCTTGTTTCTTTGGCCAAGTATCAGTTGTGTGAGCTTTTCAGAGGTCCTTTTTTTTTTGGTGCAAGGCCTGGAGAGACTTTTTGCCCAACCTTAGCCATCTTGCCTCATTAAGTGCCCACCCATGCCCATGGTACCTCTCATGTCCAATTCTATCCACATCTTATTACCCATGGGGCTCAGAACTCACCATTCAGCAGATATCCACTGAAAGTCTGGTATCCCTGGGGCCCACACCATCTTTTAAAAGGCTGCTGTTCCGTCTACCCCTCTTCCGTCTTGAGCTTCCCACCCTTGTCCTAGTCCTAACCTCCACCTACCCCTCTGCCTCCTTCCCCCGACCTTGAATCGCCTACTGTTTTCGGCAGTGTACCCTTCACTGTCCCCATAGCCTCCCATAAGACAATAAGAAATAGGAACAGCCCCTCGAGCCTGCTCCATCATTCAGTAGGATCACCGGCGATCCAACATTCCTCACGTCCGCATTCCTGCCCCTTTTCCTGCCATCCCTGATTCCCGGACTGATCAGTAAACTATCTATCTCAACCCTAAATATACACAAGGGCTCTACCCCCACAGCTCTCTGTGGCAAGGAGTTCCCAAAACTCAGAGGGAAGAAACTCCTCCTCATCTCAGGCTTAAATTGGCATCCCTTTGATCTGAGACTGTACCCTCTGGTCCTAGAGTCAGCCATGAGGGGAAACGTCCTCTCAACATCTCCCCTTTGCATCATCTTCAACGATCAAACCCTACCCCCCACCCGTCAGGACCACATTCCCCCAAACCTCTGGTGAATTTTGATAAACTGTCCATAGGCAGTCCGTGCTCACAGCTCCCTGACTGATTTCCCATGGACTGCTTCTGCTAGCCCTACAGGACTGACCTTTGCTCACTCCTTGAATTGTATTCCCCTTCCAACAGCCTTTCCCCGCTGGTAGCCCATGTGCCCTGCGGTGTATGTTTGTGCATCCTTCAGAGGAGCAGAGAGAGGCGCTGTGAGGGCATAGCCTGGAGTCATAGTCCATGGAAGAATTTGACCCCCTGTCTGCCTGGATGGTGGGGAGGGGTTTGGGGAGGTTGGAGTGATTACAGTGAGGGATTCCCCTTCTGCCCCTTGGGAGGTGTTTCTCAATAATGCGCTTTAAACATCCAGCTTAACCAGCATAAATATCAGAGAAGGGGTGACCTGTGAATAGTGTTATATCCAGAGAAGGCTGAGAGACCTGTAGCTGCTTGCTAAATGATGTGATGGAGAATGAAGCAAAGGGGGCCCTTCTCTAATTATGGACCTGTATTCTGCTTCCAGCTCCGGTCCATGTTTATTCCTGTGCTTGGCTTTACATTGCGTAATGTTTGCCCAGTGATGGCATTAGGGTGTAAAGTATCTTGCTAAAAATCAACGAGTGTGTTAATACTGAGAGGCTGCATGCTGAGACAACTTTTAACGTGTGATTTTCACTCTCTCGGGATGCTAAATTTTTCTAAACTCTAAATTTTTCTTCACAGATGCTGCTAGACCTGCTGAGCTTTTCCAGCAACTTCTGTTTTTTTTTTCTGATTTACAGCATCCGCAGTTTTTTCGGTTTTCAATTCCCAGGCTGTTCAGTCTGTGAGTACACCTTTAACAAATGGGCTCCAGCTCCTGTTCAGGAGGGAGAGCAATGTTTGCATTTGTGTAGCGCACTTCACAACGACAGGGTGCTCTGCAGCCAATCAAGGACTTAGGAGAGGTAGCTGCTACTGCAAACTGGAGATAGAGCGAGGGATTGGTAATATGTGCTGCTAATGATGCCCTCATAAAGAAAGAAAAACACGCTGGCTCAGCGGTTAGCACTGCTGCCTCAGCGTACTAGGGAGCTGGGTTCGATTCTGCCTTCTGACAGCTGTCTGTGTGCAGTTTGCATAGTCTCCCTGTGTCTGTGTGGGTTTCCTCCCACATGTGTAGGTTAGGTGGATTGGCTGTGGGTGTTGTAAGGTTTTGGGGATGGGGTGGGTCTGAGCAGGATGCTCTTCAGGGGATTGGTGTAGACTTGATGGGTGAAATGGCCTGTTTCCACACTTATATGACAGCGTTCACAGCCACCAGATGTATCAAAACACTGTGTGTAGTGTAGGAAATGTGGTAACTAACCTGTGCATAGCAAGATCCCACAGACAGTCATGTGTTGATAACTTGATAATCTATTTTGTGATGTTGGCTGAAGGGTAAATATTGACAAAGACTGCTGCCCCCCCGGACCCCGTCTTCCTCTAAACAGGATCCTTTATGTCATACCCGACTCGAAACATTAACTCTGGTTTTCTCTCTCCACAGATCTGCTGAGTTTCTCCAGCTATTTCTGTTTGGAACTGAGCCACTGAAGGGGAGATTAGATCAGGTAACCGAAATGTTAGTCAGAAAGGTGAGCTTTAAAGAGCATTGTAAACGAAAGGGGTTGTTAGAGATGCGATGGAGGGGCAATAGGATCGAGAGCTGGAGGCATGGCTACTAATGGTGATCTGATCTGCCCTCAGATGCATTGAGCTTTTACCCCAGTAGGGTATTTTGTACCTGATGAGATGATACTCTGTTAGCTCCCGTGGCATAAAAACAAGACACATACAATGTGGTGCTGTAAGATGTTTATTACAGCTCCTGGTACCTACATGTATTAAAGTCACAGGCACTGCTGTGTCTCAGCTAAGACCAAAATATATGGTTACAAACTCTTTCAGAGAGAGTAAGAACTGCCGATGCTGGAGTCAGAGACAACACAGTGTGCAGCTGGAGCTACAAACTCCTGTGTGTTTCTTCAGCTTTTCATGCTGTAAGCAGCTTCAGTAAGATGGAGACTGAGACCTTTATATTACCAAGTCACATTCCACCATATGGTGCCTATATCCCCTTGTGAACGTATGGTATAAATACAGAATGAAGCCATTCGGCCTCCTGAGCTTGTTTTGCCATTCAATAAAGTCTGAGCTGATTCTGTTTCGAACCCACCTACCCCCTGAAAACCCACCTTTCTTTCCTGCCCTAATAGGTATCTATCCAAAACAAAAAACAGAAAATGCTGGAGAACCTCAGCAGGTCTGGCAGCACCTGTGGAGAGAGAAACTGAGTTAAGTTTCAAGCTCAGAGAACGTTCTTCAGAACTGATCTAGCTACCTCTCACTCTTGACAATATTCAGTGATCCTGCCGCCCCCGCCACTGCCTGCTGAGACAGAGTTCCAATATCCCACAAACCTCTCAGGGAGAAAGAAAACATCATCTCATCCCTGTCCTGAAAGGGCACCCCCTAGCTCAGGGCTGACCCACAAGAGGACCCACCTGACCCGTATCCTTCCCAGGTCCACCTTATCCAGACTGATCAGCATCGCAAGGCTGTCTCTCTCTGTTATGTATGAACAGTGAGACGTACCACAATGAATGGTGGAGGGATTAAAGTTGGGAATGTTCCAGGGGCCGAAATTCAAGAACATATCCCAAAGCAGACTGTGTTGGAGAGTTCAGAAAGAAGTGAGGCCACGGAGGATTTAACAACTGAATTGAGAATAGGAAAATAGAGGCATTGCTTGACCAGAAGCTGATGTAGGTCAGTGAGCATGGTGGTAGGGGTCAGTGAGCCTGGGGTGGGGGTCTGTGAGCCTGGAGGTGAGAGCTGGGGTGTGGAGAGGTGAGTGAGCATGTTAGTTGCAATAGGAATGGGTGGGGGTCAGTGAGCCTGTCTCTGAGATCTGGGGGTGTGGGGGGTGGGGGTCATTGAGCCTGTGGGTGAGAGCGGTTGGGGGGTGGAGAGGTCAGTGAGCCTGTGGGTGAGAGCGGGGGGGGGGGGGGGGGCGCGGGGGGGGGTGGCTGCGAGGGGGGGGGGGGGGGCTGGGGGACAGTGAGTCTGTGGGTGAGATGTGGGGGGGTGGGGGCCAGTGAGCCTGCGGGTGAAAGCTGGGTTGTTGGGGTTGGGGATCATGGGTCCTGTGGGTGGGGTTAGGGGTGGGAGGGAGGTCAGTCAGCCTGGGGGTGGGGTTATGGGTGGGAGGGAGTCAGTGAGCCTGGGGGTGGAGTGAGGGGTGGGAGGGGGTCAGTGAGCCTGGGGGTGGGGTTAGGGGCTGAAACTGAGTGCGAGAAACAGAGGGCGAGAAACCGAGGGACTGAAACAGAGAGGTTTGGGAAAGGATCAGTGAGCCTTGGCGTGGGGTGAGGGGTGGGAGGGGTCGGTGAGCCTGAAGGTGGGATTAGGGATGGGAGGGGGTCAGTGAGCCTTGGTCTGGGGTGAGGGTTGGGAAGGGATCAGTGAGCCTGGGAGTGGGAGGGGGGTCAGAGATCCTGGGAGTGGGAGGGTGTCAGTGAGCCTGGGGGTGGGGTTAGGGGTGGGAGGGGGTCAGTGAGCCAGGGGGTGGGCTTGGGGGTGGGAGGGGGTCAGTGAGCCTGGGGGTGGGAGGGTGTCAGTGAGCCTGGGGGATGGGGTTAGGATTGGGAGGGGGTCAGTGAGCCTGGGAGTGGGAGGAGATCACTGAGCCTGGGGGTGGGGTTAGGAGTGGGAGAGAGCTGAGGCGATGGGGCTGGGTGTGAGCTGAGAGGTGGGGCAGTGGGTAGTGAGGGGATAACCAAACCACGGGGAGGGGCAGGTTTGATCTGTAAAAATGGCCACCTCACTGTAAACCTCAGTCATTCACTGGAACATGTGACTAAAGGAAAGGGAGGGCAGGTCGTCAGGCCGTGATTTAAGAGGAGGTGACAGGAGCTCAGCTTCAGGAGAACGTTCTTGCTATTTGATCTTGGATTGAAAACGAACAGCAGACAGGTATTGGGCTTTGTTTCCTGTGAGTTGGCAATGTCTCCTTTTGATCTCAGCCCTGAGCAGCTGCTTTCATGTCTTCATGTGTGATGAATTTGCCATTAGTTGTCTCAGGAGGCATATCAGACTTATTCTCTCCAGCCTCCCTGCCCCCGTTACCTTCCTATATCCCTGTAATAAGATACAGTATTCTCATACAGGTGATGATGTCTCAAGTTTCACCAGCTGAGATGTATGTTAGTTATTTAGAGGCTGTAAAGCTGTAACGTATTCCATTTCCTTTTTAAAATGTGATCACTGGATGAGGGCATAGCTGGCTAGGTCAGCATTTATTGCCCAAAGGACAGTTAAGAGTCAATCAATTGCTGTGGGTCTGAAGTCATATGTCGGCCAGACCAGGTATGGATGGCAGTTTCCTTCCCTTAAAGGCATTACTGACCCGGATGGATTCTTTTCCCCCCACCCCTGACAATCAACAATGATTTTGTGGTTATCATCAGATTCCTAATTCCAGATTTTTAGTGAACACAAATTCCACCACCTGCTGTAATGGGATTTGAACCCAGGTCCCCAGAACCTTACCTGGGTCTAGTGGCAATACCACTAGGCCATCACCTCCCAGTGACTCAGTAGTGGTTCAGCTGATTGCAAGGCCACCTTGGGCCCAGGACCTCCTCAAGTGCCCTGACTAATTAAACGTGCAGTTTGATGGATGTGGAATTGAGCCCATAATCAGACCAGCCATGATCTTATCGAATGTTGGAACAGACTTGAGGGGCCGAATGGCCTACTCCTACCTTTTAAAATTCATTCACGGGACGTGGGTGTTGCTGGCAAGACCAGCATTTATTGACCCACATCATGGATAGTCCTTCCTTGGCCAATGTTGCGTCTTGAACCCAGATGCTTGAAGGTTGGGAGGGTAGGGCTGTCAGTGGGCGAAGTTGATATTAGGTTAGCTGTGTTTGTAGCATGCAGGACAGAATGTTCCAGAATGTAAGGCCAGCTAGCCAATGAGTCTTGAACTAATGAAGCTATCCATGAAGAAGGTTGTACGTGCTGTGAACTCAATATGGTTGAGTCTGGCTCTCGAGAAACTTTGTATTTGTAGCCAAGTCAAAATCTTCACCAACTTGAACACTGCTGACTCAAGAGCAGTCTTTTCACAAAAACTGAGGAGGGAAAGGATTACCTGCTGAGGCACAAGACCTCCCCATCATCCATGACCCTCAAATCCTCATTGTCTAAAATAAATTCTCCCTCTTGCCGTGTCTGATTCCTTTGTCAATCACCTTATATCTGCTCCAGCTCAAAATCAAGCTTACAGTCACTGGAAACAGTCGCTGTTTATTTGGTTGAAAACCATTCATGATTTGGAACACCTCTGTCAAATCTCCTCTTAGACTTCTCTTGGGAGAGGAAGGTGCTCCACACGTTCAATGGGGCGTGACAGGTTTATTACCGACTGTTGAGGTCTCAGATCTGTTATCTGTTCCAATTCTGCAAGGTGCTGCGCTGCATTATGTACTGAGCTACAAACACCCCTTAAACTGAGCCAGCTGCAAAAAGAGGAGTGAGATTCACCTATGGGAGAGCCGTAAAAAGATCAAATGCAGCAATATATAACACCAAAACCTTTGATAACTTTAAAATGGCAATAAATTATATTTCTTTGAAGTCATCGATACAAATGTTCTGTATTAGCAGTGCATGCCACTTTAGTTACTGCGATAGGCAATGTGAGCAATGATGAGGAGCTTCAGAAATCCTGCCTTCATTTGGGGATCTTCATCCATCTGAGAGCCGGCCAGTCATCACAGTCAACTCTCAAGGGTTTGAAATAACAACTTACATTTATGTGACATCTTTAATGTAGGGAAAATGTTGCAAGGCATTTCACAGGAACCTCAGCAGCCAATGGTTTAACAGTGAGCCCCATGAAGAGATATTGGCACAACTGGCCAAAAGGCCAAGGGATCGTTTTTCCAGGAGGATCTTCAAAGACGAAAGGGAAGGAGACAAGAGAAGAGATTTAGGGGAGGAATTCCAGAACGTTGGGGTTCACAGTGATAGGGAGGGACAGTGGCATAGAAGGATTTCAGGGCAAGGGCAAGAATTTAACATTGAAGTGTGATTAGATCAGGAGTCAAGGAAGGAAGGAGGAGGCAGAGGTGATAGGTGAATAGGACATGTGCGTCAAGATGGTCCTTAAGTAAGTGCCGTGTTCTAGCATTCAAGATTCTTTCTGACAACCCATTATTATGTCCCTGTAAGGAAGAAATCAGTGACATCTCTGTAAATAAAGAGGAGGATTAGGATGTAAGCTTTTTCTTGGTATCATTTTACCGGCTAAATTTGTCAAACAGAACAGCATCAGTTTTGATTCTTATAGATTGCCTTATGTAATGAATTGCTCCATCTGTTGGTCCTTGTGGAAGGATTTATGGTCATTATCAAATTCGTCCTTATTTGTTGAAAGGATTTGAGAGTGTCCTTTTGAGGAATTCAATAAAATTCCAAAACCTCAAGCCAAGACAGACACAAATCCAGGTTCTACCGAGGATCTGATAGAGTCTGAATTATACCATGAGCGAATATATGTGATACTGGCTCAAGGAGGCCAAAATACGTTTGGACTACTTGTAGTTTTAATAAAATGTTGGCAACTCTTGGTGAAAAGTATAAGGGGGTGCTCTGTTACGAATCCACTTTCGGTAAATTAGCGTAAAAAACAAATGCAACAGGAGTATAAAGTAACAGATGAGCAACTCAGATTCATTCCAGACCTAGTCTTTTTCTTGCTAACGATTCAAAGGATGTAAATCTCTTCTGCAAAGCACAGAGATGGTATTTAATAATAAAGCAGATCCTGGCCTCCCTTCACTGCCTAGAAAGAGTCAGCCTGGCTTTTGGATACTGAGTTTCTAGTTCCAGCCAATAAGAACATAAGAACTAGGAGCAGGAGTAGGCCATCTGGCCCCTCGAGCCTGCCTGCCATTTAACAAGATCATGGCTGATCCTTGAGACTCATCTCCACTTACCTGCCCACTCACCGTAAACTGGAGTATCCATCTGTTTGGAAGTGCAAAGACATTTTAATTTAAGTGCGCATGATTGAGATAAACAAAGGGTCATCTGTGCTTGATAGTCCCTCTTAGAGGGGCACACCTAACCTTGGAGGACACTTGTATTATGAAAATGGGAAAAGACTAATCCAAGTGGCATGATATATAAGACAGTGAGATGGTGGCAGTGTGTTCATGTCACTGCACCAATAACAGAGGTCTGGGCTAATGTTCTGAGGACATGGGTTAGACTCTCACAATCACAGTTGCTGGGATTTGAATTCAATTAATCAGTCAGGACTTTATAAAGCTAGTCTCAGTGATAGTGACCAGAAATGTGTTGCCTTTACATCTGTGATTTAGTCGTTCAATTTTCAGTTTAGCTGCCTGTATACACTGCTCACCATATGGTCTCCACTACATTGGGAAGGCCAAATACAGGCCATGGTGTAGAGGTGCCGGTGTTGCACTGGGGTGAACAAAGTCAGAAGTCACACGACACCAGGGTATAGTCCAACAGGTTTATTTGAAATCACAAGCTTTTGGAGCAGCAATATAACCTGGTGTTGTGTGGCTTCTGACCAAATACAGACTGGGAGACTGCTTTCAGGAAACACCCATGTATAGCATAAATCTGGGGGGCTTTCGTTTATATGTCATTTCAGTTCTCCACATTGCTTCTATTCTCACCTTGCTGTCTTCAGCCTCCTGCAAGCTTAAGGAACAAACACCTCGTCTTTTGATCCACATTGAACTCAACATTGACTTCAGTAATTTTAAACTCTAAACTCTGCTCCCGTTTTGCTTCTTTCCTCTCCTTTTTTTTCTCCTCGTTTCTTGTTTGTTCTCATTTTCTTTTATTTCAGTCAGTAGCTATTCAGGATCTGGCCACTTACACCTCTGCTAAAGACACTTCTTCATTTTCTTCTGTGTTTGGCTTTGTGACATGGAATCTCGTTGAACTAAATCTCTGCTGTCTTCCACCCTGCCCCTTTGTTCTTCATCCCTCTTTCCTCCTTTTCATTTGCTCAAAACTGATCAGATTTTTCACTTCTGATGAAAAGTCACAGATGTGAAAGATTAAGTCTCTCTTTCTCTCTCTCTCCCTTCCCTCCCTCCGTCTCTCTACAGATTCTGCCAGACCAGCCAAGTATTCCCGGCATTTTCTGTTTTCATTTCAGAGTTTTGATAGGCACATAATGTTGACATTTGCCTGAGTTATGAGCATTGATTTAATGGAAAATGATCTTACAGGTTTGGGCTACTTACTTCTGCTCATTTTTTTTCAGATTCAACAGAATACCATCAGGGATCAATGAAATTCTGGGAACATTAGGTGCTGATTATGCGAATATGGTTTCTCCAAAGAACTGGATGACCTTCAGCACCTTATTTGATTTGACAATGATCAGTGAAAGGACGACCAGTCTCCCTGCCAGAAGTGTTGCTAAGATTCTCAAGTTGACATTGAACATTGAAATTGACTGGGAACTGGCCAAGTTTAGGAGTTGATTCCAGCAGAGTGCCGAGGAAGAAGTGATCAGCAAGTCAAGAGGATGTCTGAGTTTGCTTCTTGTTTTTACAGGCTTCCCCAGTTAATGCTACACATCAGCAAACCTACCCGGGTCAAAGCTTAGAAAATTTGACAAAGTGCCCAAAAGCTTATGCTTGGTCAGGGAACTGCTATGCAGGTACATTCTGGCTGAAAACTAACAAAAGGTTGCAGATATGGATTTTTAACCTTTGATCTCTAGAGCGAGGGGTCAGAGTTTAAAAATAAGGGGTCACTCATTTAAAAGAGAGATGAGGAAACTTTTTTTTTTCTCTCGTCGTCTTTAGAATTCCTTTCCCCATAAGGCAGTGGATTATAGAAACTAAACATTTTTAAGACAGAGGTACATTAATGACTGCCAAGGAGATGAGCAATTATTGGGGAATGTAGAGTTTTGGTTAAGATGATGCAGCAGGCTCAAAGGGCCAAGTGGCCTGTCCTTGTGAGATAATAGGAACTGCAGATGCTGGAGAATCTGAGATAACAAGGTGTGGAGCTGGATGACCACAGCAGGCCAAGCAGCATCAGAGGAGCAGGAAAGCTTGACGTTTCGGGCCTAGACCCTTCTTCAGAAATGGGGAAGGGGAAGGGGGTTCTGAAATAAATAGGGAGAGAGGGGGAGGCGGATAGAAGATGGATAGAGGAGAGGATAGGTGGAGAGGAGACAGACCAGTCGAAGAGGCGGGGATGGAACCAGTAAAGGTGAGTGTAGGTGGGGAGGTAGGGAGGGGATAGGTCAGCCCAGGGAGGACGGACAGGTCAAGGAGGCGGGATGAGGTTAGTAGGTAGGAGATGGGGGTGCGCTTGAGGTGGGACTGAGCCTGTCCTTGTTCCTTGTTTGTATGATACCTATTTCACAGCCAGAAAAAGTGGTGGAAGCAGATTTTTTTCTTATTCATTTATGGGATGAGGGTGTTGCTGGCTAGGCCAGCATTTATTGCTATCCCCAAATGCAAGAGGGCAGTTAAGAGCCAACCACATTGCTGTGGGTTTGGAGTTACATGTAGGCCAGACATGGTAAGGATGGCAGTTTCCTTCCCTAAAGGACATTAGTGAACCAGATGGGTTTTTCCTGACAATCGATTCATGGTCATCATTAGATTCTTAATTCCAGATATTTTATTGAAATCAAATTCCACCATGGTGGGATTCAAACCCTGGTCCCCAAAGCATTATCTGGGTCTCTGGAATAACAGTCCAGCGATAGTACCACCAAGACATTGCCTCCCCTTCTAGATGCACTGTTAACTTTCAAACTGGGACTAGGATATATACTGGTAAAGGAAACACCTAGGAAAGGAAATACCTGGTATTCAAGGGGCCTGGGTAGATCATTTGGGGAGATGCGTTCACATCCCACCATAACAACTGGCGGAATTTAAATTCAGTTAATAAAAATCTAGAATTCAAAGCTCGTATCAGACAAGTTTATTATAGCAACAATCATATATGTGTTATTTTATTTCATATATATTACATACGCATAAAAAAAGCTTCTGGTTCACTAATACCATTCAGTAAGGAGAATCTGCTCTAGCCTACATGTGACTCCAGGCCCACAGTAATGTGGACCAAAAACAGAAGTTGCTGGAAAAGCTCAGCAGGTCTGGCAGCATCTGTGGAGAGAAATCAGAGTCAAATGTTTCAGGTCCAGTGACTCTTCCTCAGAACTCAGGTCCACAGTAATGTGATTGGTTCTTAAGGGTCCTCTAGAATGGTGGAGAAAGCCCATCAGTTCAAGGGCAATTGGCCTTACCAGTGATATCCTGTATCCTGTGAAAGAGTAAACAAAAATACAGTGCAGGGGAAGTCAGAGTAGAAGTGACTAGGTAGCTCAGTCACAGGGCTGGCACAGACATGAAGGCCATAATGGCTCGCTTCTCAGATCCTTTGACGATTTATGAGTGGTGCAGAGAGTTTCATGCAGAACTTAAGTCATTAATTCTCAATTCATTGCAGGACCTCTAGTGATTTAATCAGCCGGTCGGAAAACGTCCAGTCTGATTGCCATGTATGTATTTATATTTCAGAATCTCCCTTGGTTGGAACGGTTTGAGGGAAGATGTACTGAATGAAGTTTTACCAACTTAGAATATTCCTGGGCATCAGGAGATTTTATAGGAGCTAAACTCCGGGCTCTCTGAGATCCGTGGTCTTTGCTGAGGTGGCAAATGAGCTGGCATCTTCCTTGAGCACCAAGCAGTCAGGGTTGGTAGACGGGTGTCACATGTGGGAGCACCAGACTGGAGCAGCCCCTGAGTCTCTGGGCATCCAGCAGCACCACTGAGAGAGGCTGATCATGGGGGCTCCTCTATGTAACCAGCAACTTCATAAAACGATTAAAATAAACCAATTTCTGCCAATTTCTTAACCTGGAGGGTGGACCCTCTCTGGGATGTCCAGCTCTGTGGAACCAATACCATGGGAGGCAGAGTGTCAGTGGAATCTGTGGAGGTCTCTCTCACTTGATACCAGGAGGGTGTTAACAGCTAAAGGCAGTGGTCTGTCCCTAAGATGACAATGAGATTTTGAATATAGTAACAGGCTCAGTGGGCCAAAAGCACACAGAAGCCCCTACATCTCATGCTACCTCGATCCTATAAACTTGTAATCTTATCAGTAAGCACTGTTTTGCACCAATGGATGCCTGCAGCCATTGCGGATCTGACCCAATCACGATCAAAGCCTTGTGGTGGTGAATTAGAGTTAGGTAGGCAGCCTGAGGCACAAATTTAAAAATACTGTCACCCTCCTGCCTCGAAAGTTGCCTTTGTGAGATTCTGCCCACCTGCGTTCACTGCTTTATATATACAGGAAAGGAAATCAGTTTCTTTAAGGTTAGGGATCAATGGACGTGTGGGATAGTGAAGACAGAGCAATCCATTCTGGGCAGAATTTGTCTCCTAACATTCTGCAGTTTAGCTTTAATCTGAAGGAATGTTTTCTTTTGAGACTTTTTAGAACAAAGACCTGTACAGCACAGGAACAGGCCCTTTGGCCCACCTAGACTATGCCAAAAATGATGCCTTTCTAAACTAAATTCCTTTTGCCTCTACATGGACCGTAACCCTCTATTCCTTGCCTATTCAGATATCTGTCGAGAAGACTCTTAAATGTCACTATTGTATCTTCCACTGGCAGCACATTCCAGGAACTTGCCACTCTCTGAGTAAAAAAAAAAATGCCTTAAACATCTCCTTTAAACTTTCCAGCTCTCACTTTAAACCAATGTTCCCTTGTATTTGACATTTCTAATGTGGGAAAAAGACTCTGACTATCCATTCTATCCATGTACTGTATATAGTTGTGGTCTCCCTGCTATGGGGAGGATATTATTAAGCTGGAGAGGGTTCAGAAGAGATTTACCAGAGTGTTGCCAGGAATGGAGAGTTTGAGTTATACGGAGAGGCAGGATAGGCTGGGCCATTTATTTTACAGGAGTGTAGGAAGTTGAGAGGTCACCTTATAGAACCATGAGGGGTGTAGATAAGGTGTCTTTTCCTTAGGGTAGGAGATTTGAAGACCAGGAGGCATATTTTTAAGGTGAAAGGAGAACCATTTAGAAAAG
Organism: Ginglymostoma cirratum; assembly: GCA_024137785.1. Lineage (NCBI taxonomy): Eukaryota > Metazoa > Chordata > Chondrichthyes > Orectolobiformes > Ginglymostomatidae > Ginglymostoma > Ginglymostoma cirratum. Next base: position 6,899,574 of record JAHRHZ010000018.1, read on the forward strand.
GCATGAGAGGCAATTTTTTTTTTACAGAGAGTGGTTCGTGTATCGAATGAACTGCCAGAGGAAGTGGTGGATGCGGGTACATTTACAACAACTAAATGACATTTGGATAAGCACATGAATAGGAAATGTTTGGAGGGATATGGGCCAAGTGCAGGCAGGTGGGACTGGTTTAATTTGGGAACATGTTTAGCATGGACTGGTTGGGCTGAAGGGTCTATTTCTGTACTGTATGACCCTATGCCTCTCAAAACTTTGTAAACTTCTATCAGGTCCCCCCTCAGCCTCCGATGTTCAAGTGGAAACAAAACAAGTTTGTCCAATCGCTCCCCATAGCTAATACCCTCCAAACCAGGCAACATCCATCCCCACCTCCTTGACCTGTCCGTCTCCTCCCCACCTATCTGCTCCTTTATCCATCTTCCATCCGCCTCCCCCTCTCTCTCTATTTATTTCAAAATCCCCTTCCCCTCCCCCATTTCTGAAGAAGGGTCCAGACCTGAAACGTCAGCTTACCTGCTCCTCTGATGCTGCCTGGCCTGCTGTGTTCATCCAGCTCTACACCTTGCTATCTAACATCCTGGTAAACTGTTTCTGTTCCCTCTCCAAGGCCCTTATATACACTGGTAGTGTGGGGAACACAACTGTGTGCAATAAACCACTTAAAAAGCAGGTTAATACTGATATCTTTACAGGATGGAGTCCTCTTATACACATTAAACCTCCCCATCTTCGAGAAAAAAAGGAATACAGAGGCCTTTGGAAGGCCAGGGTGACTTCAGAATAAATGATTTATTGAGGTTTGTCAACAAAAAAACCATATGGTTTAACGGTGCTGTCATGCTAAGCAACTCTGTGGCTTGTGTACATGTGTCACGTTTCTGTCACATTTCGAGCACTCTGCTGTAAGGATGGTTGTTTGTTATTTGACTGTATGGCCAGCAGCTTCCTTGGATAAGTAACAATAATTCCACGTCTCCATCAGCTGATGATGAATTTCCAATCACTTCTTTGGATGAGCCCAGTCATTTACGACCAAAATGCTGCAGCCATTGGAAATCTGAAACACACAGAGAGAAATTATGCCAGAGAACCTCAGCAGGTCCAACAGGGTGCATAGAGAGAAAGACAGAGTTAACGCATCAGAACCGGTGAGTAGTTTTCTGTCTCGGGCCGCCACCCACCTGAGACATGATGGTTTGTGCCTTGTTCATCAACTCTGTTGTTGGAGCCTTGGAACATGGGATGTAGAAACAGGATCAGTCCATTCTGCCCTTCGAGTCTGCTCTACCATTCAATAAGATCACGGCAGATCAAGTGTGGTCAACCCCATTTTTGTATCTGCCTGCCCACGTCTCTCCTCTATCAAAAATTTCTCTAACTCTGCCCTGAACATATTCAATGGTACAGCCTCCATTACCTTCTGGGGAAGAAACATCCACAGGCTAACAAGCTTCTGAGAGAAAAGACATTTCCACGCCAAGTTGCAGGTCTACATGAAACTTACAGAGATCCCAGTGTGTCTAAACATTGAACGCAAAGCATTACTTTTGGCAATGGCTTGGTTGCAAAGGTTGACAACAAGTTAACATACATCTACATCAGTCCGCTTTTGGGCTCCACAAGGGATTTCTGTTTTGTGTCAGGATTTGCTCTTTGGATTTAGGCCCTTCTGAGGTTTACACAAGGCAGAGGAGCTGGCTGCCAGTAACTAGGGGTTTGCTCCATGAGAACCAGGGCCTAGCCAGATGTTGGTAAGCCTGTATAACTGCATGGCCAGGGGCCTGATCTTCCCTGAGTCCTTCTGAAATCTAGCCTGAGGTTGCGACGTTCCCAGTTTCTGACTGTCCCCATGAAGAGGTCCAGTGGAGGACTTTGCCTCCACATGTGGAAGTAGCAAGCACCATAAGACCATTCCAGAACCCTTCGGCATGAATACCTAAGAGTTTGGGACTCGTTTCTCTAATTGCTTTCTTGCACTCACAAAGGTGGAGATAGGCAAAGGTAGCATTAACCACCAGAGGCCATTCTCCATTAGGTACGAAGATGGAACACTGCTTATAGAATTACAGGATGGCCCAGTTATGAAGGAGACCAATCATCATATCGAGCCTCTGTTGGACCTTTGAAAGAGCCATTCACTTATTCTCATTACCTTGTTACATGGAATGGGCCAACGTAGGACCTCAGTGAGCTTGTGGATGTACGGAACATTAGTGAGGCCTCTTCTGGAGTATTGTGTGCAGTTCTGGTCGCCCAGTCATAGGAAGGATATTATTAAGCTGGAGAGGGTTCAGAAAAGATTTATGAGGATGCGGCTGACATTGGAGAGTTTGTTTTCGAAAGAGAGGCTGCGATAGGCTGGGACTTTTTCTCCCTGAAACTTTGGAGGTTGAGGGGTGACCTTAAAGAAATTTATAAAACCATGAGGGGCATAGATAAGGTGAATAGCAAAGGTCTTTCCCCTAGGGTGGGGGAGTTCAAAGCTAGAGGGTATATTTTTAAGTTGAGAGAAGAAAGTTGTGAAGCGGACATGTGGGGCAACTTTTCTACACAGAGAGTGGAATGAACTGCAAGAGGAAGCGATTGATGCAGGTACAGTTATAAAGTTTAAAAGACACTTGGATTAGTATATCAATAGGAAAGGTTTGGAGGGATATGGGCCAGGAGCAGGCAGGTGGGACTAGTTTAGTTTGGGAACATGGTCAGCATGGACTAGTTGGACCGAAGGGGCTTTTCCATGCTGTATGACTCTATGACACTACACTCTGCACTTCTTAAATGTTTGTTCCCCTTGTACCGGCATTTCCGTTCCTCTTCTCAGAGTCATGTACATGACTTCTGCTGTTACTGTTGGACCACGATGCAGATCACTACAACATTGCCATTAACCCATTACCCTGTACTTTGCACAGGGACAAGAACAGACAGTCAAAGTGATAATACTGAGGAGGAGCTGCAGTGACAGGTTGGCATTGTCTGTTCAAACTTGCCTTGGAATGTGAGACAATACCAGTGCTTACAGCTGTGTCAGTCCTCCTCATTGCGAAAGACATTCCTTCTGAACCTGTTGAACTTTCCTCAGTTCGGATTCTATCTTTATGGAATTTGTTGCAGTCTCTGCTTTTTTTCCCTAAAATTCTTTTATGGACAACACTGATATTTGTTGCCCACCTCTGGAACTAAAAGGCTTTTTTGACCATTTCAGAGTGTCGTTCAGAGCAAGCACCTTGTTGCAGAGTCACATGTAGGTCAGACCAGATCAAAGATAGCAGATTTCCTCCCTCAGAGGTTATTAGGGTAAGTGGATGAATTTTTAAATAAACAATCAATGATAGCTTCACAGTCACCATGATTGAGAACTTTCCAATTCCACATCTTTTGTGTAGTACGTGGAAGAGAAAAGGCACATTTTGTCTTGTGCTCTTCAGGACAATTTGCAAGAATGCCAACCTGAGGGGGCAGAGCAATGAATGTTTACATGGAATGAGAGGAGAGTGCTGATTGGTTAGTAAGTGCACTTTGATTGGTAGAGGTGTTGACGTGCACCAATTTAAATTCCACCATCTGCTATGGAGGAATTCGAACCCTTTTCCTCAGAGCACTAATCTGGGTCTCCAGATTATTAGACTAGTGCCATCACCATTAGATGACCAAATGTGCCAGAGTTTGCACACAGGGGAGTCTATTTCCCATGTTCACACCAATCAGGGGATTCAGCTACACTTCAGTCTCAGTGACTTTGAAGGCCCGGGATATAGAGACTGACATATCATTGAATTATTTAATGACCGACTCTCACAGTACTTTTCCCATGCACTTCTTCTGCTTGGCATTCTTTTAACCTGACCATATATAGTCAACAGCCTTTCCCACAGTGGGGCATTTTGCAGTTTTCCCCTATAAAATCCGCCTTGTTTACATTCTCTGCGACTCACTGAGCTCATTTCCACTTTTCAAAGGAAATGGTTGTTCGCCCAGCGTTCATGGCATACCTCAATTCCACTTCGCACTGCACGTTCAAATCTTTCACCTCATTATCAAGCTTGGTTGCAGATGGCTGTGAATGTGCTGGATGCAACAAGAGGCCAATGACAACTATTAAAAGATTTTCGACTGGTTGTCTTTGGCAAACACAGACTGCAGGTGTGCCCATGTACCAAGGGCAGGTAGCAAAAGGTGTGCATGAAGAATCTGGCTAGTATGGAAATAGCACATAGTGAATCATAGAATCTCTACAGTGTGGAAGCAGGCCATTTGGCCCATTGGGTCAGCACTGACCCTCCAAAGAGCATCCCATCCTATCCCTATAACACTGCATTTCCCATGGCTAATCCCCTGAGCCTGTGCATCCTTGAACACTATAGGCAATTTAGCATGGCCAATCCACCTAACCTGCACATCTTTGGACCATAGAAGGAAACCAGGGCACCCAGAGGGAACCCATGCAGACACAGGGAGAATGTGCAAACTCCACACAGACAGTCGACCGAACAGGAATCAAACCCAGGCCCCTGGTGCTGTGAGGCAGCAGTGCTAACCACTGAGCCACCATGCCATCCCCAGATCAGACATAGAATCACAGAATCCCTACAGAGTGGAAGCAGGCCATTTGGCCCATCAAATTCACAAGGTTGTATTAATGGCTGAGGAGGTTAGAGGGATGTCTCCTGTTCCTGTTCTCATGCCTTCCTGGTGTCTAGTCCAGGGCAGAAGATAGTTTCTTTGGTGTGCAATCTGTATAATTCAATACAGCACCATTTACATTATTCATTCCTCTTGCGATGTTGGGAGCCCAGTGAGCATAAAAGGCAACGTACAAATCTCTAGGCACAGAACATACCTTGGCGCTGTCCAGAGCGAGTTGGGAGATGCCACATGGGCTCTGCAGCATACTGTAGCACCATCACAGAGCATAGTACTGAGCTGCAAACCTCTTCCGTGCAATTCACAATATCCTCCGCGGAAACATGTACTCCCAAAAAAACCTCAGCCACATTGTTTTTCTGTGCAGTGTTCACATTTTAATGGAATGCATGTGTGTTTGCCAAAAAACAGTTGTGAGGGTAGTGTGGTAAATGCCAGTCCTTACAAGCTGTTGACAGCATTGCAGTCTGCCAGATCACTGTGCGGTACACGTGAAATATTGTATAATGTTTGTTTAATAATGGGGCTCTGAGTGGTTTGGAAAGCAGATGAATTCAGAGAAGGCAAGTCAGAGGAGTACTTTTTTTCTAAAGACATCTCTAACTCTCTTCCAAACACCAACGTAGGAAGTGTAGCATCAGCTGAAAGACATCAGGCTTCTGTCAATAAGTGGCATGTTACGTTTATGCCACATTAGTGTCAGTAAATAACCATCTTAAACAAGAAAGAATCTAGTCATTGCCCTCAATGGGATTGATATCACTGAATATCAATGTCCTGGGGGTTACCATTGACCAGAAACTGAAGTGAACCCTCCCTATACATACTGTGGCAACAAGTGCAGATCAGAAGGTAGGAATACTGCAGTGAGTAATTCACTTCCTGACTCGTAAGGTTATCATCGTAGAGTCATACAGCACAGAAACAGATCCTTCGGTCCAACAAGTTCATGCCGAATGTAATCCCAAACTAAACTAGTCTTACCTGCCTGCTCCTGGCCCATATGCCTTCAAAACTTTCCTATTCATGTACTTATCCAAATATCTTTTAAATTGTAATTTAAGTTGTAATTGTATCCGCATCCAACACTTCCCCAGAAAGTTCATTCCACATGTGAACCACCCTGTGTGTAAAAAAAATGCCCCTCATATCTTTTTTGAATCTCTCTCCTCTTGCCTTAAAAATGTCCCAAAGTCTTGAAATCCCCCATCTTCGGGAAAAGACAACTACCATTAATTCTTAAGGTAACAAGGTGTAGAGCTGGATGAACACAGCAGGCCAAGCAGCATCATAGGAGCAGGAAAGCTTGACGTTTCGGGCCTAGACCCTTCTTCAG
>JAHRHZ010000018.1:6905953-6925947 GCA_024137785.1 Ginglymostoma cirratum
CCTGCTGTGTTCATCCAGCTCTACACCTTGTTACCTCAGATTCTCCAGCATCTGCAGTTCCCACTATCTCTACCATTAATTCTATCTATACCTTGCATTATTTAATAAACTTCTATCAGGTCACCTCTCAACATCCTACACTCCAGTGATAAAAGTCCAAGCCTATCCAACCTTTCTTTATAACTCAAACCTTCCATAACTGGCAACATCCTGGTAAATCTCTTCTGAAGCCTCTCCAGCTTAATAATATCCTTCCTAAAACTGGGTGACCAGACTGGACATAGTATTCTAGAAAAGGCCTCATTAATGTTCTGTACTATTTCGATATGACTTGCTCCTGTCTATACTCAACGGTCTGAACAATGAAGACAAGCGTGCCAAATGCCTTTTTAACCACCCTGTCTATTTGTGACGCAGAATGATCATTTCTGATGAAGGGTCTAGGCCCGAAACGTCAAGTTTTCCTGCTCCTATGATGCTGCTTGACCTGCTGTGTTCATCTAGCCCCATGCCTGTTATTCAGGACAAAGCAGCCTGCTTGATCTGTTGGTGCATGTTTTCAAGCTTCTGTATCTTCTACCTGATGGAAGCGTTTGGGAGAGAGCATTACTCGGCTGGGAGGGGTCTTTGATGATGTTGATAGCCTTTCTGTGGCAATGAGAAGTGAGATGGATTCCATGGATGGGATGTTGGCTTCCATGATGGTCTGGGCTGTGCACACAACCTTCTGTAGCTTCTTATGTTCCTGGGCAGAGCAGTTGCTTTACCAGGCCGTTGTGCACCCGGATAGAATACGATCTATGGTGCATCTGTAGAAGTTGGTGAGGGTCCTTATGGACATGCAGATTTCCTGAGCCACCTGAGGAAGAAGAGATGTTGTTGTGTCAAGACCAGGACAGGTTTTTGGTTATCATCGCTCTGAGGGATGTGACACTCTCCACCCTCTCTACCGCTGATGTAGATAGAGGCGTGTTCTCCTCCTTTTTTCCTGAAGTCAGTGATCAGTTTTTTTTTGTATAGCTGACATTGAAAGAGATATCGTTATCATTGCACTATGACACAATAGTGTAAGTGAAAGGGTTTGCAGAAATCCACAACAGTCAGAACACAGTCACTATTCTGGAGGGGGAAACCACGTCAGCCTGCAAGCTACTGGCAGAGACAAGGATAATCATTTCTTCAACGTGAAGTATAGGAGCCTGAGCCACGACCCTTATGTCAGCACAATCTGGTATCCGGGTGTTTCACTGCAAACTTTATGCAAAACTAAGACATTAGACCTTCAGGGCAACAGGACAACTCAAAGTGCCCCATAGCAGAGTGAGAACTTGGTTTATAGTCAAGGAGAATGGGGTACATTTTATATATTGAGAATCCAAGATCTGCAATGAGACAAATTATCAGATAATTAGTTTTGATGCTAATGTTATCTAAAGGTAGAATTTTAAAACTAAACAAAGGAAACTATGAATGAGAAGTAAGTTGGCTGTGGTCGTTTGGAAAATACATTAAAAGATGTGACAGGCAATGGCTTTTAATCGGATCATAGAATCCCTATTGTGTGGAAACAGACCATTCAGCCCATACTGACCCTCTGAAGAGTAGCCCTCCCATCCTATCCCTGCATTTCCCGTGGCTAAACCACCTAGCTTGCACATCCCTGGGCACTATGGGGCAATTTAGCCTGGCCAATCCACCTAACCTGCACATCTTTGGACTGCAGGAGGAAACCCATGCAGACACGGGGAGAATGTACGAACTCCACAGGCACCTGAGGGTGGAATTGAGCCAAGGTTCCTAGCTGTGTAAAGCAGCAGGGCTAACCACTGAGCCACTGTGCCACCCTAAACATTACTCTCTGGCATACAACAAACATACATTTCTTTAAAGCACCAAAAAGTGAGCCAACTTTGACTAATAATGAAAGTTAAAAAGTTGTATTAAACCAAAGGAGCATGTTAATAAATTTACCAAATAATGTAATAAGCTAAAGGATTGGGAATATTTTATAATTCAACAAATGAGGACCAAGAAACTTATAAAGAATGGGAACATAGATAAGCAGGGAACATTAAAATAGAACGTAACAGCTTCCAACGGTAAATAAAATAGAATAAATCAGAAAGGAGAAATATGGGTCAATACTTCCCTCAAATGTCTATCCACTTATCCCCTTGACGTCATTGATCGCCTCTGCTTCCAGAACAGCTTGTTATTAATAATATTGATGTCTTCATAATATGATTGATAACTAGTGCATTATGAAGTTTTAGCAAAGCCTCTCTATCTTTATACTCCAATGCCTTGTAAATAAAGGCCAACATTCCCTGTAACCAGCTGAACTTAGTTGCTAGCTTTTTGTGATAAGGCCTATTAAATCCCTCTCTTCTCGAGCTTTCTGCGGTCTTTCTCCATTTAAATCATATTTAGCTCCTCTCTCCTTCCCGCCAAAGTGCATAACCCTACCTTTCGCCATATTATATTGCATTTGCCAAGTTATTGCCCACTGGCTGAACCTGTCTATATCCCTTACAGACTCTTTGTGCCATTCTCACCATTTGTCATCCCACCTATTTTCGTGTCTTCTGCAAACTTGCCTATATCACGTTCCCTTTCCTTATCCAAGCCATTAATACATGCTATAAATAATTATGGCCCCAGCTCTGATCCTGTGACACCCCATTTGTACAATATTTTATCCCAGCTGTCTCTAATTATGCCTTAGCCAATGATTTGTGCTCTGCGGGTGCTCCCAATAGGCCCAAAGCCCTCATAACCACCAGCTTTCCTAGAAGAAGTTCCATGCGATTAAAAATAAATGTGGTGAGATTTGGTAGCAATTTCCTTCATTGTATTTATCCCTTTCATGCACAAGGTCTGAATCAGCCAAATAAATCCTCTGTCTATGATTTGTCAGCCCTGTGTTATAAACTGTGTGTCAGCATTTCTGTGGTTAGATTCAACTGCCTTCTGCTGAACAGCAACTTGCTGTTTATATGCGAAGCTCGATGAGATGTACATCGGCTGGGCCTGGATTTGGGATGAGAGGCTGTAGTGGCTTTAAATCTTTCTGGGAAAGCCCAGGGGCATGTGGTTTACTGCTGATATGACAGATTCCTGCCCTCCTCCCGCATCCTCGAAATGACTCCCCCACCCCCCCCAATCCCAAACATGCAGGATCTACACATCTGGGAATCAATAGGGAAGTTTTGGATACTGCTTTCTGTAAGGCTCAGGATTCCTGTTGCTCATAACAATGTGCAAACACAGGATACAACAAAATTAACTTTGTTTTTGTTTCACATATGCTTTTCATACCCCCTTTGTCAAGTAATTAGAAGTGTTGCAAGGATTAGAGAGTCATAAAGCACGGAAACAGACCATTCGGTCCCACCGATCCATGCCAACCTTGTTGTGAAGCTAAACTAGTCCCACCTGCCTGCATTGGCTCATATCCCTCCAAACCTTTCCCATTCATATCCTTATCCAAATGTCTTTGAAACTTTATAACTGTATCCGCATCCACAACTTCGTCTTGGAGTTCATTCCACGTACAAACTATTCTCTATGTAAAAATAACTGCCCTTCACGTTTTTTCAAAACTTTCTCCTCTCATCTTAAAAATTTGCCTTCTACGTTTGAGCTTCCCCACACCAGGGGAAAGACCTTTGCTATTCACCTTATCTATGCCTCTCATGGTTTTATAAATTTCTTTAAGGTCACCCCTCAATCTCTTACATTCCAGTGAAAAAGTCTAAATCTTTCCAATCTATTTTTATATCTCCAACTCTCCGTTCTGGTAAATCTTTTCTAAACCTTCTCCAGTTTCAAAATGTCCTTCCCGTAACAAGGCTACCAGAACTGCACACCGTACTCCAGTAGAGGCCTCACCAACATCCTGCACAAATCTGAACATAGTGAACTGTTCATTTTATTTTAATGTTTGTTCACGGAAAGTAGGTGTCGCTGGCTAGGCCAGTAATTGTACCTGATCCGTTATTGCCCTGACTGCAGTTAATAATCGACCGCATTGCTGTGGGTCTGGAGTCACACCTAGGCCAGACCAGATAAGGATGGCAGATTTCCTTCTCTAGGGAACATTGGTGAACCAGATGGATTTTTACAACAATGTACACATAGTCACAATTAGGCTAGTGTTTTATTCTAGAGTTTTATTGAATTTAAATTTCACCAGCTGCTAGAATGGGATTTGAACTTATGCCCCCAGAATAGTAGCCTGGGTGTAGGAGTATAAGGTGGCCCAGTGGTTGGCTCTGCTGCCTCCCAACACCAGGGACCTGGGTTTGATTTCTCCCTCCACCGACTCTCTGTGTTGGGTTTGCATATTCTCCCCAAGACTGTGTGGGTTTCCTCTGGGTGCTCTGGTTTCCTCCCACACATGTGCAGATTAGGTGGATTGGCCATGCTAAATTGTCCATTGTGTCCAGGGTTGTGCAGATTAGGTGGATTGGCCACGCCAAATTGTCCATTGTATCCAGGGGCGTGCAGGTTAGGTGACCTGGCCATGCTAAATTGTCCACAGTGCCCAGGAGTGTGCAGGTTAGGTGGATTGGCCATGGGAAATGCAGGGTTACTGGGATAGGACAGGGGTGTCGGTCTGGTTGGGGATGCTCTCGGAAGGTCAGTGTGGATTCAATGGGCCAATTGGCCTGCTAACACACTGTAGGGATTCTATGAAGTTCAGTGATATGACCACTACACCACTACCTTCGTGGCCACCGATACTTGGGTTGGCATTGAATTCACTGCCACAAAAAAAAAACAGTTGAGACTAATAGCTCAAACTCATTATAGGGAAAACTGTGTAGGTACACGAGCGAGTAAAAGGTTTGCGAAGGGGGACTGGGTGGAGGCTCATGTGGAGTGTGAACATCAGTTCAGAGCAGAATGCCCTGTTTCTGTAAACCACTTTTTCTCACGTTTGCTGAAGGAATGTCAGCACTGCTGGCCAGGCCCATCCCTAATTGCCCTTGAGAAGGGGTTTACCTTCTTGAACCGCAGCAGTCCTCGGGGTATAGGGCTGAAATAACTTTCCCATAATGCCTCATTTCAGACAGAGGTTAGGAGTCAACCACCTTTGTGTCGACCTGGAGTCACAAGTAGGCCAAATGACAGGTGTCCTTCCCAAAAGGATATTAGTGACCCTTTACCACAAGCTATAGTTTTACTGTGATCACCCAGTAATGATGGCTTGTTTTTGTTTGGATTCCAGATTTAATTAAGTGAATTTAAACCCCACAGCTGCCTGGTGTGGTTTGAATGCCTATGTCTCAAGTATTAACCCAGGCCTCAAGTTTATTTGCCCAGTAATATAATCACCATTCCCACAGCCCCAATATTGGATCCATTTTGGATGCAATAAAAGTTCTATTGTTTTCAAGGAGTCAGTGCTATTACGCCTGGTTGGAAAGTGCTCTGACTCAGCGCAAATTGATGGTTTAATCTATTTCACTTCCATCTCCAACAAGACAGATTCTACCCATCACTCCCTTGACATTCAATGGTGTTACCATCACTGAATCCCCCAGTATCAACATCCTGGGGGTTGTCATTGATCAGGAGCTGAACTGAACCATGCGTATAAATGTTGTGGCAATGACATCAGATCAGAAGGTAGGAATCCTGCAGCAAACAACTCACATCCTGACTCCCCAAAGCCTGTCCACCATCTACAAGGTACAAGTCAAGACTGTGGTGGAATACTCCCCACTTGCCTGGATGGGTGCACCCCCAACAACACTCAAGGAGCTTGACACCATCCAGGACAAAGCAGCCCGTTTGATTGGCACCACATCCACAAGCATCGACTTGATCTACCACTGACGCTCAGTAGCAGCAGTATGCACCATTAGGTTACAAGATGCAGTGAAGAAATTCACCAAGGCTCCTTAGACTGCACCTTCCAAACCCACGTCCACTTCCGTCTAGAAGGACAAAGGCAGCAGAAGCATGGGAACACCATCAACCACATGGTCACCCCCAAGGCACTCACCATCTTGACTTGGAAGTATGTCGCCATTCCTTCATTGTTGCAAGGTTGAAATCCAAGAACCCCTTGTCTAACACCATTGTGTGTCTACCTGGTTCAAGAAGACAGCTCACCACCATCTTCTGAGATTCAACTAGGGACATTCAACAAACACTGGCCCAGTCAGTGACACCCAAAGCCAATAAATGAACAATAGAAAAAGGCAGTTGTGTCTTGGACTATATGTTGGCAATGGAAAGCCACTTGACTGTAGCAATGAGAGAAATAAATTATATGAAAGGTACTATATCAATGCATTCTATCAAAATGCAGCAATTATGGCCATTGCCACAAACATATTGTTTTTGTCCAGGAGAACCTCAGCTGACGAACTCAATTCCAGGAATTCTCCTTGAGATATTCCAAGTCATCCACGGAATATTGGAAACCACTGTCACTGTAACTAGACTCGCCAAACTGGAAAAAAATGATCAGTTTGGCTAGACCCACACACGTTCATTACCTGGCCCATGAAGAATGATTCACACATCACTAACATCTGAAGGCTTTTAAAAGACTGCAGCATTAACCACAATGGAGGGTGGCTTGAAGCTTGGTTGGCTATAATGTAGATTTCTGTAACATGTCAGTACCAGCAGACAGAGCCATGCACCTGGAGTAAGTGTGTATAGTTCCATGTGTCGCACCTTTAGAAGGATTTATTGGTCTTAGACGATGTGCAGCGCAGGGTCATCAGGATTAGAACTAGACTAAAGGCATTAAATTCAATTTAACAAGTGTTAAATTCAGCATTATACAGCAGGGATGCTAGAAGAGTTGTAATGTCACTAGATTGGTAAGCCAGATGCCCAGACTAATACTCAGGGGTTCAGGGATGTGTAGATTAGGTGGGTTATAGGGGGATGGGCCTGGGTGGGATGCTCTGAGGGTCTGTGAGCACTTATTGGGCCGAAGGGCCTGTTTCGACACTGCAGGGATTCTATGAAACATGTGTTCAAATTCTGACTCTGCAGATGATGGAATTTAAATTAAATTAATAAATATGGAATACAAAGATCGTCTCCATGGTGCCCATGACAAATATCATCGACTGTTGTAAAACCCATCTGGTTCATTAATGTCCTTCAGGGAAGGAAATTGGCTGTCCTCACTTGGCCTGGCCAATGTGATTCCAGACTCACAGTAATATGGTTGACCTTTAACCTCCCTCTGTAAAGGCCTAGCAACCTATTCAGTTCGAGGGCAATTATGGATGGGCAACAAAATGCTGGCCTTGTCAGTGACACCCTCATTTTTTAAATTAATTCACGGGATGAAGGCATCACTGGCTAGGCCAGCATTTATTGTCCATCCCTAATTGCCCAGAGGGCAGTTGAGAGTCAACTGCTTTGCTGTGGGCCTGGAGTCACATGTAGGGCAGACCATATAAGGATGGCAGTTTCCTTCCCTAAAGGACATTGGTGAACCAGATGGGTTTCCCTGACAATCGGCAATGGTTTCATGGTCATCATTAGAGTATTATTTCCAGATATCCATCGTCATCTGCCAAGGCAGAATTCAAACCCGGGTCTCCAGAGCAGTATTTGGATCTCTGGTTTAATCTAGCCATTATCGCACTACACTGTCATCTTTGCTTGATTAGGGATGAGCAATAAATGTTGGTCTGGTCAGCAATGCCCGCACCCTGTGAATGAATGAAAAAAAAACCTTCAACTAACTGAGGCTGATCCACAGTTTGAAATGTTACTGTGATGTCTGCAGTGCTGTGGGTGCTGTCAAAACAGAGACTCTCTGTGAGAAATGGCATTCCGAGTCTATGCTGGAGCTCCTGCCTTCTGATATTCTCATCTGTTGGGTGTAATAATCAGTTCAGTTACTAGCCAAATCCATCAATGTAACAGCATTCCACTAAATTCATAACGTACCAAGTATTCCACGTAGGAATTCAGTAATGAAAAATAGTTTCCACTGTTAAGGAAAATTAAGAAGAGGTAGGGACTGTAACTTTCATCAGGCAGAAATCTGAAGGAAAATAAAAAGTTGACACCTTGATGCAACTTTGAGCTCTAAAATGGATACCCAATATTTTTGGCCAACCCAAGCAGACATTCAGTGATGAGAGGTAATGGAATACTCCCCAGCTGTCTGGGAGAGTTCAGGTCTAACAACAGACACTCAACACCTGGGACACAGTGCCTGACTTGATTGGCACCCCATTCATCAGGTTAAAGCTTTACTCCCTCCACCATCAACACAATGGCTGCAGTGTGTACCATTTACAAGTGGTACCTCAGTAAGTCACCAAGATTCCTTAGACAGATCTTCCAAACTTGAAACCTTTACCACCCAGAAGGACAAGGATAGTAGATACATGGAGCACCACCACCTACTGTTACCCCTAAGCCACTCACCATCCTGACTTGGAAAATACATCGTTGTTATTTCAGTGTCATTAGGTCAGAATCCTGAACTATCCCTTTGTAATGGGACTGTGGGTATAACTACATACGATAGGCTGCAGTAATCCAAGAAGGCAGTTCATTACCACCTTCTCCAGAGCAAGTTGGGTTGCTAACATTGCCTGTGATGCTCACAAGCCAGGAAGAGATAAATAATGTATTCGTTCACAAAGATAACCTAATTGCTTTGCTCCTGTTCACAGGTATACTAGACCTCGGTAAGATCTCTGTCCCCTCACAAACACTGTCTCTTTGCTTCTAAACTTCCTCATCTGAGCAGTTGGCCTCTTCTTCCCAATCACTTCAATATGCAACTTGGCTACTGCCCCTGCTCTAAATCACATTCTTCCACACTCGCTACAGTTCAGAGAAATTGTATTCCTGTTCCTTGACTCCAAATCAAGCTGATTCCTTCCCAATTCCGCTTAAGTTACTTCTTGACCTCTCCTTCCTCCTCCAGCTGCTACCTCCTTTCTCTGTCCATCATCACCATTCAGATCCTCTCCATTCTCACTTCCATTCTCTCTATCAGTTCCCCTGTCAACTTACCTGATGACCAGCAGTATTCCCTTTGTTTCATTATCCTTCATCCCGTCCTTATTCCCTCCTTCCATTACCATCCACCTCCTCGCATCCTGTTCCACTCAGGCTTTTCTGTGGATCTGCTGCTGAATTATTAGAGCAAACTCAAGCTCTCTCCCGTTACTTATCAATGCTATTGCTTGTAGAGGGACAGTGGGTTCTGTATACTATATGGAGGATTTGCTGCCTTATGACAGTTCCTGCTGGCATTGGGGCCACAAATCTGCTCAATACACAGAACATAGAACAATACGGCACAGTACAGGTCCTTCGGCCCACAATGTTGTGCTGAACTTTTACCCTAAACCTAAGGTCTATCTAACCTCCACCCCTATCTTATACTATCATCTATCTGCCTATCTAATAGCCGCTTCAATGCCCCTAATGAGGCCGACTCCATTGTGCTCTCTGGCAATGCATTCCACGTCCCTACCACTCTCTGGGTAAAGAACCTACCTCTGACGTCTCCCCTATATCTACCTCCACTCACTTTAAAACTATGCCCCCTCGTAATAACTACCTCCACTCATGGGCAGACGTGGCACTGGATAGGGGAAATGGTTGCTTCACCCAGAATTTGCAGCAAGACACGCAGAGTAAAGAGTTAGCTCTTGAGATCTTGCACATAAACACTACATCAATGGAGATGTAACGATCACAAGATGATGGAGAGGCTCTGAAGAAGGAACAGAACCTTAGGCCCACACTCACTTGAGTTGAGAAGAGTGAGACACAATCTTACTGATGTATTCAAGATTCAGGACGGCCTCCACAGCGTGGATGTTGAGAGGTTGTTGTCATTCCTGGAGGAGACAGGAACAATGGGGGACTGCTTCTGAGTAAGGGATCACTAATCTCAGATGGAGAACAAGGGAAAATTCTTTTCTCGAGAGGTCATTAATCTTCAGAACTGCTAACCCTGAAAAGCTGAGAACGCCAAGTTACTGAAGATACTTAGGCCCGAGATGGACAAGGTTATGAACTATAAAGTGAGTCAAGAGTTGTGGGAGTAGGCAAGAAAGTGGATTTGAGACCATTATCAGATCAGCCACAACCTTACTGAATGGCAAACCAGGTTGGAAGGGACAAATGGCAGTTTGACCAAATGCAAGATCGCTTCCAGAAACTCGACGGCATAAGCTAGCATCCGACCTGTTGCAGAGACACGAACAGGTTCAGTGAGTGGGCACAAAAATAGAAATTACTGGAAAAGCTCAGTGCGTCTGGCAGCGTCTGTGGAGAGTTATCAGAGTTAACATTTCAGGTCAAGCGACCCTTCCTCACAATGGGGTGAGTGAGGCAGCAACAAGGTAGCAGATGGAATACAAGATGGGAAAGTGTGAGGATGCTGACTTTGATCAAAACAATGCAAAAAGCAGAATATTTTTAAGAAGGCGTGAATCTTGTAAAGTGTGAAGAGGCTGTACACATAAAAGAAACGAAAATCTAGGTACAACAAACAATCAGGAAAACAAAAACCTTCAATGCAAAGGAATTGAAGTATGGGAATTGAGGGATCTTGCTACCATGATGAGACTGTGCATACAGTACAGCGTGCAGTGTCAGTTTCCATATTTTATTGAAGGCGCTAAAATGAAGGTTCACTAGATTGCTCCCTGGGATGATGGGGCTGTCCCATGATGACAGGGTGAGTAAGTTGGGTTGACATTCTCTAGAGTTTAGGAGAATGCGAGGCGATCTCAAGGAAATGTTCAAGATCCTGAAGAGCATCAGTAGGTTGTTTTCCCCCAACTGGAAAATCTAGAACCTTGGGATGATGTCTGAGGAAAGGGCCTGATCATTTAGAACTGGGTTGTGGAAAAATTTCTTCACTCAAAAGGGGATGGGTGGGGTGAAGGAGTTAGCTTCTGAGGAAAGATTGAGCAGGATGGATCTAGATACATTGGAGAACAGAAGAATGAGATTGAAACATATACAAACCCGAGGGAACTTGACAGGGTGGAGATAATAGGTACTGCAGATGCTGGAGAATCCGAAATAACAAGGTGTGGAGCTGGATGAACACAGCAGGCCAAGCAGCATCATAGAAGCAGGAAAGCTTGACGTTTCGGGCCTAGACCCTTCATCAGAAATTTCTAGGCCCGAAATGTCAAGCTTTCCTGCTCCTATGATGCTGCTTGTCCTGCTGTGTTCATCCAGCTCCACACCTTGTTATCTCTTGACAGGGTGGAGGTTGAGAGGATGCTTCCCCTTGTGGGAATGTCTAGAATCAGGAACTTCTTAAATTGAATTAAGAAGAAATGTTTTCTCTCAAAGAGTTATTTGTCTGTGAAATTCTCTTCCTAATGAGCAGTGAAGGCTGGGTCATTCCATGTATTGAAGGCTGTATTAGTTAGATTTTGATCGAGAAGATGTCAAGGATTAAGGTGGGTGGCTTTCAAGGTAGTGTACTTCAGGCCATTATTAGATCACTCATAATCTTAAGCAAAGGTGGAGGAAGCTTGAGGGTATGAGTAGCATTAATCTTTATGTTCTAATGTGAGTGTGAATACGCAACAATTGACTGCATTCCAGGCTGAGATTGACAGTCATTTTCTCTGAGGGAAACCTAAAGGATGAGTGGGAAGATGGACAGGAGGCAGAAGGTCATCCTCAATCACACAGACTTGAGGGGGTCACATGGTTTACTTCTGCCCCTATTTTTTATTCTGGATGACCAAATCTACATGTGAATGAAACAACAATCTTCAAAAAGAGCAAGTGTGGGCTGAAACAATGCCACAGAAAATGCAGCTCCATCATCCTATTGGAAGCCTAGTTCACATCAGTAGAGAGGGAAAGGCCAAAATCAAGTTTGCTTAGACAACTGGGAAGGAACAGACAATTAACCTTCTCTGGCAACAGTACAAGACACTACTTCCTGTTTGATGTATAATGCAGTTAGGACCTGAAAGGGTTAACTAACATTATGGGATAAGCTCCACCCATCAGGGCTGCTGACATTCCACGCCTGGCCTTTTGATTATTACTGATGGTGTGTGAGAATGTTTTAGAAGGTGTGATGGGAACTTACTCTTAAGTTGAGCCTGATGTCTCAGGAGAGACCATGACATTATCTGAGACGTGGAGAACTAGCTGTTCAATAATTGGCAATAAACCCATTTACTGTTCATCACGATTGAGCCAATCATCTACCAAAGAGGTTGTGTGTGTGTCCTTCCCCACATGATGTCAGTAGTCCAGACTAATGCCAACAAGAAGAGTTGGTGGTGGCAACTCAATGCAAGATATGCCAGGTTGTATGCAACATTACAGAGACAGTACGATCAGTGAGGACTGGTAAAGGATGAGACTATTCAGGATCATGCTACTTCTCCTCAAGATATTCTTGGGCTGGCAATAGTGCTGGCACCAATGTACCCGAATGGGGAGGAAGGAAGTACAGACATTCACTCCGTACATTTCCACCCAAGGTGTGCTCCTCAACAGGCTTCACTCTTCCTGATGAAATGCCTGGATTTTGCACCATTGCCCACCGAGATGGGTCTTCTCCTGATGGCAGAATTCAGACCAGATGCGATCCGGGCAAACCCACAAAATGACAAATCCAGCGTATATTTTTGCAATGCCTTTTTATTACAGTGAACCCCAAAAAGAAACTTCCCATATTTTCAGCAATGATTCCACAGGCTCTGGTGGTTTTTCTAGTGCAGATTCTGGAAAGGTTGCGATACAGTAGCAGACTCAAGTGGGGTTATAGAGCCAGGACAAACATAGGGGAGAGAAATAATCCTTGCTTCATATCGTAGCCAAATAGTTTGCAGATCGTTCAGCTTACAATAGCTTCTTTATTGGAAGCCAAGTGAAAGGTATCCACTCACATGTAGCTCCAGGGAAGATCGGGAATCCCATATTAACTACTTAGCCGGAGAAAGACTTGCCTTCTTTGGCCTTTCACAAGGTAAAGATGTACCAAGGTGACTTAAAGCCAAGGGAGTACTTGTTTTGAAACATAGCTAATGTTATAATGTTAGGAAATCACTAGACCCAACCTGTACGCAGCAAATAAAGGCAAAATACTGTGGATGCTGGAGATCTGAAAGAAAACCAGAACAAGTTGGAGAAACTCAGCAGGTCAGGCAGCAACTGTGGGGAGAGACAGAGTTAATGTTTGATATGACCCCTTCTCAGAACTGAAGGGGGCTTGAAGATGATGGTGTTTATTTGCTGTTGACAAAGGAGAAGGAAGGCAGAGATGGTGAGGGTGCCCAGAACAAAGACAAAGGATATACAAGTAGAAGTAAAGGAGGGATATAGATGCAAAATAGGTGTTAGCGGTAGATTTGAATGGTGGTAATAGGTTAGCTCTACTAACAGCAAAGAGAAAGGTCGGGTATGCTGTGAGGCAAGGGTACAAACAAAAAGGAAGTTGTTGAACCCAATGTTGAGTCCTGAAGCCTACAGCAAAGTCACTCAAGTGATCAGAGATAATGACCCAATCTGCATTTAGCAATATATTTCTAAGCAATGACGTCAGCCAAGAGGAATTCTTTGTTCTTCTTTGAAATGGTAACATGGGATCTTTTATAAGTGCCGGAGAGAGTCAATGAGACCATAATGTAATGCTGCCTCTGAAATATGGTACCTTCTGTAGAAATGATGCCCTGTTAAAGGTACCATCATTCCATTGTGACACTAAACTAACACCCTATCTTACTCTCTTAGGTTTGCATAAAAGGTCTCATTGCACTGTTTCAAAGAGTAGGAAGGTAATTATCCTCATGTCCTAGTCAATATTTATCCCTCGACCAATGTCTTAATGGAATTATCTGGGCATTTATTGCATTGCTGTTTGTAGGAACTTGTGGTACAGAAATTGATTACTGCTTTTCCAGCATTGCAACAGCCACTACCCTCCAAAAAAAGTATTTCGTCGGCTGGAAAGTGATTTGGGATGTCTCGATGCCAGGCAAGGTGCTATTTAATTGCAAAACCTTTCTTTCTTGCTGTGCTGATTAATTAAAGCAAAAAAGGATTTTAATGCCTTTTCCATTCAATCCTGATCACTGAATAGTTTAGTTTGGAATATTAATCATCAGGATTCCATTATCCTGAGCCCAGAGCAGAAATTTACAAGGTAATGAAAGCAGTAGCGGAAAATGAACAGAAGATATACAGATGTTCAGCAAATACTTTGGATAATGAGCACATTAAATCTCAGGACAGGTGAAAGCCCAGTTCCTGATGCTGTGTGACCCTATAACAAGAGGGATTTTTCAACGCATATTTCACTGTAATTTGAGATACATTAGGACAGAATATGAAACTAGACACAGCCTGCAGCCAAGAAATTCCTCCCGTCTTTAGCTAGTAGTGTTGACATAGTTCAAGTCAATAGCATCCAAAAAGTTTAACTCTGTCCTGTCATTCGCTTGCCCCACAAAGGAAAACCTACTTTTCTATAGGCAACTCATCTCAGACACAAAGACTTGTATTTGTGTAACGCCTTTAATGTTGTCAAGCGTTCTAACACAGAAGTGTCTGCAAACAAATTTTGATGCCATTATTAGGACAGTTCAAAGACAAACCGTTTAAGGTACTTCTGAAATTAGGGGAGAAGGTTAGCAAGGAGAAGAGATCTTGGAGATTGTTCAGGGCTGTGAGAGTGGGTACTAGGCCAAGTACAGACTCATTGTAAATGGTGAGGCAATGAAAATGAGTAGGTGTGCAAATATCCAGGATTGGACATGTGCAGATAGCTCAGATGGCTGTAGGGCTGGGTCCGGTTGCAGAGAAAGATGTAAACAAGGATTGGAATTGTAAAATTGAGGTACTGATGGGAATGGAAGATAGAAAAGTGGACAACAATGGTCAGTAAATCTTTGCAGATAACTTGTAAAATGAGATACACCTTAAACAATTAGCTAGGTCAATTTGGAATGCAAAGTTGTTTGGAGCAAACCAGCACTTAGGCAATGAAAGGTGTATCTATACAGTCTTAAATGCAGCACAAATTGTGTGAAAACAAGGGAAAGATGGTGATATTTAGTCAACTTGATGACCCAACTGACTTCTCATGTCCTACCCATTCTTGTAGCCAATGCAAGTTAACCAATGCATTGCCAAATGATCCACACCAGAGTTCTTTAACAGGAATTGGATTGTTACAAGGTGCTGAAACAGCTATTCAGTTCATCCTACCCCTTGCACTGCACCTTCCTCATAAACCTCCAAGTTTTCCTTTTCAAGTATTTATCTAATTCCATTTTTAATGTTTCCATTGAATCTACTTCCACTGAATATTCAAGCAGCAAATATCATCCAGATGAGAGTAACACTTTGAGAGAAACCTGTTTTGCTCAACTAACCACTACCCCCCTACCTACACTCACCTTTACTGGCTCCATCCCCGCCTCTTCGACTTGTCTGCCTCCTCTCCACCTATCCTCTCCTCTATCCATCTTCTATCAGCCTCCCCCTCTCTCCCTATTTATTTCAGAACCCTCTTCCCCTCCCCCATTTCTGATGAAGGGTTTAGGCCCGAAACGTCAAGTTTTCCTGCTCCTATGATGCTGCTTGACCTGCTGTGTTCATCCAGCCCCATGCTTGTTATCTCGGATTCTCCAGCATCTGCAGTACCATTTATCTCTAACCACTAGGTTTCTCGGATGTAGAAGCAGAAGTAGGACATTCAGCCCATCGAGACTGCTCTGCTGTTCAATGAGATCCTGGCTGATCTGGGAATCCCTAACTCCAATTTCTTGCCTTTTCCCCATAACCCTTGATTTCCCTTTTGGTCAATTATCCTAAATCTCCATCCTTTGGTTGCTGACATCTCAGGCAGGGGAAAAGGTTTATCCTTGTTTTATCATCAAAAACCTTTCATAATTTTGAGCATTTTGGTTAAATCTTCCCTTAACTTCCTCTGCTCTTAAAGTGGAACAATCTCAGCCTCTCTGCTTTCTATGTAAAAGTATTGTCTCATTCTGGTTAGCAACCTGATAACTCTGTATCTTCTCCAGGTCAAGATGTCTTTCCTAAAGTGTAACGGATAGAATTGGACGTTTATGAAACCATCGATCAAATTCAATCAGGTGACCTGCTTTTGTAAAAGCTGG
The DNA here is from genome assembly GCA_024137785.1 of Ginglymostoma cirratum. Classification (NCBI taxonomy): domain Eukaryota; kingdom Metazoa; phylum Chordata; class Chondrichthyes; order Orectolobiformes; family Ginglymostomatidae; genus Ginglymostoma; species Ginglymostoma cirratum. The sequence goes on from JAHRHZ010000018.1 coordinate 6,922,084, forward strand.
TGTGGATTGAGGAAATTTCTTTAGTTTCGAAGCAGACCATTCTGGTCGCCACATTACCAAAAGGATGTGGAAGCTTTGGAGAGGGTACAGAGAAGGTTTACGAGGATGTTGCCTGGTATGGAAGGTGCTAGCTATGAAGAGAGGTTGAGTAGGTTAGGATTGTTTTCATTAGAAAAAAGGAGATTGAGGGGGGACCGTATTGAAGTCTTCAAAATCATGAAGGGTATAGACAGGGTTGTTAGAGATAAGCTTTTTCCCAGGGTGAGGGATTCAATAACGAGGGGTCACGCGTTCAAGGTGAGAGGAGAAAAGTTTAAGGGGGATACACGCGGAAAGTACTTTACACAGAGGGTGGTAGGTGCCTGGAACGCGTTGCCAGCAGAGGTAGTAGAGGCAGGCACGGTAGATTCATTTAAGGTGTGTCTGGACAGATGCATGAGTAGGTGGGGAGCAGAGGAATACAGATCCTTAGGAATTGGGCGATAGGTTTAGACAGTGGATTTGGATCGGCACAGGCTTGGAGGGCCGAAGGGCCTGTTCCTGGGCTGTAAGTTTTCTTTGTTCTTTGTTCTTTGTTCTTAAAAGACATGTCATGCTGTTAGTCGGATCCCTGTGCTTGCTGACACCCAGGACCTTGTGTAGCAGCAGCGAAATCTCTGAAATAAAAAATGATACAAATCTAACAAACCCTTAAAAATGAAATAAAAACAATAAGGTAAAGAGAGATAAAACCGTTTCATAAAGTAGAACTTCTTCCAAATGTTTGGGTTGATGTGGGTTTGTGTGCTACTCTGATGCCCAGTGGTCGTAGGAGTCTTGAGGTCAGTTCGACGTGTTCCTGATGTAAGGTAGTGTGATGAGTGTGTTGGGGCTTGCAGTATCTTTCTTTTCTTGTTTGTGTAATAGGTATCTTCTGAGCCAGTATTTCGGGGATCCATCGTCTTTGAATACTTGGAGGAGGTACTCTTCTTCTACTTGGCGTAGTTCTGTGTTGCTGCAGTGTACTGTTGCCCTTTCAAATAATGTTCTCACACAACTTTGTTTGTGTGTGTTAGGGTGTGCTGTTGAAATACTTGGTCAGTGTGTGTCACTTTCCTGTGTACCTTTGTTAGGAATTCCCCGTTGGTCCTGCATTCCACCATGATGTCGAGGAATGGGAGCTGTTAGTTCTTCTCCTCTTCTCTGGTGAACCTGATCCCGGTGAGGGTGTTGTTTGGTGTGTCTCCTCTAGTTTGGTCCATTTAATAATGACAAAGGTGTCACCCACATAGTGTATCCATAGTTTTGGTTGGATTAACGGAAGGGCCATACTTTCAAGTCTCTGCATCGTCGCTTCGGCCATTAGTCCGGAGATAGGTGATCCCATGGGTGTCCCATTGATCTGTTCATATATTTGGCCGTTAAAGTTGAAGTGGGTGGTGAGGCTTGGGTCCAGTAGCTTCAGCATGTTGTCTGTGGAGATGGTGTCACTTGGGTCTTCTTCTTCTAGTTTGAGTAATGTTGCCAGTGTTTCTCTTGCTAGTGGTATATCTATCGATGTGAGTAGGGCAGTAAAGTCAAATGATACCGCGATCTCATCATCATCTATTCTTATGTCCTTGATGGAATTAAGGAACTCTTGGGCTGAGTGGATTGAGTGGGGTGACTTGCTGATGAGGTGAATTAGTCTCCTTTGTAGCTCCTTGACTAATCTATATGATGGTGTGCCTTGCAGGAAGACTATGGGTCTGAGGGGTACTTCTGGTTTGTGTACCTTCGGGAAGCCGTAGAATTGGGGGGTACTAGTTCCTTCTGGTTTCATTCTTAGGTAGTCTGTTTTGTCGATTTGTCCAGTCTGTTTGAGTCTTTTGGGTGTATTGAGTATCTTGCTGCCCAGTTGTGGTGTTGGGTCTATCTGCGCTTGCCGGTGTGTGTTCTTGTCGGCTCGTAGTGTCTGTGCTTTGGAGAAGTAGTCTCGTTCGTTTAGTATATATATACCCAATATCTACCCTACTGCGAAGGAAAACCGGAAGTGAGGTAACCCAGCTCAAAGGACATCAGGGTTTAAATAACAGGCGGGAAAATACAACGGCGCTTCATCGGAGGCTGCACTGATGATGTTACCCAGCAGGGTAATGAAACGTCTGCGGAGCAACGAACCAGCTCGGCGAGCCAATCAACTACAGCATCTGGGCGGGTATTTGAATAGGAAGGGCATAGAGGGATATGGGCCAAATGCAGGCAAATGGGACTAGTTTAGTTTTGGGAAACCTAGTCAGCATGGACAAGTTGGGCGAAAGATCTGTTTCCATGCTGAATGACTCCATGACACACTACCACTGTGTCACAGGACTCTTAAGACCCTCAATGGTTATCTGTGCTCTCCTCCTCACAAACGTCCAACTTTTATGACCATATCACTGCAGAATTTCCACATCAAGAGTTCCTTGCACACCACAGCCCCCATCTGAAAAAGACCTCAAACAAACATTTGTGGTTAATTTTGAAGGTGATCCAGCAGAATACCATGAAAATTAAAAGAAAACATTCACCGCTGTTATTTTTTTACAAGCCATGTGCAGATATTAAAATCTTTTTTTCCACTTTGCACGCCAGGGTACAAATCGGTCAACTTTTGCGACTTTTCCTGTGATAATTGTGGTCCCTAATATTGTCCTGAATGTTGTTCAGCTGATTTGCATGTTAAATGTGAGGCTAATCCAATGCTCGCAGCTGACTGTATGAGTTCAGAAGTTGTCTTTTTAGGACGTGCCACATTGCAATACAGCTGGAAACACTGTGGTGGGTATTTTTCCTGACGGGAATACATTCCTCCTGAATGCTCTCATCTTTATTGCTGTCATGGTCTGATGTACATAGGAAGTGCACTCTTTGGTGGGCCTTTGAATATATCAGTTTGTGTCCAAACGCAGGATCCCTTCGAATTTCGGGATATATCTCTGCTACCACTACATTTGCAAAAATGTCATTTGAAATAATATGCCCTTAAGACACAGACAGAGGCTGTTGGGTTTGAGTGTAGTGGCAATGCCTAGTAATCCAGGGCCCCAGTATCAGGTTTGAATCCCAACATGGCAGATGATGAAATTAAATATCCAGTAAAGATCTGGAATAAAAATCTCTGCTAACTGACAACTTTCAATTACTGTGAGACCCCATCTGGTTGACTAATGATGCTAGCAAAGGAAATGTGCCCTCTTTACCTGATCTGGCCTACAGACCCACATCAACTTCCCTCTGGGTAGTTAGCAATAAGCAATAAATCTTCATCCTATGAACAAGTAAAAATAGCTCTATCAAAATCCCCATATTTCTGAGCGTCTCTGTTCTTTCGATTCACTCCTGGGATGAAGGGCTTACCTTAGAAGGAAAAGGTTGAACAGGTTAGGCCCAAGTCCATTGGAGTACAGACGAATGAAAGGTGATTTTACTGAAGCATACGAGATCTTAAGGGCAATGGATAGAGTGGATCCCAGGAGGATTTTTCCTCTTGTGGGTATGACTAAAACTAGGGACATAGCTGAAGAGGAAGCGGTCTCCTTTTTTATACAGAGATATGGATAATGTTTCCTTTCTCAATAAAATGTGGACTTCCCTCTCCTAGAGGATGTAAAAGTTGGATTGTTAAATTTATTCAAAGCTGATTGACATAGGCTTTTGATGAATGAGGGTGTCAAAGCTTTTTGGGGGTCAGGTAGGAAATTGGAATTGAGACCACTACCAGGTCAGTCATGAGAGATAGTAAGAACTGCTGATGCTGGAGTCTGAAATAACACAGTGTGGAGCTGGAGGAACACAGCAGGCCAGGCAGCATCAGAGGAGCAGGAAAGCTGATGTTTCGGGTCTGGACCCTTCTTCAGAAAT
>JAHRHZ010000018.1:6926347-6937620 GCA_024137785.1 Ginglymostoma cirratum
TCCTGCTCCTCTGATGCTGCCTGGCCTGCTGTGTTCCTCCAGCTCCACACTATGTTATCTCAGGTCAGTCATGACCTTTTTTGAACTAGAACAAGCTCAAAGAACCCCAAAGACTTGACTTCATTGCTCAGACCTTTGAGTATAGGAGTTGGAACGTCACGTTGAGGTTGTTGGTGAGGCCTCTTCTGGAATATCATGTCCAGTTCTGGTCACCCAGTTATAAGAAGGATCTTATTAAACGGGAGAAGGTACAGAAAGATTTACCAGGGTGTTGCCAGGAATGAAGGGTTTGAGATATAAAAGTAGACTGGAAAGACTGGGACATTTTTCCACTGGAGTGTAGCTGGTTGAGCGGTGACTTTATTGAGGTTTATAAAATTATGTGGGGCATAGATAAGGTGAATGACAAGGGTCTTTTCCATAAGGTGGGGGAGTTCAAAACAGGAGGGCATACTTTCAAGGTGAGAAGAGAAAGATTTAATAAGGAAATGGGGGCAACCTTTTTACAGAGAGGATGGTTCGTGCGTGGAATGAACGGTCAGAGGAAGTGAAGGATGCAATGTTTAAAAGACATTTTCATAATTTCACAAATAGGAAAGGTTTGGAGGCATTTGGGCCAAGAGCAGGCACGTGGGATGACATGGTTGGTGTGGATTGGTTGGACCAAAGAGTCTGTTTCCATGCTGCTTGACTCTATGATTCTATGACCAAATGGCCTTCTCCAGCTCTGAAGTCATAACCTCCAGTAGGTCTGGCGGCATCTGTGAAGAGAAATCAGAGTTAACATTTTAGATCTGGTGACCCTTCCTCAGAACTGACTGTAGCTAGGAAAATGTCGGTTTACATGCTGAAGATAAGGTGGGGGGATGGGATAGGGAGTTAATGATAGGATAGAGCCCAAAGAGAGAAAAGAGCAGTTGGACAGACAAAGGAGTTGATAACGATCTGGCTAGGAGGGTGAATAGTTGTTAATGGGGACTGTTAGTGACTAACAGAGTATGTGTAATGGCAGGCTATGTGGTAACAAGGCGTGGTGTATGAGGTAGGGGGCTGGGACATGGGAGAGTTTAGGCCCTAAAATCATTGAACTCGATATTGAGTCCGGAGGGCTGCAGGGTCCCCAAGCAGAAAATGAAATGTTCTTCCAGCTTGCACCGAGCTTCACTGGAACACTGCAGCAAACCTGAGACAGAGATGTTGGCCAGGGAGCTGGGTAGTGTGTTAAAATGGAAGGCAACAGGAAGGTCATGTTCTTTTTATGAATAGAAAGTAGATGTTCTGTGAAGCAGTCACCCGTTCTATTCTCTGTTTCCCCAAAGTAAAGGAGACCACATTCCATTATCATCCATATGTTTATCCAATGACCATTTAAGTGCCCTTAAAGTTGGCGAGTCTACTACTGTTGCAGGCAGGGCATTCCACGCCCTTACTACTCTCTGAGTAAAGAACCTACCTCTGACATCTGTCCTATATCTATCACCCCTCAATTTAAAGCTATGTCCCCTCATGCTAGCCATCACCATCCGAGGAAAAAGGCTCTCACTGTCCAACCTATCTAATCCTCTGATCATCTTGTATGTCTCTATTAAGTCACCTCTTAACCTTCTTCTCTCTAACGAAAACAGCCTCAAGTCCCTCAGCCTTTCCTCATAAGACCTTCCCCTCCAGACCAGGCAACATCCTGGTAAATCTCCTCTGCACCCTTTCCAAGGCTTCCACATCCTTCCTATAATGCGGTGACCAGAACTGTACGCAATACTCCAAGTGCAGCCGCACCAGAGTTTTGTACAGCTGCAACATGACCTCACGGCTCCGAAACTCAATCGCTCTACCAATAAAACCTAACACACCGTACGCCTTCCTAACAACCCTATCAACCTGGGTGGCAACTTTCAGGGATAAAATATCCTTTCAGGGATATAATATGACTAAACAGTATCAACAATGTCCACAACAGGGCAGGAAGTGGCCTGGTGATATTATTGCTGGACTGTTAATCCACAGACCCAGATAATGTTCTGGGCTCCAAGGTTCAAATCCCACCATAGCAGATGGTGGAAATTGGAATCAATTATTAAAAAAAAAATCTGGAATTAACAGTCTAAGGATGACCATGAATCCATTGCCAATTATCAGGGGAAAAACCCATCTAGTTCACTAATGTCCTTCAGGGAAGGAAATTGCCATCCTTGCCTGGTCTGGCCTACATGTGACTCCAGACCCACAGCAATGTGGTTGACTTTTAACTGTTAGGGATGGGTAATAAATGCTGGCCTGAATTTAAAAAAAAAAGCCTCGCAAAGGGAAAATCATGTCCGATAGATTTACTCAAATTCTTTGAGGAGCTAATGCTCAGGATAGGTAAAAGGGAAGCTGTTGATGTAATCTATTTAGATTTTCAGAAGGTGTTTGATAAGTGTCTGACATTAGGTTACTTAAGAAGACAACAGCTCATGGTGGTGGGAGGAGTAAGGTTTGTGTAACCAATAGAAGACTGATTGTTGAGATAAGAGGGGCATTTTCAGGACAGAAACCTGCAACCAGTGGAGTTCCACAGAGATCGGTGTTGGACGACTATTATCTGCAATGTATTACTGACATTTGTGAGGAAAGTGAACGTGCTATGATCAATTTTTTACAGGTGCCACAAATATAGATGGAAAGGCAAGTGGTGAAGGTAAGTCTGCAGATGGATATAGATAGGATGGGTGAGTGGGGAAAACTTGGCAGGTGGAATATAATGTGGTAAAATGTAAAATTATGCACTTTGGCATAAAGAATAGAGGAGCTTTTATAAATGGAGAGAGACTGCAGAAAGCTATGGAAGAGAGGGATTTGGGAACCCTCATCAACGAATCATAAAAAACTAACAACAAACAGGTAACTAACAGCAGGTAATAGGAGGCAAATGGAATGTTGGCCTTTATTTTAAACAGAATGGACTTTAAAAATAAGAGGTCTTGCTAAGAGTATACAAGGCACTAGTCAGACCACACCTGGGATCCTGTGAACACTTTAGGCCCCTTATCGGAGGAAAAATATATTGACATTGGAGGCAGTCCAGAGATGGTTCACCAGGCCGATCCCAGGTATGGAGGGACTGTCTTATGAGGAGAGGTTGAGTAGATTGGGCCTCTAATTATTGGAGTTGAGAGGAAAGAGAGACAACCTAATTGAAGAATGCAAGATTCTTAGAGCACTTGATGGGGTAGATGCAGAGAGGTTCATTAGACCTGTCTTTGTGGGTGAGTCTAGGACCAGAGGGCGTAATCTCAGAGAAAGGGGTCAGCCAGTTAAGACAAAGATGAAGAGGAATTTCTTCTCTCAGAGATTAGTGAATCTGTGGAATTCTTTACCACAGAGGGCTATAGAGGCTGGCTTGTTATTTATATTAACATTGTGATAGACAGATTTTTGATCAGTGAGGGAATCAAGAGACATGGGGTCAAGGCAGAAAAGTGGAATTGAAGGTTATCGGATCAGACGTAATCTCCGTGAACAGCAGAGCAGATTCTACGGGCTGAATGGCCTACTTCTGCTCCTGTGTCTTATGGCTTACAGACTCAGGCCAAGTGTTGTTCTCTCTAGACTGAGGAATAAAAAGTGTGATGTTGATTCCATAGATGGCAGTCTTGTTTCTAAACCTGATGTTCGTTCAAGTCTCATTAACATGGGCTGAGATGCTGACAGAGTATGCGCAGAGCTGTAATTTAGTCGAGGTATTGACTGGGGCCCTATCTGACCAAGCACTGAATAGGAAAGACATAATGGGAACATTTGAAGAGCTGGAAGGTGCCCTTTCCAACATTCCTTCCTCAACCAGAAGCAGATTAACTGTTCGTGCTTTCGTTTATTGTTTATAGAAGTCCACTATACAAACATTGGCTGCCACGTCTGCCTGCAAAATAACACCGAGCATTTTGAGAAGTAAAGCTTTGCTTGTGAAACTCTTGGAAATGTCCTCAGGATGTGGATTATGTTGCATAACAAAGTCCTTTCTTTATACTTTACAATCTGGATGACTGGCATGAGCTGGGATGTTATCCTGACTAATTTACTGGGGGAGAGATAAAAGGTACTGCAGATGCTGGAGAATCCGAGATAACAAGCATGGGGCTGGATGAACACAGCAGGTCAAGCAGCATCATAGGAGCAGGAAAACTTGACGTTTCGGGCCTAAACCCTTCATCAGAAATGGGGGAGGGGAAGAGGGTTCTGAAATAAATAGGGAGAGAGGGGGAGGTGGATAGAGGATGGATAGAGGAGAGGATAGGTGGAGAGGAGGCAGACAAGTCGAAGAGGCGGGGATGGAGCCAGTAAAGGTGAGTGTAGGTAGGGGGGTAGGGAGGAGATAGGTCAGTCCAGGGAGGATGGACAGGTCAAGGGGGCGGGATGATGTTAGTAGATAGGAGATGGGGGTGTGGCTTGGGGTGAGAGGAAAAACAGGTTAGGGAGGTGGAGATGAGCTGGGCTGGTTTTGGGATGCAGTTGGGGGAGGGGAGATTTTGAAGCTTGTGAAATCCACATTGATGCCATTGGGCTGCAGGGTTCCCAGGCTGAATATGATTTGCTGTTCCTGCAGCCTTCGGGTGGCATCACTGTGGCATTGTAGGAGGCCAAGGATGGACATGTCATCTGAGGAATGGGAGGGGGAGTTGAAATGGTTCGCGACTGGGAGGTGCAGTTGTTTGTTGCGAACTGAGCGCAGATGTTCTGCAAAGCAGTCCCCAAGCCTCCGCTTGGTTTCCCCGATGTAGAGGAAGCCACAACGGGTACAGCGGATGCAGTATACCACATTGGCAGATGTGCAGGTGAACCTCTGCCTGATGTGGAAAGTCTTCTTGGGGCCTGGGATTGGGGTGAGGGAGGTGGTGTGGGGGCATATGTAGCACTTCCTGCGGTTACAAGGAAAAGTGCCGGGTGTGGTGGGGCTGGAGGGGAGTGTGGAGCGGACAAGGGAATCGCGGAGGGAGTGGTCCCTCCGGAAGGCAGATAAGGGTGGGGAGGGAAAGATGTCTTTGGTGGTGGGGTCTGACTGCAGATGGCGGAAGTGTCGGAGGATGATGCGTTGGATAATTTACTGGGGGCTTTGGTCTTAGACTAGAGATGAGAAACTATTGGACTTCATTCAGCCTAATGAACTGGAGTCTCCTTTTCCTCGACCAATTAATCCAAGTCTAAAGTCGGATCATCCACTGGTGCAAAGAGACATGTTTATCTACTTATGCTGCTCTACCAAAAGTCATCAAGATAATGGCAGGGAAGCCATTTCCTCCTTGTATCAGCAAGTATAGGGTACCTGGGCAAACACTTTCCTTACTGTTGAAACATCGAGGTCAAGTTAATGAACACATTTTTATGAATTAGCTCTGTTCATGTTTTCATTGTGGGCTAATATATACAATGGCCAGTTTCAGAAGCTGTCACCCTCCAGACCAACTTATAGATCTTCGCTCCTACTTTTGCTGAAACTTAACGTATACAGTCATAGAGTTGTATAGCACAGAAACAGACCCTTTGGTCCAACTCATCTATACCGACCAGCTATCCTAAATTAATCTAGTCCCATTTGCCAGCTTTTGGCCCATATCCTTCTAAACCATTCCTATTCATACACCCATCTGGATGCCTTTTAAATGTTGTAATTGTACCAGCCTCCACCACTTCCTCTGGCAGCTCATTCCATGTACGTGCCAACCTCTGTGTGAAAAAGTTTCCACTTAGGTCCCTTTTAAATCTTTCCCTTCTCACCTCAAACCTATGCTCTTTAGTTTTGGACTACCCTACCCTGGGGAAAAAGACCTTGGCTATTCACCCTATCCATGCTCCTCATGATTTGATAACTTCTCCTATAGCACAAACCCTCCAACCCGAGCAACATCTTTATAAATCCTTTCTGAACCTTTCAAGTTTCTGACAGAATTAATGTCAGCACTTTCTTAAGGATGCACGTGCCCAATTAAACCAAACCAGAAGATGAAGGGGGAGCTAGTTGAAGCATTAAGAAAGATTAAAGAATCTGATTGCGTAGATGGAACAAAATTCTCTTTTAGGGGAATGCAGATTTAGAGGACACAATTTCAAAATTTTAACTAGGCTATTCAAGGAAATCTTTAACAAAAACATTTTCCTTAATAATGTTTGAACATTGATGTAAAGATTTTTATGAAATAGTTTTGCTCATGGTCTCATTATCTAATATAGCCAATGTTCAGTCTCGGCTGGCACGATGGCTCAGTGGTTAGCACTGCTGCCTGAAAGAGCTGTGAACCCAGGTTTGATTCCAGCTTCAGGTGACTCACTGTGTGGAATTTGCACATTCTCACCATGTCTGCGTGGATTTGCTCCAGACTCCTCCCACAGCCCAAAGATGTGTAGGTTGGGTGGATGGGAAAGGCAGTGTAATGGGTGGGTCTGGGTGGGATGCTCAGCAGAGGGTCGGTGTGGACTTGATGGGCCAGATGGCCTGTTTCCACACGGTAGGTATTCTATGAAAAAGGTAATGGAACTCTATCTCTCAGGACCGTGGGATTAAATCAAAACTGAGGTTCATAGTGCACTGTTGTAGTAAAGTGATTAAGGGATATGGGCAGATAGTGTTCAAGTGACGATCAGTCACAGTCCACTTAAAGGTGCTGAATGACCACCTCCTGCTGCTTTGTTCTAAACAGCCCACAGCTTTACCTTTCTTGTTCTCAACTGCGAGATTCCCAGCGCCCCTCAACTTTCATTGTGGACAGATTCCATACCCCTTGTTCATTCTGACATTGCCTGAATAAGAAGAGCACCCTGAAATCTCATTAAAAAGAAGTGGGAATCACTGGAGAGCAATTAGCATCTTGGCCTGTTCCTTGCCATTATGTGAGACGAATTACATATGTGTGTCTTGTGGAAATGATCCGGTCTCATCCCTAAAAATGTGAGTTCCTCATTGCTTCAAACGACAGAAGGTACTTCACTTTGACCAGCTTTGTATAGATTAATTACTATTGGGCTTTTACCCTCTGGGGATCAGAGGAATGATCTTATTGAAGCATATTAAAGCCTGAGGGGACTGGTGGGGTTGGGGGGAGTGGGTGGAGGGTAGTACCAGAAAGCTATTTCCTCCAGTTGTGGGGGAGATGAGAGCAAGGGGACACAGTTCAACACAAGTGTTCTCCCTTTTAAGGTAGAGAAGAGGAAATTGTTTCTCTTAGAGAATTCTTTGTAGAATTATCTTCCTAAGTGAGTTGATTTGTTGAATATTTTTAAGGCTGGGTTAGGGAGATTTTTAAATAAACATGGGAGTCAAAGGCAGCCAGGAAAATGGAGATGAGGCTGCAATGAGATTGGCCATCATCTTATCGAATGCTGGAACAGGCTCAAGGGGCTGAATGGCCTCCCCTGCTCCTAAGTCCTCCAGTTCTAATTGAAAAGTGTATAGGGAGGTCCCAGCCAGGGGTCTGATTAGAAACTGTCAAATGGTTTACCAGGATGAAAGCCTCCTCCGTGGATTCTTCCAATCACAATATCACCGGGATCAACAGTGAAATCCAAGTTAAGGAATTGCTTTTCCCAGCACGCCCTGAAACCAGAAACGTTTCCATTGCTCTCTGATCAGGGTCAATTATTAATGTGGGAGATTGAAATCAATAAGATATTACACCAAGCCAGAAGGTCATGGGAAGCACAATGGCTCAGTGGTTAGCGCTGCTGCATCTCAGCGCCAGAGACCTGGGTTCAATTCCACCCTCAGGCGACTGTATGTGTGGAGTTTACTCATTCTCCCAGCATCTGCATGGGTTTCCTTTGGGTGCTCTGATTTCCTCCCACAGCCTAAAGATGCACAGGTTAGGTGGATTGGCCATGGTAAATTGCCAATAGTGTCTAGGGATGTGTGGGTTAGCCACAGGAAATGTGGTGTTTCAGGGATTGGATGAGTCAGGTGGGATGTTTGTCAAAGGGTCAGTGTGGACTTGCTGGGCTGAATGACCTGCTTCCACACTGTAGGGATTCTAAGACTGCCTTTCTTTAAAGAACCAATTGCCTTGAAGCTGAAAGGCTCAAACAATACCAGAGTGAGTAAAAACTCCAGAAAATGACTAGATCCATATCAATGGGACTGAATTCCACACTGAAATGTTGAAACACTTTATGCACAAAAATAAAACTTGGTTTGACACTTCCTTGGAATAACTGGGGAGACTTGATTTAGGAAAATTACTTGGAAAATGAGTTGCAAATTTATCTCCCTGAGCCAAATTGGAGCTACTTTTTATTTACTTAACTTCATGCGCGCGCGAGAGAGAAAGAACTCCATCTGGATCCAATCTGAGGTAGAAAACATTGGAATCACTTTTTCCTTTTTAATGATTATCTTTGTCACCTTGTTGTTCCAAGGCTGTGGAAAGAAAATGGACCTGCTTTTCCTCAGTGCCATGAAATTGTATCCATGACACTGGATTGCTAGAATCCCAAAGAGAAATTCAGGATACATCTTCCAAAAAAGTAGCAGGTGAACTTTCAAGACATAGTGCAAATTTTGGAATGTTAATCCTTGCCTTTAGTTGTGGGAGACTGGTACGGTGATCCGATCATGGAGAATATCCTTCATTATTGAGGTTGATTAAGTCTTAGAAAGGTTACAGCATAGAAGGAGGCCATTTGGGCTGAATGGCCTCCTTCTGTGCTGCATGACCTTCTGCCAGAATATACATGCCCACATATGATCCATCTCTCTAACAGAGCAATTCAGCAAGTCCCAGGCCCTTGCCTTTTCCACGAAGACCACTTATTTATTTTATCTTCTGGCGATGATGCAATTCTGTTTTCAAAACCACAATTAGATGTGCCTTTATTATGCTTTGAGGCCATCAGTGCATTTCCAACTCCATTTCTTGTTTACAGGATTCTTCCCATGCCACCATTGCTTCTTTTGCCAGGCATTTTAAATGGAGATCCTCTGGTCCATGATTCTCCCACCATTGAGACCAATCTCATCCTGCCTGTACTGTTTGGACTCCTTATGTGTTTGCAAACCTCTGATAGTCTTGGAAAGCTGTCAATATTATTTCCCTCCCTTTCAGGACTTTTGTCATGCAGAAGGACATGCAGCCTGGCCTTTCCCACAACAGCTTCTGAGAATCAGGCAGTATCTTCTGCTTTGATTTTTATAAGTCGACCTGTTCAGTTGTGCCACTGTTAAAATGACAATGATGCAGCTGTCATTCATGGTGAACATGGAAGTTCCTTAATACCGTAGTTCAATATACCGCAACGTTACATAGAGCATGGGAGTCCCGTGGCTCCACAAAGATCTTCACTTTGCTAGTTAAAAATAGGAGAAAAAAGAGAGAACCTTCCTTAACAATGTGGTCAATGTGGTTTCACATTCTGGAGTTCAGCATTCACACTATAGTGAAATTTCACAGTAACTGTTTTCAGAGGAGTGAGGGTAAGGAACCAGAAGGACACAGATTTAAGATGGCTGGCAAAGCAACTGAGGAAGAGAAGAGGAAAATTTCTTTTAATGTAGTCAGTTGTGATCTGAAATGCACTGCCTGAAAGGGCAGTGAAAACAGAAATGAGCATCAGGCCATTGGTTGTGTACTTTAGCTGGAAAAAGAATTGCAAGACTACTGAGGATAGAGGAGCGGAAAGGGGATTAACTGAACAGACTTTTTGAAGAGATGCACAGAGCTGACACATGGGAATGAAAGGATTTGCTGTTAGTATGTGTATTAACTAGCATTCACTTTCATTTCAATCTTAGTTGCCCCTGTTGAGCGCCATCAGTACATACTTGCAGTCCATTTATCTTGGTCCCATGATCATTTCACTGCAAGACATACGTGCAATTTCAGACACATGCAATTTAACACACATGTGCAATTCCAGCAAATACCACAAGCTAAATATGTGGCATTAATTCTCCTGAGTCCCTGTGAAACTTTCAGTGACCTGCTGCTACTCATGAAGCTCTTCACCTTAGTGTCAAATGGTCTCCTGCAAATGTGTTATCAACAGGAATCTGCTGAATAGACCAAACAAAGTGTTTTGAAGTGACCTTACTGCATCTGTTCTCCAGAACAATCACTGCCTCCCAAAATCTTGAAAAATAATGTAGAAAGGTTAATCCCTAATCAGAATGCAAGGGAAGAGTAACGTCTTAGAAAGCTGGACTTTGGTAAGTAGCTGATTGCAGAACCATTTAGGTTTTCCCCTAGAAATCTGCAGCATAGATTAAGTAATCCTTTGGGCCTGTAGTCATAGTTCCTTATGTTTCATGCAACGAATAGTCATGGTTCAACATTTAGTTTTGAGGTGAAGCACAACCCTTCGTCTCTGTTAAAATGCTGCCCCGGGAATAATTGCTGGATCCATCTCAGACCCAGGCATAAAATTTGCAGGAAATTAACTCTGAAAGTATGCTACATGCCAGTCTTCTGAGAGAATTACTTTTCCACCAATGCGACACTTTGCTTAAGTGTCCCAATATTCTATGCGTACACTTATATATACATATTCCTACAAGATAGCTCTTTATAAATACCTGCATCAATATATTCACAGACCCTACTGCTAAGAGGGTCAGACCCTACTGCTACTGCTAAGATCTGGCTGACCCACAATCTATAACCACTACTTACTCAAGACAAAGCCAGAGACACTGCTGATAAATGTTCCATTCTTTGTTGAATTTCCACGCAGGTATATTCCTCGCTGAGCTTTCTGTAGGTTGAGAACAAGCTTCCCCATTTTACCAGTACTCGATTCCCCACCTTCCTCTGTAAAATTCAGCTGTGCCTGAGAAAAGAGGCAGTAAATGCTGCTCACTGGCAACCGATTGCACCAAGAACTCACTCACTGGTGGACTGGCCCTTAATAGTTCAAAGCTTTGTGCAGAAGATTATCCTTAGCACTGCCTTTGTAATCTGGTGCCCTCTCAGTACGGCAGATTTTGAACAGACCTCTTCTGGGCTTTCTTATTCCTTGTGAAGATTCACACCACCTTGACTTCTTGTCTTAGTTCATTAAAACCAACGAAAGGATTGCTGATTGACAGAACTAAACTTAACATTTATTGCTGTTGTAAAGACATCTCTTAGATATGGTATCAGAGATAAAAGGTACTGCAGAGGCTGGAGAATCCGAGGTAACAAGCATGGGGCTGGATGAACACAGCAGGTCAAGCAGCATCATAGGAGCAGGAAAACTTGATGTTTCGGGCCTAAACCCTTCATCAGAAATGGGGGAGGGGAAGAGGGTTCTGAAATAAATAGGGAGAGAGGGGG
>JAHRHZ010000018.1:6937720-6974268 GCA_024137785.1 Ginglymostoma cirratum
GCGACTGGGAGGTGCAGTTGTTTGTTGTGAACTGAGCGCAGGTGTTCTGCAAAGCGGTCCCCAAGCCTCCGCTTGGTTTCCCCGATGCAGAGGAAGCCACAACGGGTACAGCGGATGCAGTATACCACATTGGCAGATGTGCAGGTGAACATCTGCCTGATGTGGAAAGTCTTCTTGGGGCCTGGGATTGGGGTGAGGGAGGTGGTGTGGGGGCAGGTGTAGCACTTCCTGCGGTTGCAGGGAAAAGTGCTGGGTGTGGTGGGGCTGGAGGGGAGTGTGGAGCGGACAAGGGAGTCGCGGAGGGAGTGGTCCCTCCAGAAGGCAGATAAGGGTGGGGAGGGAAAAATGTCTTTGGTGGTGGGGTCTGATTGCAGATGGCGGAAGTGTCAGAGGATGATGCATTGGATCCGGAGGTTGGTGGGGTGGTACGTGAGGACGAGGGGGATTCTTTTTTGGTTATTGTTGCGGGGACGGGGCGTGAGGGATGTGTTCCGGGAAATGCGGGAGACACGGTCGAGGGTGTTCTCGACCACTGTGGGGGGGAAGTTGCGGTCCTTGAAGAATGAGGACATTTGAGATGTGCGGGAGTGGAATGTCTCATCCTGGGAGCAGATGCGGCGGAGGCGAAGGAATTGGGAATAGGGGATGGCATTTTTGCAGGAGGGTGGGTGGGAGGAGGTGTATTCCAGGTAGCTGTGGGAGTCAGTGGGCTTGAAGTGGACATCGGTTTCTAGGTGGTTACCCGAGATGGAGACAGAGAGGCCCAGGAAGGAGAGAGAAGTGTTGGAGATGGTCCAGGTGAACTTCAGGTTGGGGTGGACGGCGTTGGTGAAGTGGATGAACTGTTCGAGCTCCTCGTGGGAGCACGAGGCGGCGCCCCACGAGGAGCTCGAACAGTTCATCCATGCTGATGGCCTAAAGGCCCTCCGCTTCTTCCTGTCCCGCAGAACAGACCAATCCCCCTCCACCGACACCCTCATCCGCCTAGCCGAACTCGTCCTTACCCTCAACAACATTTCTTTCAATTCCTCCCACTTCCTACAGACAAAGGGGGTGGCCATGGGTACCCGCATGGGCACAAGATATGCCTGCCTCTTTGGAGGTTATATGGAACAATCCCTCTTCCGTACCGACACTGGCCCTAAACCCCACCTCTTCCTCCGTTACATTGATGACTGCATCGGCGCCGCCTCGTGCTCCCACGAGGAGCTCGAACAGTTCATCCACTTCACCAACACCTTCCACCCCAACCTGAAGTTCACCTGGACCATCTCCAACACTTCTCTCTCCTTCCTGGACCTCTCTGTCTCCATCTCGGGCAACCACCTAGAGACAGATGTCCATTTCAAGCCCACTGACTCCCACAGCTACCTGGAATACACCTCCTCCCACCCACCCTCCTGCAAAAATGCCATCCCCTATTCCCAATTCCTTCGCCTCCGCCGCATCTGCTCCCAGGATGAGACATTCCACTCCCGTACATCCCAAATGTCCTCATTCTTCAAGGACCGCAACTTCCCCCCCCACAGTGGTCGAGAACGCCCTCGACCGTGTCTCCCGCATTTCCCGGAACACATCCCTCACGCCCTGTCCCCGCAACAATAACCAAAAAAGAATCCCCCTCGTCCTCACGTACCACCCCACCAACCTCCGGATCCAACGCATCATCCTCTGACACTTCCGCCATCTGCAATCAGACCCCACCACCAAAGACATTTTTCCCTCCCCACCCTTATCTGCCTTCCGGAGGGACCACTCCCTCCGCGACTCCTTTGTCCGCTCCACACTCCCCTCCAGCCCCACCACACCCGGCACTTTTCCCTGCAACCGCAGGAAGTGCTACACCTGCCCCACACCTCCTCCCTCACCCCAATCCCAGACCCCAAGAAGACTTTCCACATCAGGCAGATGTTCACCTGCACATCTGCCAATGTGGTATACTGCATCCGCTGTACCCGTTGTGGCGTCCTCTACATCGGGGAAACCAAGCGGAGGCTTGGGGACCGCTTTGCAGAACACCTGCGCTCAGTTCGCAACAAACAACTGCACCTCCCAGTCGCGAACCATTTCAATTCCCCCTCCCATTCCTCAGATGACATGTCCATCCTTGGCCTCCTGCAATGCCACAGTGATGCCACCCGAAGGCTGCAGGAACAGCAAATCATATTCAGCCTGGGAACCCTGCAGCCCAATGGCATCAACGTGGATTTCACAAGCTTCAAAATCTCCCCTCCCCCAACCGCATCCCAAAACCAGCCCAGCTCATCTCCACCTCCCTAACCTGTTTTTCCTCTCACCTCAAGCCCCATCCCCATCTCCTATCTACTAACATCATCCCGCCCCCTTGACCTGTCCGTCCTCCCTGGACTGACTTATCTCCTCCCTACCCCCCTACCTACACTCACCTTTACTGGCTCCATCCCCGCCTCTTCGACTTGTCTGCCTCCTCTCCACCTATCCTCTCCTCTATCCATCCTCTATCCGCCTCCCCCTCTCTCCCTATTTATTTCAGAACCCTCTTCCCCTCCCCCATTTCTGATGAAGGGTTTAGGCCTGAAACGTCAAGTTTTCCTGCTCCTATGATGCTGATTGACCTGCTGTGTTCATCCAGCCCCATGCTTGTTATCTTCGATATGGTCACAGACTGGGACGAATATACGCGCAGGGAGGGAAGAACTGGGAGCTGGAATGAAATGAAGGTTTCAGAGAAAATGTACTGAAAAAACTATTTTTAGAATGTCTTTGAAAACATTTAAGGGGTAAAGTAGCTGGGGGTGATCGGTTTATCAAGTTCTGTTGATGTGGGTCATGAAGTGTGGCTGGGGGTATCATGGAGACATTTGAATACAGGAGGCCATTTGTTCTGTTATTTCTACGCTGACTTTCTTCAAGAGCAGCTCAGCCTATCCTCTTGTATTCTTTTTTGAGATGGGCAAGGCCAAGATTTGATGCCCATCCCTAATTGCCCTTGAATCAAGCGGTTTGACCAATTAAGGGGAGGCAAGGGCCTAGTGATATTATCTCTAGTCTGTTAATCCAGTGACCCAGATAATGTTCTGGGGATCTGCGTTTGAATCCTGCCATGGCAGATGGTGGAGATAAAAGGTACTGCAGATGCTGGAGAATCCGAGATAACAAGCATGGGGCTGGATGAACACAGCAGGCCAAGCAGCATCATAGGAGCAGGAAAGCTTGACGTTTCGGGCCTAGACACTTCATCAGAAATGGGGGAGGGGAAGAGGGTTCTGAAATAATACTCCCTATTTATTTCAGAACCCCCTTCCCCTCCCCCATTTCTGATGAAGGGTTTAGGCCTGAAACGTCAAGTTTTCCTGCTCCTATGATGCTGCTTGGCCTGCTGTGTTCATCCAGCCCCATGCTTGTTATCATGGCAGATGGTGGAATTTGAATTCAATAAAAATATCTGAAATTAAGAGTCTAATGATGACAATGAATCCATTGTTGATTGTTGGAAAAACCCATCTGGTTCACTTATGAAACTGCTATCCTTACGTAGTTTGACCTACATGTGATTCCAGATCCACAGCAATGTGGTTGACTCTGAACTGCCCTCTGGGCAATTAGGATGGGCAATAAATGCTGCCTAGCCAGCAATGTCCTCATCCCGTTAATGAAATAAAATGAAGGAGGTAAGGCCCTTCAGTGCCGAAGTGCTAGAAGCTGGTCTTTCAAGACAAGGAAGAGAGAGGGAGCCTCTGACATTTTTCCCTTTCCAATAGAATAAGGCTCTATGCAGCTCTTGACGAAGAGTGTGGGGGCAGTTGATGGGAGTTGGGAATGGACAAGAAATGCCCTCCACACTCTCAGTCTCTGGCTGCAGTTGAGGCCAGGCAGGAGGGTTTCGTTACTGCCCGGATTGCTGTTAGCCTGCTGTAGCTGTGTGTTCACCTCCGCACTTCTGGCTTCAAGACCTGATGCTTGTGTTAGCTCCTGTAACAACAGAGCTAGATGTGGATCACGCAACACTGAAAAATTCACAAAACCTTCATTACAGTCCTTGTGTACATGCCAATCACAAGCGTTTGCGTGTTTGGGCTCGAGCTAAACAATTCAGATGCATGCTAACATGCTTCCTACAGTGTGTCATGTTGCAAGGGATACTCAGAAAGATGGACCCTGACAGCATCATACTATTGGGTCACATACCATGATATTTTGATGAGATTATGTCCATTAAAGATAAATCACATTGCTGCTTCAAGACATAAGGTATGAAAGGGATACAAATAGTTCACGGAGATGTTCTGACTTGCTCTCCCTGTCCCCAGCTTGTATGATTTCTCTTTACTGACACGCTAGTGCTGTGTGCTTCATTCTCTGTCTTGGAGGAGCGGGGAAGCCCTGAAACTTTTTCATTCGCCCCATTGTGGGTGTGGTTTAGATCCCAGGTATGGTTATGCAGCAGAAATCTGTGCACATTGGTAATCCTGCCACATCCAGACCATTGGTATCTAGCAGCTAGAAAATTTCAGGAACTCAAGCTAAGCTGCACTGTGGCACTGTGATTCTGCCACTGCACTGACTTGATGGATCCCATATACACAGCAACCCAGCCTTTTATATGTAGTACCATGGAGCACCAATTGTTCGGGGGCATGTCTTTTAGAATGTGGCATGACAGTATGTTGTCACCAGGGTCTGTATTGATTTTGGTTCTCAGGGTGTGGCAATCTGCCTTTTGGGGATGTACAATGTTAATGATTGTAAAAGCTTTTGATCATCTTATTCAGTCAATGTAGTGTGTGAGGTTGACAATATGGAGGCCTTAGTCATCTACCGAAGCCTGTCTGGCTTGTTGGTTGTTCATTTTGTTGATATATTTGTGTTCATTGGGATGACTTGTCATGCTGCCAGTGTTGTAGTGTCTTCTTGGTTTCACCTGGGTTTTGTTTCAGGGTCTGGTTTCATCTTGAAAGCAGAACTTCATTACATTCATACCCAATGTCCTTTGGTGTCCCATGCTTTGCAGATGTGAAGAACCATTGGACAATATCTGGGTAGGTACGAGAGACCACATCTATGACAAATCGTGTTGGTTTGGATTGGCACCATGCTGACTGTAGTAATAGATGGTCGTATAGCCTGCACCTAAAGCATGCTGGTCTAGCACTGTGGCTTCATGTTGGCGTTCACCTTCCAACAAGGCATCAATTGTATAGCCCTTTTTCTCAACCAGAAGAATATTCTGCGAGGTTTTGATCAGAGTAGAGGTGATTACCAACTTGAGTAACCTCTTTGCAAGTTCTTCTTCTGAGAAAAAACACACTCATGTTCTTTGTTGCAGTCTCCGGTGCCAACATTGTCAATAGAGTTTTGGAATTCTGTCTCTATGTCATGAATTGGAGGCTGTTAATGATTCGTACCTTGAGCTGACGCAGTTTAAAAATAAGGGGTAGGCCATTTAGAACAGTGTTGAGGAAAAACTTCTTCACCCAGAGAGTGGTGGATATATGGACTGCTCTGCCCCAGAAGGCAGTGGAGACCAAGTCTCTGGATACTTTCAAGAAAGAGATGGATAGAGCTCTTATAGATAATGGAATCAAGGGTTATGGGGATAAGGCAGGAATAGGATACTGATTGTGGATGATCAGCCATGATCATAATGAATGGTGGTGCTGGCTCGAGGGGCCGAATGGCCTACTCCTGCACCTATTGTCTATTGTCTATTGTCTGGCCCTCAGTTACTCTCCAGATCTTTTGTATCAGAAAGGTTTGATATATTTATTTCGCAATGCCCATCCTTGCTGATAAGATCATAAGACTTAGACCATTCAGCCCATCAAGATAGCAAACAAGATCTTCAGAGATCTCTTCTTGGGATCTTTTATGGCTTGATCTATGAAGTAAAGCTGCACGTATTGTTTGAATAGCAGTAATTCAGTGAGGATGTCATTCACTAATCTAATGTTTGCTTTCTATTTCCTGTTGAAGGTCTGTGGCTTTTTGTTTCATTCAAGTTGAGCTCAGGGTCTGTTTGTTCCTTTCTTTTACTAGATTTGTTGTTCTGGCCTCTTGTTTTTCTTTATTTTGCGTCAGGTTTTCATTATTCTTCACTGTTGCTGTCTCTTTAAGGAGCATTTTCTGAATGTAGTTCTGAAACCTTTCAACATAAGTGCATGTGAAGCAGATTTCGGGCACTGGAGAGAGTTTGCAACAAATAAGGAATGGTAACGTCACACCATCTTTGGTTCCAAATTGAAGGAAATAGATTGCATAACCAACTGACCCTTGCACACAAGTAAGCTTCTTTATGTAAAATAATCACTTTGCAAAGCTCAAACTTTTGTTTTCTTGAACAGAAAGTAATTAAGCTGACAGTGTCCTTTCACTGTCAATGTTCATTTACACTTCCAGGAAGCCATTTTAGAACGTAGAACATAGAACATAGAACATAGAACATAGAACATAGAACATAGAACATAGAACATAGAACATAGAACAGTACAGCACAGCACAGGCCCTTTGGCCCCACGATGTTGTGCTGACTTTTATCCTACTAAGATTAAACTACCCCACATACCCTACATTTTACTACCCTCCATGTGCCTATCCAAGAGTCACTTAAAAGTCTCTAAAGTATCTGACTCCACTAACGCTGCCGGCGGCGCATTCCACGCACCCACCAGTCTGTGTGAAGTACCTACCTCTGACATCTCCAATATACCTTCCTCCAATCACCTTAAAATTATGCCCCCTCGTAATAGTCATTTCCGCCCTGGCAGAAAGTCTCTGACTATCCACTCTATCAATGCCTCTCATCATCTCGTACACCTAAACTAATAACTTTCAAATTTTCTTTAAAACCTTGAAGTAGTCCTTCAAGTGCTGGACTTTAACTTTTCTGTCAGGAAGCAGGTTGAAACTTCGCTTTTTTTAAATGTTTTGTGAAAGAAATGATACAAATGGAGGAATGATACTTCCACCTTTAATTTAAAATTCCAAGATTGGCTTGAAACCTAGTCAGGCCATGCTGCTCAATGCCACTGCTTAACCATCCATTATCTCCCTTACTTTCTCAAAGGCAGTGCCATACTGTGGAGTCATAAGAGCATAGGAGCGAGAGTAGGCCATTCAGCCCATTGACCTTGCTCCATCATTCAATAAGATCATGGTTGATCATCTGTCTCAATGTCACTTTCCTGCACAGTCATCATGTCCCTTGATTGATTGATTGAATCATATATTGTCACGTGTATTAAGTACAGTGAAAAGTGTGTGCCGTTGCCGTGAATCTGCACCATTCTCATGATGACAGTAGACTCCAAAAATCTATCAATTTCAGTTTTAAACCCGTTCAATGAGTGATCTTCCACAGCCCTCTGGGATAGAGACGTCCAATAATTCACCACTCTGTGTGAAGAGATTCCTCCTCAGTTTAGTCTTAACTGGCCCACCCCTTATTCTGAGATTAAATCGCTCTGTTTTAGACTCACCAGGCAGGGGGAGTATCCTATCTACATCCACCCTCTCATTCCCTGCAAACAGTTTGTAACTTTCAATCAGGTCACCTCTCATTCTACAAAATTTGGACCCAAGAAACTGCGTCCCCAACTTTCACACCTCAATCATCAGTCTTTCGTGTGAGTCAGCTGATGTTGTTGGGTGTGTCTGGGAGACTGGAGATTGGGAGAAATGTGATCTGTGATGCTGGGAAATCTGGTGTCTGGGAGGCTGGGAGATCGCGGATCTGGGAAATCTGGGAAACTGAGAGATTTGGCTTCTGGGATGTGGAGATTGGAAGATATGCAATCTGTGATACTGGGAGATCTGCATTCTAGGAGACTGGGAGATCTCAGGTCTGGGAAATCCGGGAGACTGGGAGGTCTGGGATCCGGAGAGTGGGAGTTGTAGGTTCTGGGAGATCTGGGGTCTGGGAGACTGGGTGGCTTGTTGCGCAGGTTTTTGCCCAGTGTGCTATAATGAGAGCGAATATGTTAATGATGATGACATAGATAATGATCTAATTCTGATGTCAAAGGTCACATGCAGCAGAGATCCTGAGGAGAGAGAGGAATGGAAGAAATGTACTAGACAGCTGTAATACACCAAACAATATTTTCACATTAATATGTAAATAGAAGAGTTTGTTGGAATGAGGTAATGACAGGATAATCTGTTTGTGTAATATTGGTTGAAGGACAAGAGAAATATGGACCAGGACACCAGGAGAACCGCCGTGTTCATCCGCTGTGGGATCTTTTGCATCCATCTGAAAGAGTAGGTGGAGCCTCAAGTTGAGAAAAACAGTGCCTTTGTCAGTGCAGCACTTCTGTCAGCAGGGCACTGCCGAGTCAGTCTGGGTGATGTACTCAGGCGTCTGGAATAGGACATGAAGCCATGACTCAGAAGAGACAGCACTACCCAGTGAGCCTGGGTGGGTGCCTTCAGGCAATTTCCCATCCACATACATGGACAGCCCTTTCCTACTGAATAGCAATGGCATGACAGAGCTGCCAGGAGCTCATTGATGATATACATATGGCTGCTATGCAATCCATCCTTTGCGCTCGCAACTGAACTTACAGCATGCAGTCAGAAAGTGTCACTAGGACTCTCTGTGTCAATCAGACCAGCAGAACTAGATATCATTTGAATCTGGGATAAAATAGGGAAAGAGTTGCATTCCTTTAGGACTTCTCAAAGTGCTACACAGCCTTTGACATGTTACTGAGTTACTGTGATGGCAGTGTTTGGGTGGCAGAGGAGTGAGTCTCGCATGTAAAATATATCAGCTGGCTGGCCCATTGCATTTACCCAATCCCAGCCCCTCCCTCTTCTCCACCCTGCACCCCTGCCCCAGCATGGCCCTTGGACTCGCTGCCACCATTCACCAGGTGGGCATTTGCAAAACTCCACAACCCATCTGCTGTGTTTTATTGAAAAATTAAGGATTAAGGATGAGCTCTGATGAAGAGTCACCTATACTCGAAACGTTAGCTTGCTTTCTCTCCACAGATGTTGTCTGATCTGCTGTGATCTCCAGCAATTCTTTATTTTCAGTACAGATTCCAGCATCTGCATTAATTTGCTCCTATAATTAGGCATTAATTGTTGGCAAGCCTTACAACTGGAATAATATGCTGCCCATACTGAAATGTGCCAGGTGTTGGCACTCGTGCAGGCTATTTTAGGCAGCCCACATGGGGGTGCGGGGGTGCTATTGCAGTGCAGTGGTAGTGTCCCTACCTCTGAGACAGGAGGCCTGGGTTCAAGCCACACTTGGTGCAGTGGAGTGTCGCCTGAAAGGTTTGATTAGGAAAATGTCTATACATCCTGTGGGAGGAAAGGTGGGAGGCGAAGGGGGCATCTCACTCAGGAGCTGCTCTACATACATCCCCAAGATATTCAACCCTCTTCCCCCAAACCTTCTTTTAATGCACATCCCATCCACCCTGAATCCTGTCGAATCCAGCCTATGATGGTTTTAGCATCGCAGTAATGAACATCATGGTCTGGTCTGGTTGTGTTTGCACAGCACAAAGGGGCATTATAAAGTTACAATTTAGTTGTGGCATGAAACTGTAAAGGTGCAGATTGCGGTCTATGTAGTTGGGAATGACGATGTCTGGGATGATGGATTACTGAGAGTACCCCCTTCCGAAAGTGTGCCATTTCCCATATTTTAGCTTCTGCCAGCTAGTTGAAGCGAGTCAGCTATTTTCAGTTAGAGGATTGGGTTGGACCCATTCCAAGATAGTGCCTTTGAATACCAAGAGCAGAGACCTGACCTTTACGAGGGGAATGGGATGAGCAGCTGAAGGATAAGGATTGGAAGCAAATGGGAAATGGACTGGAAAGTGGGTTTAGCTGATTAGCTCTTGCAGAAGACCAGCATGGATTTGATGGGACAACTAACCACTTTTTTCTTTGGGATGTGGAATTGCTAGTTAGGCCAACATTTAATACCTATCCCAAGCTGCTTTCGAGAAGAAGCTGCCTTCTTGAACCATTGCAGTCCTTGGCGTATGCTGCATTCTATAATTCTATTCCATGAATTCTGATTCAGAAAGCTTACTCATGTTTATTTGCAATTATCTGCAGTTAATGTACTGTCTTAAAAACACAGAGACGGACTGCTTTACAAGGAGATCTCACTCTTAGTCATCTCATAGCCAAGATTATTCTTCAGTTTGAATCTACCCAACCTATAGAAAAGCTGACATAAATGAACAGCGATGTTAGGTGGGAAGCAATGTCAAAATTCCATGTAATTCCACCCAGCCATTAAAGATAAAATTACTGCCTCTGTCTCAAAATTTGCAAAAGCTATGAAATGAATGTACTGAAAGAAGCTGAACATTATTAACATGTAGAATACCTGTGTTCAGAACTTTGTGATTCACCGTAATTCAGTGCAGATTTAAACTCCATTCAATTACCTGTTTGTATGATCTTTATTCAACTGTAGGAATATATTTTCCAGTTACTTATTTCTGGGACACTAATTATTACCAGAAGTAACCTGTTGAGTCAGAATTTCCTGTCAAATTAA
Organism: Ginglymostoma cirratum; assembly: GCA_024137785.1. Taxonomy (NCBI): domain Eukaryota; kingdom Metazoa; phylum Chordata; class Chondrichthyes; order Orectolobiformes; family Ginglymostomatidae; genus Ginglymostoma; species Ginglymostoma cirratum. The sequence continues at coordinate 6,948,234 of JAHRHZ010000018.1, forward strand.
CAAACTCACTGGTATTTATGTGTAAATGGTATCAGGGAACAGAGCGGCAGATGTACATGTGAATGGGAACATCCTAAAGCTGCAAACCTAAGTTTTATTTTAAGTTGGTGCCGCTGTCTCAGTTCAAGAAGAAAACTGGCCACAATGGGGTAGAGAGAGTTGAGACATTGAGACAGTTGCATGACATGCAGCTCCTCACCCCTTATGTGCAGAAGATCCAGGCTGACTGCCCTTAACAGCTGAGGGTGTCCAATCCTCTGGACTGGCATTGGAGGCTGCCCTTGACTTACTGTGCTGGAGGTTAACGTCACTGACTGGACCGAGGACTGTTGACAAGCTTCTTGGCTTCTGTACATTGTTGAACTGTATATCTACTGAATGCCAGACATGCCCATAATTAACTTCCCATAATGTGTGAGGAGTACTTCTGTTCCTTCACATATTTAAAGTGATGTTTATCTTACTTGAAGTATAGTTTGCCTGTTAATTCATGATTGATATCCTTTTGTTCTGATGTGTCTATAAGTTACAAGAAACCAAACTCTGGTGGTTACTTCCTCATTTTGGGTGCATTCTGTAAATTTGTTCATTTTAGTTTATGGGTCTCACCCCGCAGGGATTTTACCATTTCTTTCTTTTCCTTCTCAACTCAATCTGACATTGAATGCGTCCTGTTTTAACTCATTCCCCTTCCCAACCCTGTCTGTGTCAACTTTCCAGTCCTTAAATCCTCATTGCTTAAATGTTGACTGCCCTGGCCATTGTTTTTCCTTCTTGCTGCGCTATTCCCGGCAATTTTGTGGGCAAAATATTTTTCAACTGTGGGCTGCGTGGATGAGTCTGAACAATAACAGTGGTTATTACCGGCCAACTGCAGTCAGTCCTGGTTAAACCTTCTTCCCTGAACCACACTTATAGATTCCAGTGAGTCACAATGACTTGTCATGTTCCATTCCTTCGACCATCACTTATTAATATCCTCAGTCAGTCACATCATAACATTTACGAACTTCTGTTTGAGATATAAAAAGACGGCTCCATCTGTTTTTGTTCCCCATCTGTTACTTAAATTTGCTCTTCAAAACTGCTCTGGTGTGAATCTGTGTGAGTACAGGAGACTGGAAAAGGCCTTTTCCACAGATCACTGCTCCAATATGGAATGCTGAAATACCTCAACTCTGGATTCTCCTCCTAGGAACAAATTGGATATTTGTCTCCTTTTCCTCCTCAGTCACTGGGTCAAAATCCCAGCCCTATCAGATCCCACAGATGGCAGCTCACCAGCACTTGGCCAAAGGTGACGGAGAATTAGCAATAAATGTTCTCTTTCCCTAGGGAATACTTAGAACACTGTGCCTGAGGGCTCCCCTGCCACACTTAAATCATGGAAAACTTCACTCTAAAAGCTGAGGTTGAGTCAACAGTCAGAGTCATAGAGTCGTACAAAACAGAAACTGGCCCTTCTGCCCACCATGTCTATGCTGACCAACCAACACAAAACTGTACTAATCCCATCCCACTCTTTTCTTTCTATTCATTTGTGGGATGTGGGCATCGCTGGCTGGCCAGCATTTCTTGCCCATCCCTAGTTGCCCTTGAGAAGGTGATGGTGAGCTGCCTTCTTGAACCGCTGCAGTCCACCTGCTGTGGGTTGACCCATAATGCCATTAGGGAGGGCATTCCAGGATTTTGACCCAGTGACAGTGAAAGAATGGTAATATATTTCCAAGTCAGGATGGTGAGTGGCTTGGAGGGGAACTTGCAGGGGGTGGTGTTCCCATGTATCTGTCGCCCTTGTCCTTCTAGATGGAAGTGGTCGTGTGGTTGGAAGGTGCTGTCTGAGGATCTTTGGTGAACTACCGCAGCGCATCTTGTAGATAGTACACACTGCTGCTACTGAGTGTCGGTGGTGGAGGGAGTCGATGTTTGTGGATGCAGTGCCAATCAGGCGGGCTGCTTTGTCCTGGATGGTGTCAAGCTTCTCAAGCGTTGTTGGGGCTGCACTCATCCAGGCAAGTGGAGAGTATTCCATCACATTCCTGACTTGTGCCTTGTAGATGGTGGACAGGCTTTGAGGAGTTATTCACCACAGTATTCCCAGCTTCCGGCCTGCTCTGGTAGCCACTCCATTTATGTGGTGAGTCCAGTTGAGTTTCTGGTCAATGATAACGCCCAGGATGTTGTTAGTGGGGGATTCAGTGAAGGTAACACCATTGAATGTCAAGGGGCGGTGGTTAGATTGTATCTTGTTAGTGATGGTCATATTTGTGTGGCGTAAATGTTACTTGCCACTTTTCAGCCCAAGCCCAGACATTGTCCAGATCTTGTTGCATGTTAACATGGACTGCTTCAGTATCTGAGCGGTCATGAATCGTGCTGAACATTGTGTAATCATCGGCAAACATCCCCAATTCTGACCTTATGATGGAGGGAAGGTCATTGATGAAGCAGCTGAAAATGTTTGGGCCAAGGACCCTACCCTGAGGAACTCCTGCAGAGATGTCCTGGAGCTGAGATTACTGACCTCCCATAACCGCAACCATCTTCCTATGTGTCAGGTATGACTCCACCCACCAGAGCATTTGCCCCCTGATACCTATTGATTGCAGTTTTGCTAGGGATCCTTGATGCTACACTCGGTTGAATACAGCCTTGATGTCAAGGGCTGTCACTCTCACCTCACCTCTGGAATTCAGCTCTTTTTTCCATGTTTGAACCAAGGCTGTAATGAGATCAGGAGCTGAGTGGCCCTGGCGGAACCCAAACTGGCCGTCACTGAGGAGGTGCTGCTTGATAGCACTGTTGATGACACCTTCCATCACTTTACTGATGATCGAGAGTAGACTGATGGGGCAGTAATTGGCCGGGTTGGATTTGTCCTGCTTTTTATGTACAGGACATACCTGGGCAATCTTTCACATTGTCGGGTAGATACCAGTGTAGTAACTGTATTGGAACAACTTGGGTGGGGGGAGGTGGGCGGCAAATTCTGGAGCATAAATCTTCAATACTATTGCCAGAATGTTGTCAGGGCCCATAGCCTTTGCAGTATCCATGTCTCTAACCGTTTCTTGATAGCACGTTGGGTGAAGACTGGTACCTGTAACGCTGGGGACCACTGGAGGTGGCCGAGATGGATCATCCATTAGGCACTTCTGGCCAAAGATTGCTGTAAAGGCTTCAGCCTTATCTTTTGCACAGATGTGCTGGGCTCTTCCATCATTGAGGATGGGGATATTTGTGGACCCTCCTCCTCCAGTGAGTTGTTTAATTGTCCACCACCATCCATGACTGGATGTGGCAGGACTGCACAGCTTAGATCTGATCAGTTGGCTGTGGGATCAATTAGCTCCGTCTATCGCTTGCTGCTTTTGCAGTTTGGCGAGCAAGTTCTCCTGTTCAATAGCTTCACCAGGTTGACACCTCATCTTCAGGTATGCCTAGTGCTGCTCCTGGCATGCCGTCCTGCACTCTCCATTGAACCAGGGATGATACCCTGGCTTCATGGTAATGCTGAGTGGGGGATATGCCGGGCCATGAGGTTACAGATTGTGTTGGGGTACAATTCTGCTGCTGTTGATGGCCTACAGCGCCTCATGGATGCCCAGTCTTGAGTTGGTCCAAAGCTGAATATGCTCTGGCATTTTAATTGCTCATGCAGATTTTTCTTAAATATTCTGAGATTACCTACCTCAACCACCGTGCCAGGCAGTGTGTTCTATATTTCTACCACTGTCTGGGTGAAATGTTTTCCTCAGATCCCCTCTAAACATTTACTCCATCCCTTAAACTTATTCCCTCTGGTCTTAGACACAGCTGCCTTCCTCCTTTAAGATATTCATTAAAACCTCTGCAAAAGCCTTTCCTTTTCACTCTGTACCTGGCCCAGTATCAAACTTCATTTGTGAACATGTTTCTCAACTCACACACCATTCTAACTTGGAACATTGTATCATTGTACCTTCACTTTCACTCGGTAAAGAAAATACCCGGATCTCCCTGACTAATGACACAGCCAGGGTACCTACACCAGATGGACTGCAATGGTTCAAGGCATCTCACCACCACCTTCTCAAGGGGCAATACAGGATAGGCAATGAATGTTGACCTAGCCAGTGATGCCCAGGTCTCACGAAGAAATTCAAAATAAAATATGTTTTACTAAGCCTTTAAAGGTGCTATACAAAGGCAGGTTATGTTGGTTTTGGAAGATTGATGTATGGAAAGTGAGTGTTAGGAACAGATGACGTAGCAAAAAACAAAGGCTGCTCAGATTGGGAGGGACGCATGTGGAATTCCTAAATTACAGCATAGTATTAATTCCTGGAGTACATAGGAATATTGTCACCAATCTGACTGGTTTGTATCGGTCGGTTTGTGTTGTCTGTTAACAGCTGTTTATCTAGAATAGCAATGTTTCTTTTTACAGGTAGTAGTTAACACTTCATTAGATTTCAGTCAATATGATGAGTGAACAAACCACATGGTTTATCTAACAGGTAAAAACTTGTGATTTGTTAAGTTCTAGTCATAGAGTCATATAGCTTGGAAACAGATCCTGCCAACCAAGCTTCCGAAATGGAACTAGTCCCATTTGCCTGCATTTGGTCCATATTGCTCCAAACTTTCCTTATCCATGTACCTATCCAAATGTTTTTTAAATGTCATAATTGTACCCACCTCTACCACTTCCTCTTGCAGATCGTTCCATATAGGCATCACCCTCTGTGTGAAGAAGTTGCCCCTTAGGTCCCTTTTAAATCTTTACCTCTCGCCTTAGACTTATGCCCTTTAGTTTTAGATTCTCCTACCTTTGGGATAATTGAGTCAGTTGTATGGGTTTACAAAGGTATCCGACATCCTCGGGGCACTACCAGTGCACTCAAATGCAAGTCGTTCCATTTCCATTCTGTTAACGAAACGGCATTTCACACAGTGCATGAAGGTATGTATGATTTATAACATTAGAGAGAGTATTGACAAAGGTGGTGTGTAAAATGTGACCGAGCATAACCATTTGCAATTTGGAGTTGACCTTTTGCTACTTTTTATTCATTCATGAGATGTGGACATTGCTGGCTGGGCCAGCATTTATCGCCCGTCCCCAGTTGCCCCCTTTGAGAAGATGGTGGTGAGCTGCCTTTTTGAACCGCTGCAGTTCACCTGCTGTGGGTTGACCCACAATGCCTTCAGGGAGGGAATTCCAGGATTTTGGCCCAGTGACAGTGAAGGAACGGCGATATATTTCCAAGTTAGGATGGTGAGTGGCTTGGAGGGGAACTTGCAGGTGGTGGTGTTCGCAATTATCTACTGCCCTTGTCCTTCTGGATGGAAGTGGTCGTGGGTTTGGAAGGTGCTGTCTGAGGATCTTTGGTGAATTTCTGCAGTGCATCTTGTAGAGAGTACACACTGCTGCTACGGAGCGTCGGTGGTGGAGGGAGTGGATGTTTATGGATGTCGTGTCAATCAAAGGGGCTGCTTTGTCATGGATGGTGTCAAGCTTCTTGAGTGTTGTTGGGGCTGCACTCATCCAGGGAAGTGAGGAGTATTCCATCACACTCGTGACTTGTGCCTTGTAGATGGTGGACAGGCTTTGGGGCGTGAAGAATGAGTTACTCACTGTGGTAATTCCTAGCTTCTGACCTGTTTTCGTAGCCACTGTTAATTTGGCGAGTCCAGTTGAATTTCTGGTCAATGGTACATCCAGAATGTTAGTAATGGGTGATTCAGTGATGTTAACACGGGTCTCTTATTGGAGATGGTCATTGCCTGGCATTTGTGTGGCATGAATGTTACTTCGTACTTGATTACGAGTTGTGATCCAAGCTAAAGCCCACAATAACAGTTCAAGTAAGTGGAATAGAATTACAAAACAGAACCGAAGAAACGTGGAACTTTGTAAACCTGTGTCCAAAGATGTGAAAAGTAAACTGTTCCTCTTGTGCAGTGGAGTAAAAATATGACCATTACTAAATAGCATGGAACTGAATGAGAAGGTCAAAGCAACAGAAAAAGTTATATCAAGAGGTACAGAGACTGATAAGTTGAGGTGAATTAAATGACAGGCGGCCTATTTAGAGATAAAACAGCACCCTGATGGGGAGAGAGTACTGCAGTGGTACACAGGATAGACTGAGCAGTAGGATGGAATTTAAGTTTAACACATTTTAATAACTGACAGAAATGTGGAGAATAGTCTCAGTTAACAGTGATTGTGAAGTTATTATTGACTGGGGGAGGAAATCTGTTTCTTTTACCTAGTCTGGCCTACATTGCCAGAGCAGACTGTTTGGCTGTGAAATGGCCCAACAAGCTGCATGGGTAATCATATGGGGTGAATATTGCTAACAGCCTGAGAGTGTGGATGAAAGTCAAAATTGCTTGGATTTGCCCCCTGGGTTGTAATGTTTCTGCAGTCCCATGCGGTCAGGTTGCATTCTCTTGAGGTGAATGGAAATTGGAAAGGTTAGGAGACCAACAGGATGGTGGATTGAAGATTGTGATGAAAGAAATCCAGAAATCAAACACCAGCTCTGATTCTTGTGCTGGACAAGCTGTGAGTGGCCAGGCCCCATTAAGAAGAGATGCAACCTACGGGATTCAGGGTCAAATGGCCATCTTGCCACATTAGATTCATGAAAAGTCCAGTTGGGAGCCTATGTTAAAGGGGGTGTGTTTGAGGAATGGGGCGTAGGTCCAGGGAATATTGAAGCGCGTTAAAGAGTGGGTCAATATTTATCAAAAATAAAGTAAGATGAGCATACTTCATCCTGAAGTCCAAGTTGATTGTTAATCTTGTTGGAGCTGCTTTGCGTGACTCTCTGAAGTAACACAAGTTGGGGCCATGTTGGAGGTTATCTTTACCTCTGTATGTGGGCAATGGTCATGATGGCCAAAACCAGCCCTGGGGGCCAGGTCTATGTCTGCAGCCCCCTTTCTTGTTGTTTCCCCCACCATCACCAGCTCTATGCCCCCACCTCCTACTGCTTCTGACAGGAACACCAGTTACCCAAGTCCATCACCCGCTCGGAAACTGCAGTAATGGACATTAGAGGCAAGATGTCAGTGGTAAATAAGCCTTTACAAAGCCAAACTTGCCAGTAATGCTGAAATACAGGATAGGAGAGCGAGGAATCCAAAATGTGAAAGCGCAGATTGTTGGGGGCAGAGGGAAAGGAAAGATCACAGTGATCAAAACATCAGATTTGTGTTACAAGAGCTCTTCCCCATCACTTTTCACAGTAATGGATGTGGACAAATTCCAGATACCATAAAATTAGCAAAGGAATCTACAACAGATGTAGAAGTCACTGAAGTATTCAGCATGTAGAAGTTGAAAGGGTTTAAATGCCTGCAGATGTGGATTAGATTGAATTCAACATGCAATCTTTAGAAAATAGAGGAGGCAATAGGTATTATTGCAATTTGCTTTCAGAGACAAAAAAGAACCTGCAGATGCTGGAATCCAAAGTAGACAAACAGGAGGCTGGGAGAACACAGCAGGCCAGGCAGCATCTGGAGGAAAGGAGCTGTCAACGTTTCCGGTATCACCCTTCCTCCTGTTTGTCTACATTGTTTTCAGAGACCTCTTCTTCGCAATAGGAGCTATACAAATGAAGAGTAGGGGTAGGCCATTCAGCCCTTTGAACCAACTCTGATATTCAATAAGATTGTGGCAGATCTGAGCATAACCTCAAATAGATATTCCCACCCACCCCTATGACCTTTCACCCCTTTGCTGAACGGGAATCTACCTCTGTCTTCAAAATGTCCAAGGATTCTGCTTCCACCATCTTTTCTCAGAGATAGCCCCAAGGACTCCCAATCCTTTGCCTAATCTCCATTTTAAATGGTTGATGCCTGAGTTTGAGTTCGCGACTCCTAATTCCAGATTCTTCTATAAGAGGAGAGACCCTCACCACACATCCCCTGTCAAGACTTTTCTGAATTTTACATTTCAATTAAAGTCAGCTCTTTCTTCTCATTCTTCTCAACACCAAGCAGATACGCTTCTATCTTAAACTTGTGTCCCCTCAAAATTGACATTTCTACCCTGCGAAAAAGACTCCAACTATTCTGACCATTCTATCATTGCCCATTATATCATTGCCTCTCATAATTTTGTAAAGTTTACTGGGGGAAGCAATGGCCTAGCGGTATTATTGCTGGACTGCTAATCCACAGACCCAGATAATGTTCTGGGGACCCGTGTTTGAATCCCGCCACAGTGGAGTTTGATTTCAATAAATATCAGTAATTAAGAATCTAATGATGACCATGAATCCATTTTTGGTTGTCAGGTAAAACCCATCTGGTTCACTAATGTCATTTAGGGAAAGAACCTGCCATCCTTACCTGGTCTGGCCTACATGTGACTCTAGACCCACAGCAATGTGGTTGACTCTGAACTGCCCTCTGGGCAATTAGGGATGGACAATAAATGCTGCCTGGCCAGCGACGCCCTCATCCCATGAATGAATTAAAAAAAACCTCTACTAGCTTGCCTCTCAGCCTCTGATATTCAAGTGACTACAAATCAAGTTTGTTGAATCACTCCTCATAGCTACTATCCTCCAAATCAGGCAATATCCTGGTAAATTGTTTCTGTATCCTGTGGAAAACCCTCCACATCCTTCTGGTAGTGTGGCAACCAGAACTGCACATAACATTCCAAATGTGGCCTGACTAAAGTTCTATACAATTGCTATCAGAACATAGGGCTGCTGGTGAGCTTATCATGAAGGTCACCAAGCCTCAGGTAAGGAGAGAGGTTGAATAGGAAAATCCTGCATGGTTACCTCAGCTGTTGCAGGAATTGAACTCATGCTGCTAGCATCACTCGATATTTCAAACTAGCCATTCAGCTGACTGAGCTAATTAACACCACCCACCCCCCCCAACAGTGTGCCACTGAACCATGCTGGAGAGCTTCAAAGGGCAGCATTGAATTGTAGAACTGGATTGTAAGTAGAGAGATAGTAGGAACTGCTGATGCTGGAGAATCCGAGATAACAAGGTGTAGAGCTGGATGAACACTGCAGGCCAGGCAGCATCATAGGTGCCGGAAAGCTTGACGTTTCGGGCCTAGACCCTTCATCAGAAAATGTCAAGCTTTCCTGCTCCTATGATGCTGCTTGGCCCGCTGTGTTCATTCAGCTCTACACCTTGTTAGCTTGGATTGTAAACGGATCTGAAATGTGTCAAGTTAATGCAGTGAGGCCAATACATATCGAATGTCAAAGTTACTGGGCATAGGGAGCATGTGGTCACTGCCCATGAGGTCCCCGCTGAGATGTTGGTCCAAGCTGGAGGTCCAGAGGATTGAGCAGTGAGCTGGAGTCACCAGGCACCTGTGCAAATATCCATGTCGGGAATTCTCAGTGTCTGGTAACTGGGAATCTGCGTATGTTAATGCAGTGGAATAGGCTTCACATCACTCATCTTATCGTTCAACATCTTGGTTAGACTTTCCATCTCTCAACATTGAAAAGCTCCTCACGGTTCATCTCACAGGATTTTCCCGACTTTCTTGCCACGGCTCTACCTACCCCCATTCAGGTTCTGGGATGATTCTGCCTATTCTCTCCATCACTTCCTGTTATGGTCAGTTTATTATTTCCCTATATTAACATCTTTACTCTGCTCCATTTTACTACATCTTCCCAAATTCGATCCCTTACCCCCAATTATTTCCTTTAAATTCCTCTCTACTTCCCTAGTTATGTAGTTAACAAGGACACCAGCCCTAGAATGGTCCTGCCAGTCCCACTTTACCCCCCGTCAGGTTTAACCTGAGGGTCACCATGCTTCAGGCAAGGGGAGAGGTTGAGTCCTTCATGGTAACCTCAGCAAGTGTGGGAATTGAACCCATGTTGTTAGTCTCATGCTACATTGCAAACCAGCCTTCCAGCCAACTGATCTAACCATTTTCACTGATCCTAATTATTTTAAGTGTAAATCCTCCTATTGATATTGTACTTACTCTTCTGCCATTGATACCATTAGCTTCCCCATCCAAACCCTTTGCGATTTTGCATACCTACATCAAACCTCCAAAGAGAGCAATCCCACTTGGATGTTGACATTCTGTAGACTGTAAAGTACTTGGATTTTTCAAGTAGGTATTTCATTTCCTGATATTCTACATGCGATGATTTTAAAGGTGATGGACGTTTATGGGATTGCTGGCAGGCTGACCTTGCAGCAATATGAGGTAAAATATATGCGAGGCCATGAGAGATGGAGTTTTAATCAGTTAGGGAGTCAGTAAGGGGAAAAGGCAGGGAAGTGGAGCTGAGGATTATCAGAGCAGCCATTATCTCATTGATTGGTGGAGCACACTTGATGGGCCGAATGCCCTACTTCTGCTCCCATGTCTTATGATCTGATGATTAAAAAGTGATGAGAATTGGGATGGCAGTTCTTAGCGGAGCTGGATGGGGTTTGAGCTGGTTTCTTTGTACATAACAGCATCCATAAATGATACAGGCAAGTGCACTGTATTATATTGATGAACATAAATCTGTCATCGAGAGAGCATGTTTCAGGGGGTACCGTTGCATGCAAACTGGACAAATCAAACAGATGGAACGTTAAAGGAAGATTGACGTGAAACTTGAAAAATGGTGCATTTTGGAACAAGAAATAAGAAGCATATGTTTGCAATGAATGGATTGAAGAAAACATTTAATTGGGCTCTGATTGAAAGAGTCCAATGAAACTTTTACGTGAATTTGTCACTCAGGAAAGGGCCATTTGGTTTATACTGGTGGGTATTCTCCACCTGATTAAATCTCTTCCCATGTTTGAAGAGATCCATCAGATTGCAGCTCAGCTTTCTCTTTTCTCGATCACACGGAGAGGAGCCAATGAGGAGAATTGTTCAACAACGTCAAGAAACTCCCCCACATTCACTTTGGGGGATAAGTAATGCCAAAAATACATTTGCAAAGCACCTTGTCAGCTCCTGGGTCATCCTCCCAGGATCCAGCTGCAGTGCAATGATCACTACAATGGAGAGCAAAACTGCAGTCCTTTTATACGCAGAAAGATCCAACAATCAATGACTAGAAAAGGCAGATGTTTGGCATTTTATTATCGGCAGTGGTTTGCGGGAACTTCATGTTGGCCCCTGGCTACTGGGAGAGTTCTTACCCAGGCAAGAGTCTCTAGGTGTGAGGCTGGAAAGGAACAGCAGGTCAGACAGCATCCGAGGAGCAGGGAAGTCAATGTTTTGGGCCGAGACCCTTTGTTAGGACTCCCTCTTCCTACCCAGTCGACCCACCCCCACCTCATAGATTCCTAGATGTTTATGGCACAGGGCAAGATAATTTGACCCCATCATGTCCATGCTAGTAAACAGCGATCTGCCTCCACACATCCCATTTTCCAGCTTTTGGCCCATAGCCTTGGAGGCTAAGGCAGTATTAGTGAATATTGAAATACTACCTAGATGTTACTAGAGTTTGTGACTCGACCATCCTTTCATGCAGTGATTCCAATCTCCTACCAGATTGTGGGTGAATATAAAGTTTCCTCAGTTCTCCTCTTAATGTAGCTGTGTGACTCCTGGTTGTTGACCCCTCTGCTATGGAGAATGTGCCTTCCCCTTCACCCTGCCTGTGCCCTGCATTATTTCATACACATCTAACAGGATCCCCCCCTCCACCGCCAATCTTCTGCTGCTGTAAGGAAAACAACCACAGCCTATTTCAGTCTTTCCTCTTGTCTCAGACCCTCCAGCCCAGGCAGCAGACTGGTAAATCTCCTCTGCACCATCACCAGTGCAGTCACATCCTTCCTAAAACACAGTGACCAGGACTCAATGCTCCGGTTGTGGCTTAACTAGAGTTTTATACAGTAGCCAGCATGACCCACTTGCTATGTCTTGGCTAATAAAGGCATGTATTCCACATGGATTTTTAACCACCTTATCTACCCGCCCTGCTATTTTCTATGGGTACACACACTTATCAAGCGATTGTCACTATTCTGCAGGGACCTACTGTTCATACTGTAATCCCTTGCCTTGTTGACTCACTCCAAGTCCATTATCTCACTCCTTTGGCAGAGCTTCATACAATTCAAGTCCACACAGGGAGCTCAGGACATGAACATTGAGCTTACACTTCATGTGGTACAGAAGTTCCATCTGGAGAACTGCCTTCAGTTTTGGCAAAGTACGTCACATCAAAGGAAGCTACCCAGAGCCTGTATTAGGCTGAATTAAGAGGAGAGGTTACATTGGATCCTTAAGCATGATATGAATGTGAAGTGTTCTGTTGGCAATGTTACAAGTGTTTGATTCAAAAAATGCAGAGAAACTAATTCCTCTGGAGACTGTGTCAAGGACAATGGAATGACCTAAAATTAGAGGAAGATCTTTTAGGAAAGACCAAATGTTGGCAAATGGGACTAGATTAAATTAGGATATCTGGTCAACATAGACAAGTTGGACTGAAGGGTCTGTTTCTGTGCTGCACATCTCTATAACTCTAGGAGGGAAACGAGGAAAGACTCCTTGACACAAAGAACAGCAGAAATCCAGAATTCTCTCCCTCCTTTAGTGGGAGATGATGGCCTAGTGGTGTTATCACTGAACTGTTAATCCAGAGACTCAAACCCAGATAATGTTCTGAGGACTTGGGTTCAAATCAGATGGTGGAATTTGAATTCAATAAATATCTGGAATTAAGAATCTAGTGATGACGTGAGTCCTTTGTTGGTTGTTGGAAAAACCCATCTGATTCACCAGTGTCCTTTAGAGAAAGAAACTGCCATCCTTACCTGTTCTGACCTACATGTGACTCCATACCCACAGCAATGTGTTGACTCTTAACTGCCTTCTGGGCAATTAGGGATGGGCAACAGATGCTGTTACCCTGTGAATGAATAAAGGAAAAAAAGCATCTGTTTTGTTGGTGATCAATAGGAGCCTTGAAGATGGAGACCGGATGATTTTTGTTGAATGACAGTATTGTTACGATCCCAGCTAATAGACAGAGGCTAATCTGGCTTGACAAATCATGAGTTTAATTTTTTTTTTCTGTGTTTTTTATTACCATGGTGGTCACTCACTGAACGTATTCACATGAGGCTGCCAATGTACTTTTAACAGAAGAACACAAGTCTACTAAACAAAAGGAAGGAAAAGCTGTATGACAATTTAGAAAAATCCTATCATAACCAGCAAAAATTAAAAAAGACCTTTTCTCCCCCCAGCAATATTTTTACACATTCTCAAAGGCAGTGAAATATAGACCTGATCTTAACATTTTAAATTCTACTTAGCTGATGAGGTTGCAAACAGTTCATTTTGGCAACTTTACAGATATTCACCAAACATGATTCTCTCTGGAACAAAAACACAAGTTGCTGGCAAAGCTCAGCAGGTCTGGCAACATCTGTGAAGAAAAAGTCAGAGTTAGCATTTCGGGTCTGGTGACCCTTCCTCAGAACCGGACCTGAAACGTTAACTCTGACTTTTCTTCACAGATGCTGCCAGACCAGCTGATCTTTTCCAGCAACTTCTGTTTTTGTTCATGATTAACAGCATCCCCAGTCCTTTCAGATTTTATTTATGATTCTCTCTGTTATGGTCTCTTCCAAGGTACACAGATGCCGGTGACTTCACAGACATTTCCTAACTGAACATTAGGAAAAGCCTTGTCTGCTTAAACCACCGAAACAGTTTTAAGACATCTTTCAGATCTGCAATCCCGAATTGCTATAAACTAACCTGCCCTTTGGCTGGTATGACACTGTTCTCAACTGAAACCTGACTTTGGTTCCTAGTCTGTGTGGATGTATGTCATGAAAGTACAACTTCATAAATATTTCATCAATTAATTCCTCAGATAGTTGATCGAGTTGTTTAGCTTAAGTCCCTGTTCAAAAATGACTTTTTGACGTCTTCAAAAAGATCACTTTCACAGACCTGAAAACTATAATCTGTTTTACCATCAGTTTAAATCCAAATTCCCAAAAGCTAATATATTATATATGTTTTTCAAGGTATTAATGAGAGATATGGAGCTGAAATGCCTCCAGAATGATTTCTTATTGAGAGATAGAGTAGGCTTAAGGGGCTGATTGGAATCCTCCTGGAGGCTATGAATAGTTCCAGGAACGCGCAACTTCAGTTATGAGGGTAGATTGGAGAATTTGGACTTTTGCCATTGGAGAGGAGAAGACTGACAGGAAATGCGATAGAATTTTTCAAAATCATGAGGGGTGCTGACAGAACAGGCAGGGAGAAAGTGTTCCCACTCACAAAGGGATTGAGAAGTATACGGAACAGTTTTGAAGTGCTCTGCAAACCAGAAACGAGTGCAAATTGAGAAAGACGTTTCCACAAAGTCAGCAGTTAGGAGCTGGAATGTGCCACCTTGTTGGGGGCAGGGGGTTGGTGAGGCAGGTTCAATTGAGGCATTTAAAAGGGCACTGGATGATAATTTAAATTGAAACAATGTGTAAAGTTACAGAGAAAAGGCAGGAGATTGGCAGTGACTCAAAATGCTCAGAGAACAGGTAGAGGCAAAATGGGCTTTTATTTCTGTGAATCCATTCACTTGCTAATCTATTCAACACCTAAGGACTAGGGGGCAAAATTAATTCCTCCCAAGCATCTAGGTTACAGCGTTAGCATCCACAGATTTTGGTTTAGAATTGGCTCGAAATGCTCTGAGTTTACCTGAAAATCGTATGAATGAGTGAATCGATAATATTGATCCCATAGTGGGTGGCTTGGTTACACATCGCTGGGGTTCTGTGTTGGAAATCGAGCCCCATTATTCCCGGAATCATCACAAAAGTTAAAGATTTTATTGAGTAAGTGAAACTCCTCAATTAGCCTGACTTTCAGATTCAGGTTGTTAGGAAGCTTGGAACAGGTTATTTTGTACTAAACAAAAATTACTATTTATTACAAGTAATTAGAGTTTAGTTACAGGGAAACAACACTACTAATTAAAGCATTAATCCCCTGATAAACTGCCCATTATGCATACACTGTCAGAAAAGGTTAAATAAGTTGTGGATTTAAAGGAAAGTCTGGTAAAACAGTTCAGTAATCTTTGTTCCCAGGTTCTGCTGTTGAGATAACACAATGTGGAGCCGGAGGAACACAGCAGGCCAGAGGAGCAGGAAAGCTGTCGGTTAAAAGACACAGCTTACAACACCTGATGCAGGAGAGATAATCTGCTTTTCTTCAGATTTACAGTGAATTTTTGACTACAGAGGAATTTCTCATGAGCTGGGGAAGATCAGAACACTTCTCTCTCTCTCTAACTAGTTACCAGTTCCAAGCTGTTCAGTTACCTAAGAACCATTCACACGGTTGTTTGTAGGCAAAAAAAGGTCTCTATCATTGATATCTGGTCACTGGTCCATAGACCAATCAAATTCTTGTTGCCATCAAAAGCTACATCTGTCCACCTTCTCATCTCCAAATCATCTACAACTCAAACTTCAACTGCTCCTTGTTGAAACCATTATTCTTCATCATTTCTGATGAAGGGTCTAGGCCCGAAACGTCAGCTTTCCTGCCCCTCTGTTGCTGCTTGGCCTGCTGTGTTCATCCAGTTCTAAACTTTGTTGTCTCAGATTCTCCAGCATCGGCAGTTCCTACTATCTCCTACGCAGTTTTTAAATGTTATGAGGGTTTCTGTATCTACCTCTCTTACAGGCAATGAGTTCCAGATTCCAGAAAACATTTTTCTTCACTTCTTCTCTAATTCTTCTGCCCCTTACTTTGAATTTATGACCTTGGCCATTGATCCCTCCACCAAGGGGAGAAACATCTTCCTGTCTGTCCTATCCATGCCCTTCATTATTTTATACAACTCACTCATGTCCCATCTCAATCTCCTCTCCTCTAAGAAAAGCAACTCCAGTCTGTCCAATGCGTCTTTGTAACTGAAACTCTCCAACACAGACAACAGCCTGGTAAATCTCCTCCTCACCCTCTCCAGCGCAATCACATCCCTCCGATAAAATGGATTCCAGGTCTACACACAGTACTCCAGCTGTAGTCTGACCAGCATCTTACACAGTTCCAGTGTCACCTCCCTGCTCCTAAACCCTATGCCATGGCTAATAAAGGGAAGTATCCCATATGACGTCTTAACCACCTTATCAACCTAAATGTGAAGAGGATGCACCCCCACTGATGGCGGGAAAAGCAAACAGGGTAATAGAATAGAGATAGTAGGAACTGCAGATGCTGGAGAATCTGAGATAACAAGGTGTAGAGCTGGATGAACTCAGCAGGCCAAGCAGCATCATAGGAGCAGGAAAGCTGACGTTTCGCGCTTAGACCCTTCTTCAGAATTAATTTCTGGCCTGTGTGTTCATCTAGCTCTACACCTTGTTATCTCAGGGTAATAGAATACCTTCATTTACTTAGTGTGACTCCTATCTCCATTCATCAACTCCAACGTAAGACTTGATAGAGGTGTACACAATGATCAGAGATATAGATATGGTAGACAGCCAGAGACTTTTTCCTAGGGTGGAGGTAGCTTTTACGAGGGGACATAGTTTTAAAGTGAGTGAAGGTAGATATTGGGGAGACGTCAGAGGTAGGTTCTTTACTCAGAGAGTGGTAGGGGCGTGGAATGCATTGCCGGAGACGGTAGTGGAGTCGGCCTCATTAGGGGCATTTAAGCGGCTATTAGATAGGCATATGGATGATAGTATAAGGTAGCGGTGGAGGTTAGATAGACCTTAGGTTTCGGTAAAAGTTCGGCACAACATTGTGGGCCGAAGGGCCTGCACTTTGCTGTACTGTTCTATGTTCTATGTTCTAAGACACATCAGAACCTTCCCAACATTACATGTGACTGCTTGTATTGAACAGTCAGAGCTGTGACATTGAATAAACAGTTCCTTCATCTTTTTTTAGCAGCTATGATGTTGCCGATTATGTCTGTAACTGGGCAATCACATGTATCTTTGGATGAGAAACAAGAACTTGTGGAAATTAGACATTTGACAAGGGCCAAAGGTGATTTCAGCTAATGTTGTAGCTAAATGGGTTTCCTGAAGTAGTAAGTAGGCCTCACGTGTAAGAGGTACTTTCTCTTCACCCTTTCTATGAAAGCAATCTCCCTGCTCAGTTTCCCTGGAGGGTGAACAGCCCATTTTAATCCAGAATTTCCAGAAATTCCCTTCTTGGACTTTCCTTGTGGTCTCTATGGTTACTGGAATGGCATAGAATCACTCGTTCTCTGCTGGCCTGTGCTGACACAATTGGCATCTGTGGCAGCTCATCTCCTGTGGATATCGCTCTGGGGACGCTGTGATGGATTGCCTTCTTCAACCTCTGGAATGTGGTGCAGCATTTGTTTTATTTATAGGGCTTGACTAAGACTGTGTGACTGCCTAAGACTGCTCAACAGGCTATTAAAGGTGTGATAGCTTCGTGGTTATGTTACTGGACTAAAGATCCAGAGATACAAGTTCAAATTGCACCGTGAGAGCTGAGGAATTTACATTCAGCTGATTAAATCAATCTGCAATAATAACTGCAATAACGATTCACCAAAGCCTGTCCACCATCTACAAGACGCAAGTCAGGAGTGTGATGGAATACTCTCCACTTGACTGGATGAGTGCAGCCCCAACAACACGCAAGAAGCCTGGCACCATCCAGGACAAAGCAGCCCGCTTGATTAGCATCACATCCACAAGCATTCCCTCCCTCCATCACTGACACTCAGTGGCAGCAGTGTGCACTATTTGCAAGATGCACTGCAGAAGTTCACTAAAGATCCTCAGACAGCACCTTCCAAACCCACGACCACTTCCATCTAGAAGGACAAGGGCAGCAGATGGGTCAAAATCCTGGAATTCCCTCCCGAACAGCATTGTGGCTCAGTTTACAGCCGTGGTTCAAGAAAGCAGTTCACCTCTACCTTCTCAAGGGCAACTAGAGATGGGAGATAAATGGTGGGCCTGACAGTGACGCCCATGTCCCATGAAGCAGTGAAAGAAAATGGCAGAGCAGTGTTATAGGGCCGACTGGCCTTTCCTGTTCCTACTCGTACATCCGATCTGGAGCCCTCAGCAATGTTCAAACTTTTGTGCTTGAAAACCCAAAAGTCACAAAGTGTCATTATGGCCTGTGTCAAATCTAGGCAAGCTACAAATGCAAAGTAACAGGCACAAATAAGCAGCTTCATCCAAAGGTTCTGACAGAAAAGGACCATTATTTTCAGTAGTACCATAGTTCCTAAAAACGCGACCATCTATTAAACATTGTTCTTCGCAGACTGATTCTAGATCAATTCTTACATTGAACAATCCTGTCCTTCATGAATACCGGTTTGCATTCCCATCATCAATGCCAAAAACTGATTAACATACACAGGACAGCTTTTTGTAGATTTGTACCTTGAGAAAATATTTTGAGCTCTTCCAGCTTTTCTTTAATATGATGAGGGCATCGCTGGCTAAGCCAGAATTTTATTGTTAAGAGTCAACCGCATTGCTGTGGGTCTAGAGCTGAATGTAGGCCAGACGAGGTAAGGATGGCCTAAAGAAGATTAGTGAACCAGTTAGTTTTATTTTAATTAAAACTGGCAATCATTTCATGGGCACCATAAGGCTAAGTCTTAATGTCAGAATTTGTTGAGCTCAAATTTCACCATGTACCATAGGGGGATTTGAACCCATTCCCTCAAAGTATTGGTGTGGGGGGTAATGGATTAGCTAGTCTAGCCCACTATACTACCACTTCCCCACGTGCATTGATATAGCAAATGGCACAACAATGTAACATGGGCTTGCTACCACATCAATTGGCCCTGTGCTGCCACTACAACAGGGGTATTGTATATGAGTGTTAATGTCAACAGACTACTTGAGTTAATTAGCTCAGTTGGTAGAATGTCTAGCTTACACTGAAGAGTGATACCTCACCTGAGGCATCGTGACCCTCAGGTAACCTCACCACCAATTGTCACTTTCTCTCATGGCAGCCCTAGGATCCATAGGAGTACGGCAACTTTGCTGGATTATTAATCTGGAGTATTGAGACCATAGTTTCTGAATAAAGAGGTGCCTATTTAACACTGAGATAAGGAGGAATTTCTTCTCTCAGAGGGTTCTGAGTCTTTGGAACTCCTTGCCACAGAGAGCTGTGGGGGCAGAGTCTTTGTGTATACTTAAGGCTGGGACAGATAGTGTCTTGATCAGTCAGGGCATCGAGTGTTACAGGGAAAAGGCAGGAAAGTGGATGTGAAGAATGTTGGATCAGCCATGATCCTATTGAATGGTAGAGCAGGCTCGAGGGACTGAATGGCCTACTCCTCTTCCTATTTCTTATGCTCTTAATGTCTGGGAGATATGAGCTAAATCATACCAGAACAGTTGTGAAATTTAAAGCTAATTAATAAATCAGTAAGAAAATGCTAGTCACATTAATGATTGATCCATGTGGTTCACTGATGCTTCCTGAAGCCTGTCTCACTAACATATGACTGCAGACCCATCGCAATGAGGTTGATCCTTAATTTCCCTTGGAAAAGGGCTAGTAAGCTGTTTGTGGTCGGCGGCTGACTGCTATCAGTTCAAGGGCAATTATGGATGGACAACACGTTGACCTTAACAGAGTTGTTCATAATCCAAGAATAAACGTTAAAAATGATCTTTTTTGGGTGGAGAAGTTTAGCATTGAATAGGATTTCCAGCTTTACATTATTATTTAACTGACCACCTAGTGGATGTGGATAGAATCATTGAATCCCTACTGTGTGGAAGCAGGCATCTGAAGGGCATCCCACCTAGATCCATCCCTGTAACCCTGCATTTTCCATGGTTATTCTACCTAACCGACACATCCCTAGACACTATAGGCAATTTAGCATGGCCAATCTGCAAATCTTTGGAATGCAGGATGAAACCAGAGCACCTGGAGGAAACCCACATCAGATGTAAGGAGAATGTACAAACTCCACAAAGACAGTCACCCGAGGATGAAAATCGAATCTGCGTCCCTGGCGCTGTGAGGCAGAGTGCTAACCACTGAACCACTGTGCTGCTCTAAATGTGTGGATTATGAGGAGCGGATGAAGTTTGGCGATGAGGCATCCAGTTGGTAACATAAGCAACGGAACCCAATGGTTAGACCATCTTTGGGATGGTTTCAGAGCATCACCACCAATAATCGAAGAAGCTTTAGAGCAGATGGATCTTAGAACAATGTAGCACACAAAGAGGCCATTTGGCCCTTCATGGCCATGCCAGCTTTTCGAAAGAGCCATCCACTTAGTCCCACTGTCCTGCTGATTCCCCATCATCCTGGATGTCTTTCTCCACTTTCGTGTATTTAGTTTTGAAAATTACAACTGAATCTGCTTCCATCCACCCGTTCAGGCAGCGCATTCGAGATTGTAACAACTCAATGGAAAAGAGTTGAGAGAAACTGTGTTAAAACACAATTTGAAGGGTTTTCCTTGAAGTGCTGCCCCACTGTAATGCACAGAAGGTGGTGGAAGCTGAACAAAGAGGCTGCCACTTGCTTCAAGCCGGGCTTGAGAACCAGATAAATGCAGTACGACAAATAGTTCGACAACAAGAATGATTTATGGAAACTAGCCGTGGAGATTTCCACATTTACTACTCTTGAATTTATTTTAGAAATAGTTGGTAGTGCAGAGCCGAGCCAAATCAGCAGATGGAAACATTTTGTAAATGCATTCCGATATTATTGCAGAGAAGGGTAGGATCGGAAAGCCAGTGTATAATAAATTAGGCAAACCCCAGAAGCCAGTGGAGGGGTCAGAGGCAAAAAGTCATCATTGATATTTACTTACAAAGATCGGGAAGTAAGATCGCTTGGTCACTTTGATCTTGTTACAGTGAATCGTGGTCACAGCAGATTGTATGTGAGCCAATGATAGTCAGCTCCAAGTCATAGCCTTGCCAATCAGTGAACCGGACAACTGTCAAAAGAAGTCAACATTTCCAAACATTGGCAGACAGAATGAGTAGCTGACACTAGGAAGCAGCATGGCGTGAAATGAAATCCTGAACATCAGGAGCTTGTTGACACCCACCAGCCAAAGACCCAGTGGGAAAGGTGCAAAAGAATGAATGAATTACTTGTGAAAGGCATTGCATTTGAAAATGGGAAGGATGTCCTTACTATAGAGGGAGAACAGCAAAGGTTTATTAGACTGTTTGCGGGACTATTGTGTGAGGCGAGCCTGGTATGTTTAGGGCTATAGTCACTGGAGTCTAGAAGAATGACGAAGTGAGGGAAAGCTCATAGAAACCTATAACATTCTAACAGGACTAGACAAGGCAAACACAGGTCAGATGTTCCTGTTGGAAGAGATGTCCAGAACCGGGGATCGCAGTCTAAGGATGAGGGGTAAACCATTTTGGATTGAAATGAGAGAGGTGAGCCAGTGGAATTCACTACCACAGAAAGAGGTCAACGCCAAAACATTGTTTGCTTTCAAGGAGTTAGACAGAGTGTGTGGGACTCTGTGAGGGATATGATTGAAAAGCTGGAATAAACTACCGAGTTGGATGATCAGCCGTAATCATAACGAATGATGGAGCAGGGTTGATGGGCTGAATGGCCTACTTTGCCTCCTGTTTCCTCACTTTCTATGTTTTGATGGGAGTGGTAAATGTTCAGGATGGGGTGGTGAGTAAAATATGAAAGTGTGAACTAAAGCTTCCTGCAGTCGTGAGTCACAATGTGTTGAGGTCACAGGTCGATGCCGCCGTGGAGGGCGGGGGCACTGACTGCTGGCTGAACCTGCATCGTATTTTTTCAATAACTAGGAGCCTGTGGGAGAATCTGATCTTGGAAAGCAGTAAGTACTGCACAATCTGGATGCGTTGCACTCAGGCCAACTGGACAAAACCAAGAAAGATGTGACACAATCAAATATATACAGAGAAGCACTCGCAGTTCAACCCTTCTGATACGTTAGTGCAAGCAATTCTCCTTGCGATGGCTTAGAAGAAATATATTCTACTTTTCACCACAGTGCTGAAATTTTATTCGCGTGGAGAGCTATTAAAATTCCAGCCAGGAAGGTGTTGATATCACACTGCGATCTGGCACTCATTCTGTTGTTTGAGAGGGCCATCTGTTCCCAATATTCCAGAGCTCATGTTAGCCTCCATCCGAGGCAGTGTCTGGCATGCATATCTGTCGAATGAGGACTCCACCTCTCCTTCAACTCCACTCTACATATAGAAACTCAAGCCTGTTTGCTTTCTGTCCCGTGTGCATTGGGGGAACTGCAAGTGATAGCATTGAAAACGTAGATGGCTGATGCGATTCCCTGGGCTGAAGGTGAAATAATTTCATGGTAAACGTGATACATCAAGGCAGTGGGACATCTAATACTTCAGGAGGTCCATTATAATTCCAGATTCTGAGTGGCCCTAGGAAATCTCCTAACGCAGCTTAATCAGCTGATCATAAATGATTGACTGATGTTTATTGATAAAAGAAGGTCAAAGTTAGACCATTGGGTATTGAATCCGAGTCTTCTTGTTCATTTGCATGTTCCATCATTATGGATCTAAGGTGACAAACGGAACTCATGTAAGCCCCCTCTCCTGTATAGACATAGCAGGCAGTTAGAGCTCTAGACCCAGCGACCTCCCGCGTTGTGTACACTCAACTATAGACAGCCAAGTCTAGTGTGCACAGAAAGGGATGTTAATTAGGGTTGTGGTGTTGTAATGATGGCCAAGCTGTTGCTCACTCTCTTCACTTTAAGAAGCTTCTGATGACCCCCACAGGAAGTTGGAGTAGGAAATCCAGAAGCTGCTGTTATTGGTTCCCTGCTTCCCCCGCAGTGTATGTTATTGTAGGCCTCACTGATAGAAATCATAAAAATGTAGAAAAATAAAGCAGCGATAGTCCATTCTGCCCAACAAGCCTATCCTGTCATTCAACAAGTACGTGGTTATTTCTCAATCGGTGCCATATTTCCGCGCACTCTCCCTATACCTTGGTGCCTTTAACTTCTAGAAATCTATTTCTTTCCTAGACATGTTCCATGACTTCCCCTCCACATCCTTCTTCCGTAGAGAATTCCATAAGTTCTCCACCCTCTGAGGGAGGAAAATCCTCCTCAGCTCAGACCGAATCCTGAGGCTGTTACTATCGGTTTGGACCCCGGCTGCCAGAGGAGTCATCATCTACTCTGTCTAACCCACACCCCCGTCAGAACTTCACATGTCTCACTGAGGTCCCCACTCATTTCTGTAAGCCCCAGTGAATACAGGCTGTCCCAATATCTTCATCAAATAGAAACTTACTGTCTTGGTATGAATTGATATAAATGCATTAAAACACTTGGAAATTGTTATCTTTATTCATTTAGACATAACTGGGGTTTTAACAGTATACACACGAAAATTCCACTAAACAACATCTATGGCCCTGAAAAAAAAACTGATTTTGTATTTACAAGATGTCAAATTTCTCCATTCTGCGCTAAAAATTGTATAGAGTTTGAAAATAAGTTATTAAATGCTCTTCAAGATATTTCAGCTTCTTCCTTCATCTCATGCCCCAATTTATGTAAAAACCAAAAGAACTGCGGATGCTGGAAATCAGGAACAAAAACAGAAGTTGCTGCAAAAGATCAGCAGGTCTGGCAACATCTACGGAGAGAAGTCAGAGTTAACGTTTTGGGTCCAGTGACCCTTCCTCAGAAGGGACAGAAAGAAAGGGTCACTCGACCCGAAACATTAACTCTGATTTCTCTCCACAGACGCTGCCAGACTAGCTGAAATTTCCCAGTAGTTTCTATTTCTGCTGTTTTCTGTCAAATTTCTGAAGTGAATGGTAAGACCGGTTTGTTACTTCCTGGTTTGTTGTCCATGGTAATGCTTCAACATGATTGGTTGCTTCACCTTTTTGATACTACCCCTTTTGTTTAGCAGCTGAGATCCCCACTCTCTTCAGGTACCATGTCACGTGCCCTGAAAGGGTATTGGAAATTATGGACTTTGCTGGACTTATACAATTAATAGTAGGGCCTTGGGTAGTGTTGTAGAACAGAGGGACCCAGGAGTACAGCTACATAATTCTTTGTAGTTTGTGTCACAAACAGACAGGACGGTTAAAAAGGTGTTCAGCACACTTGTCTTCATTGTTCAGACCTTTGAGTATGGGAGTTGGGAAGTCATGTTGAGGTTGTACAGGGTATAGAACTATGTCCAGTTCTGGTTAGTCCTGTTATAGGAAGGATATTATTAAGCTGGAGAGGTTTCAGATGAGATTTACCAGGATGTTGCTGGGTGTGGAAGGTTTGAGATGTATTGAAAGACTGGATAGGCTGGGACATTTTTCATTTCAGCCTTAGAGGTTGAGAAGTGATGTTATAGAGTTTTATAAAACCATAAGGGGTATAGATAGGGTTAATGGTAAGTGTCTTTTCCCTAGGGTAACAGATTTCAAGACTAGGGGGCATATTTTCAAGGCGAGAGGAGAGAGATTTAAAAAAGACATGAGGGGCAAATTCTTTGTGCAGAGGGTGCTTCAAGTGTGGAACGAACTTCGTGAGGAAGTGGTGAAAGTTACAATGTTTAAAAGATATTTGGAGACGTACATGAATAAGGAAGGTTTGGAGGGATATGGGGCAGGAACAGGCAGGAGGGACTAGGTTAGTTTGGGATTATGTTCGGCATGGACTGGTTGGTCCGAAGGGTCTGTTTCCATGCTGTGTGACTCAGTGACTCTGTGTGCGTTGGAAAGATTTACAAGCTGTTACTCAATCTTTTTGTTATAAAACTATATTACATAGATTACTGGGGTAAACTTAGAGGTTCTGGCTCAATGCTGAGGCCACTCAGAAGACCTCCTTTCCAGGTATAACCCAGAGCTGTCAAAAGTGACGTTAATATCGGAAAAAAGTAAAGACAATGTCTTGGTGTGTGTAGGATCTTTGTGGGCAGTTTTGTTTTATCTTCAAGGTCATTAATGAGCAAACTCCAGGCCATTGAAATCCATTCTGCAATTACCTAGTGACAGGATAATGGTTAGTTAGCTGAGAAAAAGAGCCCGCTCCATTGACAAGTCCCAGCCAGCACACAAACATCTTGTTGCCAGCCATTCAAGGGAAGGCAGTCGGGATATTAGACAAATAGTTGGAGGGAGAGAAAGTCCAAGACTCTCCTCAGACTGGGGCCAGTGGTTCGGAATTCTTTTTATACATTCACAGTATGAGGGCATCACTGACTATGCCAACATTTATTGCCCACCCCTAGATACCCAGAGGGCAGTTCAGAGTCAACCAAATTGCTGTGGGTCTGGAGTCATATATAGGTCAGACCAGGTAAGAGTGGCACTTTCCTTCCCTAACCAAATAGGGTTTTTCAACACTAGATTCATAGTCATCATTAGATTCTTAATTCCAGAATTTTTTTTTAAAATACAGAATTCAAATTCCACCAGCTGTCATGGCAGGGTTTGAACCCAGATTCCCAGAGCATTACCTGGGTCCCTGGATTAACAGCCCAGCAATAATATCACAAAGCCAATGCCTGATTAGAAGTCTGTAAAGATCCCTGAAGAGTGGTTGCTGGACGATGAAATTGGAATGTGGTGAAGCTGGTGACCAAACGACTCAGAAATTGTTAAAGTTTCAACCTGGGTGGCCCACAAACAACATTACTGATCCTTCTGATCTTCGAATCTCAACAGTAAAACAAATTCTTTATTTTTGGGATGTGTTACGAGTGATCTCGAATATTTCTTCTACGGGCTCTCAGCTGTGTTGCCAATCATCAATGCAAGTAGGCCATACATGTACAAACTCTGTCCGTTTGTTGTATTGATGCTAATCTGTGTCATCCAGCAGGCACACGAAAGGAATAGAAACTGTGGTTTTTGTGTGATTTGGTTGAACACAAGTGAATACCAGGGGGATCCCACTAATTGCAGTAATCAGTGAGGAATAAAAACTGAAGTCGCTGGAAAAGTTCAGCAGGTCTGGCAGCATCTGTGAAGAAAAAATCAGAGTTAACGTTTCGGGTCCGGTGACCCTTCCTC
>JAHRHZ010000018.1:6979268-7036835 GCA_024137785.1 Ginglymostoma cirratum
TGCTTGGCCTGCCGTGTTCATCCAGTTCTACACCTTGTTATCTCAGATTCTCCAGCATCTGCAGTTCCTACCATCTCTGAAACAGCATTTAACCTTCTGTCGCAAGATGAGATGAACTCCATGAAATTCAAAACTCGGAAGGATAACAAATATTTGGACCGTAAGAAATAAGAACAGGAGTCGGCCGTTCTGCTCCTCAATCCTCCTCCACCATCAATAAAATCAATGGCTCATCCAGCGCACTTCACATCCACTTTCCTGCCCTTTTCCTGTAATCCTTGATTTCCCAACTGATCAAGATTCTATCTGTCTCAGCTTTAAATATACACAAAGATAAATTTAGGATATCTGGTCAGTATGGACGAGTTGGACTGAAGGGTCTGTTTCCATGCTGTACCGCTCTGTGACTGCCCCCACAGTTCTCTGTGGCAAGGAGTTCCAAAGACTCACAACTTTCTGAGAGAAGAAATTCCTCCTGATCTCAGTCTTAAACTGGTACACCTATATTCCAAGGCTATGCCCTCTGATCCTAGACTCTCCAATGAGGGGGAACATCCTCTTAGGATTTAACCTGTGAAGCTCCTTAGGAATCCTATATTTTTTGATGAGATCACCTCCCATTCTTCTAAACTCCAATTAGTGGAGGCCCAACCTGTTTAACCTTCATTTACAAGACAATCAGACCAAACCAGGGATCACGCTAGCGCCTCCAAAGAAACAATGCAATAAAATACAGTGAAAAGCTTTCATTTGTCGCCACAATACAGCACCATTTTGAATAATTTAAGAACAAGGATAAAAAAGATATAGCTTGAAGAGGGTTCATCAGTTCTGAGCCAGTTCATCGCCGTCAATGATGTCAGGGCTGCCATCTGTTCACCACCGCTTCACTGCCACCTACACCAGACCCAACCAACGTCGCCGATCCTTGGGCACCATCTTCGGCGCTGGGCCGATACTCCTTCACCATCGCCTGTGCCAGACCCACCAACGTCAGAGTCATGTCTCTTGCCACTGGGCGGAGGAAAAAATTTGACGGGGAATATTGGGAAAGAGTGAGCAAGTGCGTCTAACTGGATTGCCCTTTGAAGGGGCTGGCACAAGCTTTAAGGACTGAATGATCGCCTGCTGCGCTGTGTCACTGAACCAGTGAGAGCCAAACTGGATCTCAGTACACCGTCATCAATTTCAGCCTCACTGAAAACCTTCCACCATTTGTTCGCCAACAGGATCATTTGTACCAGAAACATTTGTTTTTATTTCTTTTGCGTGTGGTTCTTCCAGAAATTGAACACTGGGCACTGTGTGCTGGAGATATATTGCAGCCTTGCTGTTTCTTACACTGACACTAACTAAATAAACCCTCTGGTTTCCTTCCAACTTTCTCAGCAAATCGCAGCTGTATTAATTTGTTGATCAACTTCTTGCAGGGAGCATTGAACAAATGGGGTATCCACAATTAATAACCTAGGTCTGTCACGTAGCTGCGCTCCCCACTAACAGTGTAGGTGGAATATCCATTTAGTAGCATGATTAATGATTGAAATTAATTGCATTAAAGCTTCTGTCATTCTTTTGCAATGTGCAATGTTTTATTAGCTAAATGCGGAAAATTTGAGAAGTTAAAGTTGCTGTTCCCAAACCACAAAAATGAAGAACGGCTGGTGTTTCTTTCTCAATCGATTCCAGTTCTGTGGTCGTCTACAGATCTGACGAGTTGGACAAATGAATTATGTTCCTGTGGTCAACTTGTTGGAAAGTTGACAGAAACAGTGGTCAGCCAGTTTCAGGCATTCCGATGTAGACCATAGCAAAGCTAGTGGTCTGTGGCCGCAATTTATTGTCTGGGCAGACAGAGCAGTCAATTCACTGTTCGGAAAATTGTTGAGGCTATTTACTGATGGAAGCTTGTGACACTGTTGGAATAAGAGGATCCGAGATTCTCTGTATTCCTTGACCAGTGTCCAGGAAACAGGCATTTAGGTAACTTTCTGCCTGGGACTTTGCTTTTCCCAAATTGGTTGTGTTTGCCTGCTAAATAACAGTGGCTAGACTTCATAAGTTACTGCTTTGAAACAGTGTGGGACACCTTAAGGATGTGTAAAAACTAAAATAAGGTATGCAGGTTGTTAAATGGATCCTCCTGTCCCCTCCTCACAAGTCAGGTCGTGAAGTATGAAGCTAGATACAAATCATTTTCTTGATAGTTCATTTATTTACAGAATGCAGCTTTACACATGTCAACCTCTCACATACCAACCCAGCAATCTCTCTATGCCATAAGACCATAAGTCATAGGCCATTCAGCCCATCGAATCTGCTCCATAATTCACCAAGATCATGGCTGTTCTGATAATCCTCAACCACTTTCCTGCCTTTTCCCCAGAAAGCTTGATTACAATACTGATTAAAAATCTATCTCAGCTTTGAATATACTTAAAGACCCAGCCTAAACAGCACTCTGTGATAAAGAATTCAACAGATTCACTAGCCTCTGAGAGAAGAAATTCCTCCTTATCTCTATCACAAATGGGTGACGCCTTATTTGGAGGTTGTACCTCCTAGTCCTAGACTGTACCACAAGAGGAAACAGTCATCCTACACCTACTCTGCCAAGTTCCCTAAGAATCTTGTATAAGGTCACCTCAATTCTTCTATATTCCAATGTATACAGGCCTAACATCCCCACCATCTCCTCATATGACAATCCCTCCATACCAGGTATTGGCCCCGTAAACTTTCCATGGACTGCCTGTAATGCCGGTATGTCTTTCCTTTGATAAGAGACTCAAAACCGTTCATAGTATTCCAGCTGTGGTTTGACCAGTGCCTTGTATAGTTTTAGCAAAACCCCTCTACCATTTCAACTAAGACAAATGAATCCAGATCAAACCAAAGTAACAACTGATTTCCCCTTAAGGAGGCGCTGTAACTCAAATCAAGCCGTCAAAGGAAACATACAAAATTGAATTAATAACGTTATTTTGGAAGGTTGGGGTGATGATGCTTCCCAGGCTCTGCGGTGCCCACGGGTTGAAAAATGCCTCAAGCATATCAATGGGCACTGCACGGTCCCTTGCCAGGGACACTTGGGTATGGGTGAGACCCAACTGCAATGGGTCAAATGTGTTTCCGAACTTGGCATTACTGATTCGAGTGGTTTCAAATCAACAAACTGCAGTGGCTTGAAATCAAAGTTGGGTCACCTACTTAGCATGCAACCCTGTCTCACTGCTACACCACTGTCACGGGCCTCCAGTCTCCCATTTCAAATAACTTAGAACATCCATGAGACAGAAATGAAACCAAAACAGATCCTATTAATGATTGATGGGCCTTTTAAAGGAGCTCTCTAGAAAAGGACATAAACTCCAAAGGAAACTTTCGAAATTAAATCATGGTGTAATTTTCGGGGGATAATAGTGCACTCAAGCCCTGTGATGCCTATCAGTTGCAGAAGGCCTCAAACTAATGAGATGCTCAAGGCTACATTGGCATAACGGTCTCCCCTTATACTACTTTGGGAAAACCATGAAACAAATTAAATTAAAGAGCCCCTTTATAGGGTACTGCTTATATTCTCTGGAGTTCAGGAGAATGGAGCAATTGCATTGAAATGCACAATATTTTGAGAGAAGGTGATTGTTTTATTGATTCATCGGATGTGAACAGGATTGGCAAGTCCCGAATTTAACAAGCATCCACGCTTCACCTTGAGCAGCGCATATGCTGGGAAGCAGGCTTCCCTGGCCTCCAGCATCTAGAACTAGGGCGACTTAAAGGAAGTAGTCGGTCGTTTGGATTGAAGCAGGGAAACAGAATTCACTCTGAGGCTCATGAATCTTTGGAATTGTCTATCCCAAAGGGCTTTGGATGCTTTGCCATTGAGATGTTCAAGAGAGAGATCAATAATTTATTGATCACTGAGGAATCAAGTGATATGGGGATGACCAGGAGGATGGAATTGATTTGGTAAGTCTGCCTTAACTGGACTGAATGGGGAAGCAGATGTGAGTGGTCATACAGCCTACTCCTGCTCCAATTTCTTATGTTCTTGGGCTCCCTGTCTAATAGACCTGGTAAACAGTTCTTAAACCTGGAGTTTGTTCAGTCATGGCTACGTTGTATACAAAGTGCTAAAAGCAAGATCTTAATTTACTATCCAAATCAACTTTTCTTTTGTTCTTTCATGCATTGCAAACTTTACATTTGGCACCCATCCCTAATTGCCCTTCAGAAGGTGGTGGTGAGTTTCCTTCCTGTGTAGTTCCAGCATTTTGATCCAACGATAGCAAACAAACTGTGATATATTTCCCAAGTCAGGATGCTGTGTGACTTAGAGGGGAAATGGCAGGAAATTGCATGGTGTTCCCATGCATCTTCTACCCTATCCTTCCTGGTGGTGAAGTCTGTGGGTTATTTAAGGTGAAGTTGAAGGAGTCTTGTTGAGTTGGCACAATGGATCTTGTCGATGGAGGACAATGTTGTCACTGTGCATCAGTGGTGAAACATAGAAACATATCCCAAGAAACTGGGAGCACAAGTAGGCTTTTCGGCCCTTTGAGCCATTCAATGTAATCATGGTTGATCCTGTACCTCAATCCCATAATCCCACTTTCTCCCCATACTCATTGATATCATTAAAATCTAAAAGTGCATCTATCTCTTTTGATATTCAGGGACTTGGCTACCACAGCTTTCAGTGGTAGAAAATTCCACAAGTTCATTACTGACTGAGAGAAAAAATCTTTCCTCAACTCAGTCCAAAATAGTCTACCCTGTATCCTGGACTGTGACCCCAAGTCTAGATTCCCCAACCAGGGAAAACATCCCGAAACGTCAAGTTTTCCTGCTCCTATGATGCTGCTTGACCTGCTGTGTTCATCCAGCCCCATGCCTGTTATCTCGGATTCTCCAGCATCTGCAGTACCTTTTATCTCTAAAACATCCTCCTGCATCTAGTCTGCCCCGTCCTGTTAGTGTGTCATTCCCCTCTTATCCTTCTAAACGTCAGGGAACTTCAGGGCAACATGGTGGCTCAGTTAACACTGCTGCCTCACAGCACCAGGCACCCAGGTTCAATTCCACTCTCTGGTAACTGTCTGTGTGGAGTTTACACATTCTCCCCTTGGCTGTGTGGGTTTCCTCTGGGTGCTCCAGTTTCCTCCCTCAATCCAAAGATGTGTAGGTTAACTATGGTAAATGTGGGGTTAAAGGAATGGGTGGGATGCTTTTTGGAGGATTGGTGTGGAGTCAATGGGCCAGAAGGCCTATTTCCACAGTGTAGGGATTCTATGGAATACAGGCTCAGTTGAACCAATCTCTCCCCATAGGACAGTCCTGCCATCTCTGGTGTCAGTCTAGTGAACTTTTGCTACACTGTCAAGAATATCTTTTCTTAGGCAGTGAGACCAAAACGGCACTCAGTACTTTCAGTGCTGTCTCTCAAAGGCCCTGTACAACTGCAGTAAGACATCCCTACTTCATCTTGCAATGAAGGCCAATGTACCTGAAGATGGTGGATAGAGTGTTGATCATGAGGGCTGCATTGTCCTGGATAATGTTGAGCTTGTGTCCTATTGGAGCTGGACCCATCCATGCAAGTGGGAAGCACTCATGACTTGTGCCTTGTAGATGATAGACAGGCTCTGGATAGTCAGGAGCTACTCACCACTGAGTTTCTAGCCTCTGTATTGGGAGCCATCCAATGTTTTGGAATAAATTAAAAATGCACAACTGGAATTGGATGAAGAAAGATTGATGGAGTTTAGGGACGTCTTCTTTCTGAAACTGACCAGCTTCCAGATACTTAGCAGAAACTTCCGTCCACTTTTCTCTTCCAACTCCTTAAGGTTTTCCCTAGCTCTTTGTTATACTTTTTTCCCCTGTTGTTTATCTGACAACAGCAGCTCGGACAGCTGCAAACTAATACCCTTTGTTTAAAATCCAATGTTAAGGTTAGCCTGCTGTTAGTACCCACTCACACTAGTGTTTTAAAAGAAGCTTGGAGCTCGGAGCAAAGAACCCAATATAATTCCTAAACTCGGGAAGCAGCCACAGGATTGTTAATGTTTATTGAATGTGAGGGCTTTGAAATTCAAGATAAAACACAACTGACTATACAGTTCTGACCTTTGCTAATGACTAACGGGACATGGAGTAGAAACTGAGGAATGAAACAGCCCAACTTGGAGAGACAGCAAACATTTTCAATTCATTGACAAAACTAACAAAACTGCTTCATTTCAGGAATGGCTAATGTGCCTTTCCCAGCAGCTGACCCTTAATGCGATGTTGCTACAAGATCAAATTCTGGAATAACAAACCAGGTGGCTTGTACAAATTCAAAAGTTCTGAGGAAGAGTGACCAGACCCGAAACGTTAACCCTGTTTTCTCCCGCACACACATGCTGCCAGACCTGCTGAGCTTTTCCAGCAACTTTGTTTTTGCTCCTGATTTACAGCATCCACAGTCCTTTTGGTTTTTGTTTGGCTTGTACAGATTGATATTCCCAATCTAGATAACTTCTCATCAACCTGCTCAGAGATGTAAATGCACACCTCTGAAGCAGGTAGGACTTGAACCTGGTCCAGGGGCGGGAACGCTATCACTGAGCCGCAAGAGGACCCCAAACTTTCTTTTTATTTGACCTTTCTTTTTAATCAGCCTGTTCAGAGATATTATGACACATGGCTGGAGCGGGTGGCATCTGAACCCAGGCCTCCCAGTCCAGGAGTAGGGACACTCCCACTGTGCCACGAGAGGGACCAGATAGCTCCAATCTAACCCAAATGGAGGAATTAAGCCCAGCTGTGCTTTCTCAATGGATGTAAAGAGACATCCAAAATCTCACTGTAATCTCACATTAATATTACACTTACAGCAGAGGAGATTTTATCAAGATATTTAAAATTACGAGGGTTTACGGTGAGTAAATAAGGAGTGATTGGTAACTACAGACTTCAATGTAATCCCTCAGTGAAAACTTGCCCTACTCCTCAATTATCCCAAAAGTCCATTTCTTTTATAAGATACTTAAGTGTGCAAGTGCCAGAAATGTAACATCACCTCTTCCCTTCTCACCATCCGAGAGCTCAAACACTACTTCCATGTGAAACATTGATTTACTTGTACATCCTTTAATTTAGCACCCTGTACCAACTGCTCACGATGTGATCTCCTGTACAGTGGGAACGCCAAGCGTATCATATCTGTTCTCATCATACCTCATAAAAAAACCAGAGTTAGAAACCTCGTAGGGTTTCTTTGGAACGAGAGGAATTTGTGGAGAAAGAGAAGGGGAACCATGGAGGGATTTGAGGCTTGGGTTTAATTAGGGTTCCTTATTTACACTGGGTAATATCTAGAAGTCAATGATTAGATGAAGGAGACTAATGATGTGAATCAGAGAGAAATCCGGCTCCATGAAAGGTTAGGAAATCAGTTTCAGGTGAGAGTAAAGACCAAAACAATTTAAAGAGAAGGTAGCGAGGACTTAGTGGCTACATAACACCGAGCTTCGGCTAAAAAGCCATGAAAATTTTACCAGGAAAAGGCAAATTGATGCCAGAAATTCCACAATGTTGATATCTGGGCAAACAATGTGGGAGAGTAGGAGGTAGTTAATGGATGTTTGAGCTCTGTAGAAGGTTCCCTGGAATGGAAACATTAATTCTGTTTTCTCTCCACAAACTTGTTGAATTTTTCTAGCAACTTTTTATTTTGTTCCAGATCCGCAGATCTTAGTTTTATGCAAAAAAAAAAGATTTGTATAATATGTCTTGGTGTAGATTCCCAGCTGGTTCTGTTGCTGTATAATACGCACTTTTGCTCATTTCATTCCAGCCTTGTCTTAACCCAGTTCAAGAAATTTTGCAACAGCACATTAATTATTGTTATTTTTCTTTGCTTGCTACCCGTTCCTAACGGCTGATAAAAGATAATACTGAGTAACTTGCAGGGAGTGTTCCCATGTATCTGTTGCCCTTCAAAACAGTCGTGGCCCAACAAGAATGGTACTGATTAAATAAAGTTATCATAGTCCGATAGGACCATAGGGCTGCTCTATCATTAGAGAGAGGGAGCTGGTTACCACACCTCAGGTGAGCAGGGAGATTGACAAGGACAGTCCGATATGGTAACCTCAGCTGGTGTGGGAACTGAACTCACGTTGTTGGCATTACTCACAGCCATCCAAGCTAACCCCAACCCTGCTAGCCAGCAAACTGTCTCTTTAACTGTGACTTCATCCTAACCTCTCTGGTGAGAACAGGATAAATTTCAGGTTTGGGATTGGTACTCAATTTACACTTCTCGTGCTCCGTTGAAGTCAATGGCTAGTAAAATCAGGCTGGGTTTAAAGTGAGCGTCCAATCCGAGCCTGTCACTAGGCAGATTTGACGGGGCGAGCTGCTGGACGGATGAGGAGGGGATAACAGGGAGTCTTCCCTTCTTACAGGAAAGATGTGGAAGCGTTGGAAAAGGTGCAGAGGAGATTTACCAGGATGTTGCCTGGAATTGAGGGAAGGTCTTATGAGGAAAGGTTGAGACAGCTAGGGCTTTTCTCTTTAGAACGACAAAGAATGAGAGGTGACTTGATAGAGGTGTACAAAATGATCAGAGGTATAGATAGAGTGGACAGCCAGAGACTTTTTCCTAGGGTGGAAGTAGCTAATACGAGGGGACATAGTTTTAAAGTGAAAGAAGGTAGATATAGGGGAGACGTCAGAGGTAGGTTCTTTACTCAGAGTGGTAGGGGCGTGGAATGCATTGCCGGAGAGGGTAGTGGAGTTGGCCTCATTAGGGGCATTTAAGCGGCTATTAGATAGGCATATGGATGATAGTATAAGGTAGCAGTGGAGGTGAGATAGACCTTAGGTTTAGGGTAAAAGTTCAGTACAACATGGTGGGCCGAAGGGCCTGTACTATGCTGTACTGTTCTATGATCTATGTTCCCACATTGTAGGGTAGAGGAACTGGTCAACAAATAAGTGTTTGATTGTTTATCTATCCCATTTTTATATGTCATCCATTCTCTCTGAGATACTTTCTCCTTTAGTTATAGAGCATGTCTCTTTCTCAAGGCACATATTTCCTCATTTATTAAGAACAGAACTGAGGCAATCAAGTCATAGTTATGTTGCCGTTCCCGTCACGAACCGTTCTTTCCCAACTAAAACCATGATTAAGTTAGTTCTCTGATAATATTGTGGAAAAACTGCACATGACCACACACTGTGAACATCTGCAACGCCTAAAAATGAAACAACTATTATCCTCTACCAGCAAGTATAATGCTGGCTGAGATTCTTGTAAGAAATTTATGAGTAATAATGGAATTATGTTTCCCTTAAATATTTGCCTTCTTTGTTCACTCCACACATATTTAAATATGCTGTCTTCCAAACATGTCCCATTCTGGTGGGGAGTGGAAGAAAGGAAACAGATCCAAAAGTGCAACAGGTGAAAACTCAAGGAGAATTCCTATGGAGAAATCCTTGAGTTTCTGCTGGAACAAGATCAATGTGTCTCTAAGATTGAAGGCAGAAAGTGCTGCTCACACCATTGGGTCATAGAGTTCTAGTGGCGGCGCGGTAGCTCAGTGGTTAGCACTGCTGCCTCACAGAGCCAGGGACCTAGGCTCGATTCCACCCTGGGGCCACTGTCTGTGTGGAGTTTGCGCATTCTCCCCGCGTCTGCGTGGGTTTCCTCTGGGTGCTCCAGTTACCTCCCACAGCCCAAAGATGTGTAGGTTAGGTGGATATGCCATGTTAAATTGTCCATAGTACCCTGGGATGTGTAGGTTAGGTGGATTGGCCATGCTAAATTGTCCATAGTGCCCAGGGATGCGTAGGTTAGGTGGATTGGCCGTGCTAAATTGTCCATTGTGCCCTGGGATGTGTAGGTTAGGAGGATTGGCCATGCTAAATTGCCCATAGTACCCTGGGATGTGTAGGTTCGGTGGGTTAGCCACGGGAAATGCAGGGATAGGGTGGGTGGATCTGGGTGGGTTCTCTTCAAAGGGTCAATGTGGACTCAATGGGCCAAATGGCCTGCTTCCACGCTGTAGGAATTCTATGATTCACATACAGCAACCCATTGTCTGCAATCAAAAAGAATATGTTCAGGCCTGACACGATTTTTGAATCGCCCAGGAGTCTGGAGACCTTATAGTTCCTCATCAGAGTGCCTCAGCCAATCAATGCCCTTTTCTCCTGTACATAAGAACATATGAAAGAGGAGCAGGAGTAGGGCATCTGGCCCTTTGAGCTCAGCAATATGTCTCTCTTTTCACCAGTAATTCTAAGCAATGGAAGGCCATCACTGGGTTAGGTGATCTGGCTGAATATCATTTGAGATGCTGACCACCAATAGCACTATGCTCTGTATAATGGTGCTGAGTCCCCAAATCAGCTGCTTGCTGTGTGTCAGCTGTAGTTCAGGTTGGAATACTGTGTTTAATTCTAGTCTCCCCCATGCTATAGGAAGGATGCTGTTAAACTCGAAAGGGTGTAGAAAAGATTTACAAGGGTGTGGCCGCGGTTGGAGGAATTGAGTTGGAGGGAGAGGCTGAATAGGCTTGGGGCTTTCTTCCCTGGAGCATTGGAGGCTGAGGGGCGACCTTATAGAGGTTTATAAAATCATGAGGGGCATGGATAGGGTGAATAGCCAAGATCTTTCTTCCAGGGTAGGGGAATCCAAAACTAGAGGGCATAGGTTCAGGGCGAGATGGGAAAGATTTAAAAGGGAACTAAGGGGCAGTTTTTTCACACAGAGGGTGGTGTGTGTATGGAATAACTACCAGAGAAGGAGGTGGAGGCTGGTACAGTTACAACATTTGAAAGGCATCTGGATGGGTATATAAATAGGAAAGGTTTGGAGGGATATGGGCCAAATGCTGGCAAATGGGACTAAATTAATTTAGGATAACTGGTTGGCGTGGATGAAGGGATAAGAAGGTTTAGAGCTGGATGAACACAGCAGGCCAAGCAGCATCATAGGAGCAGGAAAGCAAAAGGGTCTGTTTCTGAGTTGTATAACTCTATGACTCTATCTTTGAAGTGTAACATTCTTGGTTCAAATCGTGCTGTAGGCAACAAAAAGGGGCTCACATGCCTTTAAAAAGAGCCCCGTTGAAGACGCTTTCCATGAACCGAGATGTTAAATTGGAGCCCTGTTTACCCCCTCTGGGGGTGCAAAATGTACCACGGTACTACCCTGAAGAAATGCAGAGAACATCTTACTAAGAGCTGACTGTGTGTTCATTTTCATACCATTATGTATAGGGGTTTGCCGAGCGCAAACCAGCTGCTGTGTCTCGTACATTGCAACCGTGATTATACCTCGAAAGGTACTGCATTGGCTGTGAAGTGCTTTTGACATCCAGTGGCCATGAAAAGATTTTAAAGAGGCAAGTCTTTCAACAGAGTGGCTATCCTAAGATGATTGCCTATTTGAGTTGGAGCTGGGAAGTTCTAAGTTAAATCCCCTGCTGAGGGAATGAATTGGAACGATTTGTTGAGCAAGGTAAATGATCGCAAGAAACAACCTCCTCATAACAACAGATTTCAACTCGTCACTGTAAGAGGATTCAGCCTTGGCTATCGGCTGGAGTCAGAACAACAGCCACATGCTGAACTGAACATTGTGGAAACATTGTAAGCTTAAAACTTTTTACACCGGCAACACTTGTGTGTGACATTGTTGCTAAACAAGGCAACACGACTCTCATTAATCGTAGTTATGATTGTAAAATCCTTGTGCAACTTTAAGCTTTGTACGAAGGCATATTTCATAAAGCTCTTTTAATATTCAACCTTACTCTCAATGCTGTGTTAATGTTTCATTTCATTTCAAATGTAAACTGGTTGAAAAAAAAATGCAAAGGACTAAGGATGTTGGAGATCTGAAGCAAAAACAGAAATTGCTGGAGAAACTCATGCAAACCTGACCCCATAATGGTAACTCTGCTTTCTGTCTATTGATGTTGGCAGACCTGCTGAGTTTTTCTCCAGCAATCTCCGCTTTTGTTATAAACTGGCAACAGTACAAAACAAAGACAAACCATATGTTATTTTTGGAAGTTCTGCACATATATAAATATTAAATGTTCAGATTGGAATTTTGAGATGTCTGTATTTAGATATAGATTTACATGTATGTCCTTTCTCGATGATATTTGAGTATCTAGGTAGAGGTTCACACATGGAAGTGGGGGTGGGGGTGTGTTGATGGCCTAGTGGTGTTAATGCTAGCCAATTAATCTAGAGACCCAGACAATGTTCTAGAAATCAAGGTTCAAATCCTGCTGTGGCAGATGGTGACTTTGATAAAAATCTGAAATTAAGAGTCAAGTGATGACTATTGCCAGGTGGAAAGTCCCATCTGGTTCACTAATGCCCTTTATCAAAGGAAACTGCTGTCCTGACCCCGTTCTAGCATGTGACCCACAGCAATGTGGTTGAATTTTAACTGCCCTCTGGGTAATTAGAGATGGGCAACAAATGCTGACTTAGTCAATGTTGCCCACGCACCATGAATGAATAAAAGAAATGCATTGGTACAAAAAATTGAATCTTATTCTGAGAGACTTCTAAGCAATTCCCAATAAGCCTTCAATTCTGACAAAGAATCATAAGAGACTCAAAACATAACTTTGTTTGCCTCTCCACAAATGCTGTCAGACCTGCTGAGTTTCTCCCGCGCTTCCTGCTTTTATTTTTTTTTAAAAGCTGAATCGACGGCCATTACTGAACTCTTTTGAAAAAAAAAGCTTTGTAGCTAGTAGAGAAACTTTGAACATTTGTGACCTAAGTAATTACAGTATCCAGGGATTGTGATGTGCGGAGTTTTGTTGAGATAGCTCTCATTCACCGACACATTGTCAAGATGTAGTGAAGGGTCAGGCCTCTGCGCAGGGATTACGGTCGAACAATACAAAAAGAGATGTTAAAGGTGGTAAAGCTGAGCTTTACTTTAAAGACCTGCATTTGGAAATAGAGCAGTGCACTGTTTTTGGATGAAAGCTAAATCCCAACATTCCAAGATGCGCTGTTTCACTGGAGATGCTACAGTTGCAGAGGGAGGTCGTTCAGCACATCGATCTCTTACAGGCCCTCAGTGGACTGGTCCTGTCAGTCTCATTTGCCCCACTGTCTTCCTGGAGCCCCCAAAAATTCATGTTCCTCAAGACCACTTCAAATGTCTGTTTGAAAGCATCCGTTCTCCACCCTCATTTGCTATATGTTCCATTACCTAGTTTCCTTTAAGTTCCAGTGTGTTTAGTGTATGCATAAATAGACAAACTAAGGCTGAAGTAACAAATCAACTAAGGGCAAAGAGAGTTAATACATTCCTCTCCATTTGAGGTGCTAGCCCTGTGCTGTGTGATCAGAGCTAATTAGTAGAAATGTTAACTTTTTAATACAAGCAGCAGGGCAGACTGTAATCGATGCTGGTTTCAATATAAGCCCTGTCACAGCTCCTCATCCTGTTATGAGGTGATATCTCAATGGAGATCATTGTTCAAACTGTGAAATTAATGTGAAGCCATTCATCAATCATTTTAAAGAGCATTGACTCTCACGTCATTTCACGTCATGTCAAAGAATCTTTTCTTACGCTTTTATGCAGCTCGGTCCTTCCAACACGTGCAGATCCACCAGGACAAGCATGGACACATGCACATATACATAGACAGGCACACACACACACAGCATACATATACACACACGCACACAAAGAGCACACACACACACACGTACACACACAGCACACATACACACAAACACACGTGCACACACAGAGCACACACACACACGCACATAAACACACACACACAGCACACAGACACGCACACACACACATATATACACACACACACACACACGCACACACAAATCCGTACACAGACACATGCTTACGTATACATGCACACACACATACATACAGACATGTATACATATTTACATACATGTACACACATATGTATATAGACACATAGACATATGCACACACATTCACACGTACACACACGTGTTAATAGTCATATCGCTATCTGGCCGCCAAAAGGCGGAGATGATTACTTGGCATACTTGTGCTGTTTTATTCAGAAAGAGTGGACCTGCCAGAAACAACGACTGACATCACCTTGCACTATCCTGCATCTTAAACAGTGCACAGAAAAACACTTTCTGCAATGACTGGGATTTATTACGAAAACACGCAAGCACACCCTAGATTTCTGCCAGAATTTAATTAAATGCAAGTCCTTCGCCTGCTTTGTGGAGTAGGCTTTCAAAGAGTATTTGATCCACTTGTTCCCAGTGCATGCATCTTGCACAACCAGTGACAACTCCAGTATAAACATGCCAGATGAGCTGGATTGGGTCACTAGGGAGACAGCTTCATTCCTCTAGAATCTGTCTAGATGTGGTAGATAAAGCAGGTTTATAACTGGCAACAAAAACTGGGAATTCAATAGTTCGGGGAATAAATGACAAATGGATCGAGAGGAGCTCCAGCTATTAGGAACTGACACCTCGAACAATTCTATAAGCCCAGTGCAGAAACAGCTCTGATCTATTTAAAAGAGTGAAATGACAGCTCAGCATTCTTATCTCCTGGACAACACCAAAACCTTCCACTGTTGTTACACTGCGTTCCTCCAATTTGGTATCACTGCCAAAGATTCCTATCTCATCCAGGCTCCATTTCTCCGGAGCTCTATTGGTTAAATCGTCACTCATTAAAAGTCTCTGTTGGCCCACTTATTCACCCAAACTACCTATGTATTAAGTTTATCCATTTTTTCTGTCCGTGCAAGTCCAGGAATGGCTTGTTTAAAGTTCTCCATGACCTACACCCTCCTTAACCCTGCAGCCTCCTCCATGCGATTAGGATAGTTGTGGTTGCTCTTGGCTGGCACAAACATGATAGGCTGAAGGGTCTTTCTCTATGCCGTAGGTCTCTATGACTCTGTGACTACAGTCCTATGGCTCTCTTATATCTCTGCTCCTCTCTCATTCTGGGTCCTTATGGGCATCCTGAACACAAATTTCTTCCCTTCCTCTCAGGCCGCTAGGACCCAAGCTCTTGAATTCTCTTCTAACCTCCTACTAAAACCTACCTCCTTTTGGTCCCATGTCCTGGTACCTCCTTACATGGCTTAGTGTCAGATATTGCTTGTATATTCTCCTGCAATGAGCCTTGCAACATTTTGTTACTTATTCTCTCACTATTCTTGCCAATCTCAACAGGCTTTCCAAATTGATCCAACTCCTGTGTTCATTTGAATGCTCTTCTCCTCCCTTGCCCCGTTCTAGCTCTGAAGCACCCACCAGGGTCTCATGAACATCTGGGGAAGAGTTGGTCATAAATCCATTGGATGTGTCTTGATTGCTCATGCTACCTGACATGCTCAGAAGTCACCTGACACCAAGTCATAGTCCAATAGGCTTATTTGAAACCACAAGCTTTTGGAGCACTGCTCCTTCATCAGGTACAGTGAAGGGAAGCACACAGGCACAGAATTAATAGGCAGATAGATCAAAAGATCATACAAATGGTGCGAGTGGAATATCGATAGGCTAAATAAAAGTCTCTGCAGGTGATCAAAAGTGTCAGATGGTGTGAGTAAAGTGTCACCAGCTGAATAGCAAGTGGATTATTGATTTTTAATCTGATTAATTGAGGCAGAGAGATAATTACAAAAAAATTAAAAATCAGGTGGTGACAGAGACAAACCAGGTGGCAGGAATAATATAGTAGGTATAAGAGTTGCAGGCCGAGAGTCTAACCAATGTAATTAGTAGTCCGAAACAGTACAAACCAATTAAGGTAGAGATGTGATAACAATTTATCAGGGTGATGGCATCAAAACAGGACAGTAAGGAAGATTTTACAGGTACAGAACAGTATGGTGGGGCTTGCATGTAGCTGTGTCTAAAATTTTCCTTACTGCCCTGTGACTTCCGACCTTGTTCCACTCCAGTCAAACACTGCCACCACCACATCACCACCACATCATATTTGATCTGTAACAGTGGTATGTTTGATTACAGCCTATAACCCATAGAATAAAATAGAATAGCAATTTATTGTCACGTGTATTAGTACAAAACAATACAGTGTAAAGTTTTATAAGTCGCCATACCATGGTGCCATAGTTATTACATGTAAAGTCAGGGCTTTGGAAATAAATACAGATCATGGATTGTGTTACTGTTCGAATTTGTATTGTAATGTTTATTGTTATTTGTCCCAAACTGTGGAATCCTGCATCTATTAGGAAGTCCACTGGATTTCACCTTGTGTGATTTTAAAAATAAAGGCTGCTTGTCCCTAAGCTGCTCGTAACATAATTTAATGATCTTGGCCAGGATTGTAA
The DNA here is from genome assembly GCA_024137785.1 of Ginglymostoma cirratum. Lineage (NCBI taxonomy): Eukaryota > Metazoa > Chordata > Chondrichthyes > Orectolobiformes > Ginglymostomatidae > Ginglymostoma > Ginglymostoma cirratum. Next base: position 6,995,657 of record JAHRHZ010000018.1, read on the forward strand.
CATGAAATTGCTGGTCTGGCCTGGGATCAAACCATTCTGCAAATACCCTCTATATGGAACAGAAAAAGTAGGGAATTATTGCTACAATTTGGTGGACCACGCTCCTAAGCTAAAGAGGGATATACTCACATTGGAAACAACTCAGAGAAAGGTTACTTCGCTGATCCGTGGGGTGAAAGCATTTGTCTTTTGTGGAGATAGCAAGGTGTGGGGCTGGATGAACACAGCAGGTCAAGCAGCATCATAGGAGCAGGAAAGCTTGACGTTTTGGGCCGAGACCCTTCATCAGAAATTGGGGAGGGGAAGAGGGTTCTGAAATAAATAGGGAGAGAGGGGGAGGCGGATAGAGGATGGATAGAGGAGAGGATAGGTGGAGAGGAGGCAGACAAGTCAAAGAGGCGGGGATGGAGCCAGTGTTTGGAATTCTCTTGCCCTCCCTAAGTGTATTGAGGCTGGAACATTGAATATATTTAAGGCTAAGTTTGACAGTTTTTAATCGATGAGAGAGAAGGGTGAAGGGAAATGGAGGTATAGGTAGTTGTCCTATAACATAATTGCTGTGTTCTTGTGTAACCTCACACCATAGAAAAATTGCGCTATAGAAAATCACGTTATAGGGAAATTGCTACAGAAAATCACTTATGGCTGTGCAGCAGCAAGTTCAAGTTTATCCAAACAGCATCCACGATTCATCTGAGGAAGGGTCACAGGAGCCGAAATGTTAACTCTGATTCTTTTCTTCGCAGATGCTGGTAGACCTGCTGAGCTTTTCCAGCAACTTCTGTTTTTGTTCCTGATTTGCAGCATCCGCAGTTCTTTCGGTTTTTGAAACACTATTCATCAATCGTGTTGCAGCCATTTCATGTTAATGAAACTTGTGTTACAGCAGAACTACCTGTAATTGCATCTGTCGTGACTTTATTGCAAGCAGTTCAGGATTGAAGGGCTGAATGGCCTAGTCCTGCCAATGTTCCTATTTCTTGTGACCTTATGATTATTACCACCCTCCACAATGTCAGAACTATCCCATCTGCTCCTGGTCACTTATGAGGTTTACATGAAGTCTGCCTTTCCAGTACGTCTTATGTATCTATTTTTTGCTCCTTCAGTATCTCGATGACCTCCTCCTCCACTATGACCCTGAAAAATCTTTTGCCTTGAAAAAGATGCAAAATATTAATTTAGCATCTCAGCCATGACTTCTGCCTCAATGCACAGATCCTTTTATTGATCCCTGGTCAACACCAGCCCTGCTTTTGCCATCTTTTCCACTGTTTATATACCAATAGGAGACTTTGGATTTTATGCTACACTCGTAGCCAGTCTCTTCTCATACCCCTCTTTGCTGCTCATTCCTCATATTTTTCTTTCGCTTTTTAAGTTTAATAGTCAGCCTGGTTCTCAATGACATTATCAACCTTTCAGTTGTCCCCTTCTTCTGTTTCATCTTGGTTTTGAACTCTTTTCTCATCCAGGGAGCTTTTAGTTTGATTTGCCTTTCCTTCCCCCTTTGTGGGAATGTGCTCTGGTTTCCACCAAACATTTTGTCCCTGAGGGAAACCCGTTGCTTCATTGTTGCCCTTGACAATGAAGAGCATTTCCCTGAGTCAAAATTGCTCCCTTGAGAGTACCATCACCCCTCCCCAGATCATCACCTTGTTCAGAATCATAGGACAGCATAGCACAGAATGAGGCCATTCAGCCCATCAAGTGTGAGCCAGCTCTCTTGAAAAGCAATCCAATTAGTCCAAATCCTGGCTTATTTTTGAAGATGTTACAGGATCTATCTGTCGCATCTCGACCCAAGAACCGAATATTCAGGACTTTTCAAAAGTCGGGACAGGAGAGGAAGGCTGGTAGATAGCATAGTCAGCATAGGATGGAATGAACATGATAGCAAGACATGACCTCAGATCACAAGATGTAGAATCCATATGGGTGCAGGTAAGAAACGAAAAGGGCAAGAAGATAACAGCAGAAGCAGCCTATAGGCCCATAACAGCAGCATATGGTAAGACAGAATAAATCAGGAGATAATGAGGGCATGTAAAAAAGCATACATTAATCATCGTGTACGTCGGGATAGTCAGATTGGTAGAGGTAGTCAGGAGGGAGAATTAATAAGAGTTTGCTTGGGACAGTTTCCAAGAAGAATTTGCTATCAATCCAATGAAAGATAGGCTATTTTGAATCTACGTAATGAAGCACGTTTAATAAATGTTGTCAGAGTAAAAGGTGTCCCTGGAAACAGCGACCATTACAAGGTAGAATTTTGTATTCAGTTTGAGAAGGAGGAAATAACCGTGCTAAACTTAAATAATGGTATCTTCAAAGGAACAATGACAGACCTCGCCAGAGTGGGCTGGGAAAAGAGTTTAGCAGTAAAGTCAGCTGATGAACAACAGCAGATGGTTAAGAAAATGGCTCCTGGCTCTTGACAAAGAAATACTCCAGTGAGAAAGAAGGATTGTAGGAAAGGGGTAAGCCAACACAGTTAACCAGGGAAGTTAAGGACAGCATCAAATTAAGTGAAAAAGTATACAATCTGGCAAAAGTCAGTGGTAAGCCAGACAATAAGGAAGATTTAAAACCAACAAAGATGATCATAAAGTAGGAGGTGGAAGATGAACGTTGAGGGTAAATTGCAAGTAGTATCAAGGTGGACGGCAAGAGCTTCTTTAAATATATATAAAAAGAAAAAGAGAGGCTGAAGTGAACATAGGCACCTTAGAGAATGAGGCTGGGGAAAGAATAATGGGGAGCCAGGAAATGACAGAGTTGAACAAAAACTTTGCATCAGTCTTCATGGTAGAAGAAACTAATAGCATTCCAAACTGATGAAATAATCAAGACAGGAAAAAGTAGGAGAGGAAGTGATTACGATAAATATCACTGGAGACAAAAATACCAAGGAAAGACTGATAGGTCCTCAGGCCCGATGGGATGAATCCTAAGAGAATAAAAGAAATGATAGTGGATGTGGTAACCTTCCAAGGATCCTTAGAATCTGAAAAAGTCCCAGAGGAATGGAAAACTGCTAATGTAACATCTTTACTTACAAAAAGAAGACAAAAAAGCGGGCAAGGATGGGCCAGTTATTAATGACCATTACTGGAAAAATGCTATAGAGAAACCTATTATAAAGGATGCAACAGTAAGGCATTTGGAAGTGCATAATATGATCAAGTAGAGTCAGCATGGCCTCACGAAGGAGAAATCATGCCTGGAAAATGCATTCAAACCTTTAATGGGGGTGAGAAGCAGGATAGATAAAGGGGAAGCAGTGGATGTAAAATATTTGGATTTTCAGAAGGCATTTAATAAGGTATGACATATCAACCTATTTAATAAGATAACAGCCCATGGTTTTGGGGGTAGTATATTAGCACGGATAGAGGATTGGCTAACTAATAGAAAGCAGAGAGTCAGGTTAAGGTGAGTATTTTGAAGATGGCAACCTGAAACTTGTGAAGCTCCACAGGGACCTGTGCTGGGGCCACTATTATTTACAAAATATATTAATAACTTCGATGAGGAAGGTAAATTTACTATCGCCAAGTTTCATGGAGGCACAAAGAAGGTGGGAAGGCAAGTGTTAAGGATGAGAATCTCATCTCAGAGCGGTGTATAGCAAGTGTGTAAAATCTTGGCAGATATAATAATTTGAAGGATAATACAAAGTTATGCGCTTTGCTAGGAAATGTAGATGAACGGAATATGATTTAAATGGAGAAAGTTACAGGAGAATTTCTCGGCCCTTGTGCATCCACGTCCAGCAGGCAATAGGGAAGGCAAAATGGAATGTTGGCCTTTATTTCAAAGGAAATAGAGTATGAAAATAGGGAGGTTTTGCTAAAACTATTCAAGGCACTAGTCAGATTACAGCTGGAATACTATGAACAGTTTTGAGCCCTTTTCCTAAGGAAAGATATACTGGACTTGGAAGCAATCCAGAGAAAGCTCACCAGGCTGATCCCAGCTATGGAGAAACTGTCTTATGGGGAGAGGTTGTCCAGATCGAGTCTGTACTCATTGGAGCTCAGAAGAACAAAAAGCGACCTTATTAACTATTTAAGACTCTTAAGGGGCCTGATGGGGTAGATGTGGAAAGTTCATTTCCCCTTGGAGCAGAGTCTAGGACCAGAGCGGATAATCTCAGATAAAGGTCATCCACTAAACACAGAGATGAAGAGGAATTTCCTCTCTCAGAGGGTAGTGGATCTGTGGGATTCTTTATCACAGAGGGCTGCGGAGGCTAGGTCATTAATTATGTTCAAGGTGCAGATAAACAGATTTTTGATCACTAAGGGAATTGAGGATTAGTGGGAAAGTGGAGTTGAGGATTATCAGATCAGCCAAGATCTTGCTGAATGGTGGAACACACTTGATGGGCCGAATGGCTTGCTTCTGCTCCTACATCCTATAGTCCTACGGTTGAAGTTATTGTGTGAAATGCTTGGTGGTATTTCACTGAGGAGATACCATCTTTGTTAAATTAAAGCCTTACTGATGTAATTTACATCTTTAAACACTTGATCCTGTTGTCCCCGTTGCATGGAGCAGACACTGACTGTTCCTGAAGTTTTTAGGCAGCCTTCAGGTCGTCACACTTTAGTAGTGTGAAGAATCTTTTGCATCTTGTGTTTTTATTGGGGGCTGTTGCTGACAGAAATCATAACCTTCAAATGGACAACTTTTAATTAACGGAGAGCAACACTGTACCTGGTAAAACCAGTAACTCTGCTCATCCATCCTGCAGTAGAGACAACAGAGAGTAGCGGCCTGAGCAGGCAGGTTCCCCTAAGGATCCAGCTGGAAAGGTGGTTTATGTGCGATCAGTAATGTTAAGAATAGAGGAAAGCTGGGCCTAAGTAGAATACACTGATAAGATGGGCCTTATCACTGGGAGAGCTGAGTCTTATCACTGGGAGAGCTGAGCCATATCACTGGGAGAGCTGGGCCCTGTCACTGGGAGAGCTGGGCACTGTCACTGGGAGAGCTGGGCCTTGTCACTGGGAGAGCTGGGCCCTTGTCACTGGGAGAGCTGAGCCTAGTCACTGGGAGAGCTGGGCCCTTGTCACTGGGAGAGATGAGCCTTGTCACTGGGAGAGCTGAGCCTTGTCACTGGGAGAGCTGGGCCTTGTCACTGGGAGAGCTGAGCCTTGTCACTGGGAGAGCTGGGCCCTTGTCACTGGGAGAGATGAGCCTTGTCACTGGGAGAGCTGGGCCTTGTCACTGAGAGAGATGAGCCTTGTCACTGGGAGAGACGAGCCTTGTCACTGGGAGAGCTGAGCGCTAGTTACTGGGAGAGACGAGCCCTGTCACTGGGAGAGATGAGCCTTGTCATTGGGAGAGCTGGGCCCTCGTTACTGGGAGAGATGAGCTTTGTCACTGAGAGAGATGAGCCTTGTTACTGGTACAGTTGGGCTTGGTAGCTGAGAGAGGTGGAGGTGGAGAGGAGATGAGTAGGTGCTAACTTTTCATTACGTTTCCCTCTCCGTAATTTTCTGAGATAAATTTGAAGATGAAAGGTTATAATTTGACGGGGAGGTGAAGGGGGCCACTGAGTGCTGACAGTAATAATGACTGATGCATGAAGACAGTGAACCTGCTTCGATACCACACATCTGTGCTTTACAATATCCCTGCACGGCCATTTGTGCGTGACTGCAGTGGTGTCAGATATCAACTGATAGTGACCGCAACCTGATCTCTTTATTTCAGAAACATCTCCAGATCGGAACATAAGTCCTCTCTCCCTTCCTGCTATGGCCTTTAATTACAAGTGTGGCAGATCCTTGTTGTAATGGCTGTGTCTTTTTGCTTCTGCACTTTTTAAAAGTGTGGACTGAAACTGGAAAGAATTGTTTTAAAATGAGTGTTTTAAAAGGATTGCCGCATATTTTGAAAAGCAAGTAACCCGACCCTCATAGCAAGCATTGTGTAAACTGCTGTTTGAACGAGTAATGATAAAAGTGTTTACAGATGAACTGGAGTCGAGAGTCTCTGTGTACAGATAGGGCTAGCCAGCAACAAAAAGTTGTTTGGTCTATGAACTAGCAACCAGTTATTGATGATAAAATTCTTGCTTGCCAACATCCATGTGATTGGTTCATAGGTAAGCAAACAACTTGAGGCCAGGAATAACGTAGGCACAAGAGTTTTGTTCGTTCAAGAGTTGTGTCCCTGTAAAACCCATTTTAAACCTGAAGGAAACAGTTAACACTGTCATGGACCAGGTCAGGTCCCCTCAAAATATACGAAGAAGGTAGCCTCGACCCCAACTTTTTCTTATTTTAAAGGCAGATGAGAAGTGAGTGTTCCAGGTGTGATGCACCTGGTCAAAGCACTCAGCTTTAAGCAAAACACAATTTATTTAAACACTACAGTTGAAACACAAACAAAAGAAAACAGAATTTAGAGTAACTTAACTATTGGAAAATCTAACCAACCCAGTACGGTAACTTAACTAGTTAACTGTTCCAATATCATCACATCCCATAAACACTCCCCTTGGCAAAAAGATAAATTCAAACACTGATTTTCACAGGCAGGAGGGAACAATAGCCAGACAGAGATTTCAGAGAAGGAAACAGTTCAGCTTTCTATCAGCAGTTGAGTTGTTGTTAAGCTATGACTTTTAACTGATAAGTCAGAGTCATTTTAAAAGTGAACCAGACACCCTGTGCCTCTTGCAAACCAGTGGAAGGATCTGGAGAAAGATAACTGAACAGCAACGCTCTGAGCAGTGTACGAACCATATCAGCAATCTGTGAACGGGAACTGCAGAACTGCGTCCCAGTCTTTTCTCCACTCATGACCAATTTTTCCTTGATTGTCTGACTGTGTGTGTACATAAAGTAATGTTTATAAAAGGAAGAAAGCTTTAATTTGTGGTGTCATAGTTTATAATAAGCTGGAGTATAACAACTTGTAAAAGTGATTTTTGTTCGGTACAGAAATCTGGCCTGTGCTTTCTGAGTTTTAAAATCTAATAAATTGAGGAATTTTGACTACTCAATTTAAAATCTTTAAATTTGTGATGTGATGATGCTATCTCCCAGTTCAGGTTTTTTTCTACCTTTGTTTTTAGCTGTAGCAGACACAAAATGTTTTGAGTACCAAAAGTGCTGCAAGCTTCAGTAAAGAATTCCGCTAATTTTCTCTGAAATCTCTGTCTGGCTATTGTTCCCTTCTGCCTGTGAAAATCAGTGTTTGAATTTACCTTTTTGCCAAGGGGAGTGTTTATGGGATGTGATGATATTGGAACAGTTAACTAGTTAAGTTACCGTACTGGGTTGGTTAGATTTTCCAATAGTTAAGTTACTCTAAATTCTGTTTTCTTTTGTTTGTGTTTCAACTGTAGTGTTTAAATAAATTGTGTTTTGCTTAAAGCTGAGTGCTTTGACCAGGTGCATCACACCTGGAACACTCACTTCTCATCTGCCTTTAAGATAAGAAAAAGTTGGGGTCGAGGCTACCTTCTTCGTATATTTTGAGGGGACCTGACCTGGTCCATAACAGTGTTAACGTTTCAGATCCTTCTGAGGAAGTGGCACCGGGACCTGAAATGTTAACTCAGTTTTTCTCCTTCACAGATGCTGCCAACCCTGCTGAGCTTTTCCAGCAACTTCTGTTCTTGTTCCTAATTTACAGCATCTGCAGTTCCTTCGTTTTTTTTATTTGGTCCATAACAGTGATGGCTCTGGGAATAACAGCACTTGATTTACAACACACTACACTAAGGAATATGAGATATTAGTCAGTGATGCACACTGGGTGTTAGTTGCCAATTTCCTAACCTCAGTTGTTGGTGGGATGGGTAAAGCAGCCATGAGCCTTCTCTCCACCCCACAGGTTCAATAGGAGTGGAGGTGGGAAGGGAACAGGGGGCCCCACCTGCCTGATTAAAAGCCAGATATCTCAATGAGGGGGTGGGCACAAGATTCATCCTGCTTTCTTGGTGACAAAAATGTGGAGCCAATTTCCCTCAGTCCTCATTCATCCTGCCTCTGGCAACACCATCCAACATAGGCTTTAACTCCCATTGGCTTTTGGGGCCTTGCCATGCATAGTGTGCCAGCATCTCTTGACTGCATACTGACAGTAGACGGTTTTCAAAGCTGTTTTCTAACATTAACAGAAGACACCGTTCTCCATAAAACTGTTTCTCTCTGAAATGTTTTATGAGTGAAAGCAGGAGTCTACTGTTCCACTGATCGTTTTTTTTTGCGAAAAGGAAAATAAAATCCAAACTTTTCTTTTTTTTCCACATTCAGATTTCTGGCACAGGAGCCCATGAAACACGAATAAATCTTTCAGGGAAATGAACACTTCCCAGTCAGAGGCGTCCTTCCACAAATCCCTTGGGTATCGTCTGCGAGTTTCTGAAATAGATTTGCTGAGATTTAGCTGCCACGAGTGGATGTCCAAAAGTGCAGATTATTCAGTGAGACCTGTCAGTCACCACAGGAAGCAAGTCACTGAAGAACGACTCACTTTTTCCATCGAATTCTGAAAACTATAGAACTGTGAAGAATCTAGCAAAACCCAAGAAGTCAGGTTCACCATCAAATACACTTCCTGCGAGGTTTAAAAGTATGACTCCTCTGATGATAAGATTGCAAAGTGGAAGAGATGATTTTCATCCAAAGAGAAGTCCTACACAGCAAGGCTCAAAGAGTGAACACCAGCAATGTTGGTTTTTGCTGTTCTGCAGGTTTAACGCATGCAGATTGGAGTCTAGGCCGATCGGAAGGAGAGTTGTATCTCAGCAAAGGTTAGGAAAGGAGCAGTAGGAGAAAATTAGAAGGTAAATGTTCTCAGTGAGAACAGTCAGTCTGACATGGGGTCAGGAGAATGTTACAAACCAGGCAGCTAAGCGGTGAAGGATAGTACTGGAACCAATCTTTATAGGCACTTATACTTTTGTTAACACTGTAAATATATACCCTCAATGCTGAAATCCACAGTTTCCGTCGGCTTCTTTGTGTAGCAGCACAAGTGAATTTCCAGGTAATGCCCATTACTTGAATAACCATCTCAATAATCACACAGCTGAAGGTCAGGCCCTTTGCGCTGCTGCATCATGGTTGATCTTGATGCCTTTTCGCCTCGGCCTTGTCTTCATGGCTTTTAGTACCAAAGGTTACCAATCTGCATTTGAAAAGTAAAATTGGCTTCGGTTCTTCGCTGGGGTGTGATTCCTCGTTCACACTTTGGCCTTAAGTGCCTATCCTCCAGGTGTAAGCATAGGGAACAAGACCACCGGAGTTAGATACCCCTCTTTCGGCCTGGACTGTCAGCTCTCTCACATCAGTGACACTTCTGTAAGCACCAATGATTCCATTCCCCCCAGTGACCAGGTGAGTGGGTCAATATTTTTGCATAAGAATAGGAGGCGGTCACGTACCTCCGTGTATGCCACTTCACCCTTTAATTCAGTCTTGACTGGTCTGTGTCCTATCGCCCTGCCATGATCCTAAATGATTTAACAAAAATCCAGCAATCTCAGTTGGAAGAGTAACAAGGGATCTGGCATTAACACATGTTTACGGAAGAGAGTTCCAATCTTCCATCACCCACTGTGCATACAAGTGCTTCCCACGTTAAGTTCTTTCAGTACTATCTTGAAGTTTTAGACAATGCCCCTGAGTCCTGGACTCACTAAACAATATAAGAACTAGGAGCAACAGGAGGCCATTCAGCCCCTCAAGCCTGCTCCACCATTTAATACAATCGCGGCTGATCTCATCTCGGCCTCAACTCTGCTCTCCACTCCATGACCCTTAAAGCTGTAACTAATTAACAATTTATCTCTTTAATGTCCCAGCATCCACTGCACTCTGGGGGAGTGGATTCCACAGATTCAGACTCTGAGAAAGAAGTAATTCCTCCTCATCTCTGTTTTAAATCTACCCTCCCAGCCTAAAATGTAGACCTCTTGTTCTGGGTTGCAGTAAAGAAAGAGCTGAATATCAGAAATCATTCATCTCGAGCTCCCCAGTGGGTTCCCCTAAAAACTGTGAAAACCTCAATCAGATTGCTCTCCCCCAAACACAACCTTCAATATTGCAAGGAATTTAATCCTAGTTTTTGTAACCCTTGCTCTGAATGATATCTGGAATCCAAAGGTTAACATGATAAATTTTGATTGTGCTTCTTCTAACGCTGATGTATTCTTTCTGAGGTGCAGCATTCAGAATGACTTACAGTAACTCCACATATGGTCTGAGCAGAGATTGGCTTAGCTGAAGAATAACTCACATGGATGCTCAAAACTTGGTTAGCTCAGTCAGCTGGATGGCTAGTTTATGAAGTAGAGGAATGATAACAGCCTGGGTTCAATTTCCATATCAGCTGAGGTCATCCCCAAAAGGACTCTTGTTCTCAATCTCTCCCCTTACCTGAGGTGTGGTGGCCTTTGGGTTAAAGCACCAACATTTATCTCTATCTAATGAGAGGAGCCCCATGGTCTGATAGGAGTATGACAATTTTGCTTCATTTTCTGAGGGAGCTCATGCCTAGTGGTAATGTCGCCGCAGCAGGAGTTTAAATCCCTCCTTGAAGGAATTTTAAATTCCACGAATAATTCTGCAAAATAGAGCTGGTCTCAGTGATGGTGACCATAGCAACTGTCATTGACTGTTCTTATAGCTCATCTGAGAGAACTCATTCCTTTGAGGGAAGGAAGTCTGCTGCCCATTACCTGGTCTGGTCTACATGGGAGTGCAGGCTCATTGCATTGTCAATGACTTTTTGCTGCTCTCAGCAATGGCCTGGGAAATGACTCAGAGCAACAACAAACATTAGTCAAGTCTGTGATGCCCAAATCCCATGAACAAATACAAAGGACAGTGTTCCATTAGTCTTCTGTGATTATTTTCTGTGTCTCATTATGGCACTTTAGTGAGTTACTGAGCTGGGCCACCAATTCACTTTGGGCTTCCAGTACCACAGTGACTCCAGGATCCAGTACCACAGTGACTCCAGGCCCCAGTGTCACAGTGACTGCAGGCCCCTGTACTGCAGTGACTCCAGGCCCCGGTACCGCAGTGACTCCAGGCCCCGGTACCGCAGTGACTCCAGGCCCCAGTATCACAGTGACTCCAGGCCCCAGTACTGCAGTGACTCCAGGCTCCAGTATCGCAGTGACTCCAGGCCCCAGTATTGCAGTGACTCCAGGCCTACAGGCCGCAGTACTGTGGTGACTCCTGGCAATCTCACAGGGCCCCTTGGCCACCCTGGGCTTTGTGGTATTTAAATGCCGGCCTGCACAGAGCATACCTTCACTTTGCCGATCTGACTTGCTTTCAGTATTTTTAGTGAAGCTTTAACAAGTGCCTGAGAAAGCAGCTTCTCTTTGAGGTTCCTCTTAATGCAGTTGAGGGTTTCTTTGAAGTGGAAAAGCCTCCCCAGTTTCAGGAGACTGGTGGCTGTCCTTCCATGCCCAGGGACCCTGTCTCTGTGCCAACCGGAAACAGGCTCAACTCCTGCTTCCCGCTTCCCTCAGGGCAATTCTTGGGAGTGTGCACTGACACAGCTCACGGAAGTCAAAGCGTTCCACTGTCGGATGTGTGGCTTAGGTTCCATGGCAGCAAGTCAGGCAGGTTAACGGCACCATTTAGTGTCGAAGGCCCATCCCTTTCCCTTCCTCCTCTCCTGTCAGGGGCTCAAAGTATGTGGAATGCTCTTCCCCAGAAAGCTTTGGAGGCAGGGTCATTGAGCAGGAGTTAGACTGATTCTTGATTGGCGGGCAGTCAAAGAATATCGGGGGCTAGACGGGAAAATGAGTCCTCCATCAGAATCCGCCAGGATCTTATTGAATAGTGGAGCAGGTAAACTGTTTGTTCCCATAGGCCAGAGTTTTACTGAAGGCTCTTCCATCAGTTCACACATTAGGGATTGGGCACTGCCCTACAGCATTACGCTGCATTGGCTGAAGCACACCACACTGCCTTTGGCTAAAAACCAATTAAAAGATGCAAGCTTTATTCTTAATTAACATTGCCATTTTGTTTTTAATTCTTCATGCTGAACTCAAGTAGAATGGGAGCAAAGATGGATTCTCAAAAGCGGGATATGCACCATGCTCGGTAGGATCTTCCCATTGTGAGATGGGGAGGCCACTGTATATCAATTTACCCACATTGCACAGCAGGAGGCAACAGGGCTGCAATGGGGGCCGAGAAACGAGTCACCCTAAACCTATCAATGTGGAAGGAAGAGTTATGTCAAAAGTTACTCATGACCCCATCAGGTTCTCAGTTAAGTGGAGGATATTTTGGAGTGAGGAGATTGATGTTCCAGCCATACCTGGGTCCTGCCCAGCTTTCCTGACCTGAGGAATTGTGAAATAGAAACCGAATCGCAGGAGAGTTGGAAAAGAGCAGTGACTGGTTCCCCCTCACTGGGGAAATACTTCCTAGTCTCGAGTTTCAGTTAACTTTAGAACCTATAAAGAAGGTCAAGGAAAGATTAAGATGCTCATTAAATGCAAAACAAAAAAAAAACTGCTGGAAATCTGAAATAAAAACAAGGAATGCCAGAGAAACTCAGCAGGTCTGGCAGCAACAGTGGAGAGAAAGGGAAAACGGTTTGAAGGTTAACTTCTCTTCAGAAGTGACAGTTCTCCATGTCTGAAGAAGAGACATACCAGACTCGAAATATTAACTCCGTTTCTCTCTCCACAGATGCTGCCAGTTCTGCTGATCATCTCCAGCACTGTCTGTGTTTACTTCACATGTCCATTGCTGCTCAGACAATTTCTATGTTTGTGCCAATATCTGTCCTGTCTCCCAACTCTCTAAATCACTAAGTCTAGGACCAGTTTGAGGAAACATTCCTTCCTGATAAAGGGCCAGAAAGGAGTTGCTGTGATATATCTCGAGCTTAACATACCTAACACAGATATGACTCCAACCCCTGCACTATTTCGGAATGTTCTCCTCACTCCTGAACACCATACTTACCATTACCCCCTGCTCAAAACTTACATTATTTACACCCCATCCATCATCATTCTGTCCTCTGGTTCTGGAAGGCTTTTGCTCACCTTCACACCCATTCTCTGTTTTCAAAGACTCACAGAAAACATCACAAACCCATACAATGCAGAAAGAGGCCATTCATCCCATCATGGCTGTGCAAGATCTTTTGTAAGAAACCATCTAAATTATCCTACTCTCTGCTCTTTCCCCACAGCCTGGTAACTCTCCTGTTTTTCAAGTGGGTATCCAACTACTTCCTGAAAATTTCAAATCCGTTTGATTCTAACACCTTCTCTGGCACTGCCTTCCTGATCATAACAACCAAATGAGTAAACAAAATATATTTTCTTGCAGATTGTAATTTAATCAACATTGACGGCAAAACTATGAAGGCTGTTTACTGTGCACTATCCAATGCAAATATGGAATATGTTGATTGTGCAGTGGACATGGATTCAAGAAATAATTGAATATAGTTCTTGCTAAGGGGAGAGTTCGTAGACAGGGTGAGAAGGCAGTTTGACAGACTGGCTTATAAAAGACAAGGTTCTTTTTATCTTTATTCTTTCACAGGGCGCGGGCATCACAGGCAAGGCCAGCATTTGGCGCATATCCCTGACTGCCCTTGAACTGAGCCAACCACTTTGCTGTGGATCAGGAGGCACCTGTGGGCCAGAATAGGTAAGGATGGCAGATTTTCTTCCCGAAAAGGGCACTGGCGAACCAGATGGGTTCAAAGTAGGTGTGACCCCATGGCACAATTTTAAATGTCGAGTGGCTCTCAAGATGTCCTGACCAATATTTGTCCTCAACCACACCTCGATTCTGCTAACTTGCTGCTTGAGGCACTGTTTTATGTGTGATCCAGTTGCTGCATTTCCTTCTACATTAAACAGTGGCCACACTGCAGAAGTTTCTGGGATTTCTGGACATTCTCTTCCTTTCTTTCTTACAATCCCAGACTTCCGTGAGCTATTACAGTTTGTTGCTGTTTCCCTCTCACCATCTACGACACACTGGCTGAACTCATGACAGAGGCATGTTGTAGGTGCAAGTTTTGTACCCAGGGAAGTATCCACATAGATTGGCTCTGGTCTGCTTTTATCACCTGTCCCGAAAACGCGTTGTAGTACAGGAGAGAGATTCTTTGCAAGCATGTGTTGCAACTCTGATAAAAGAATATTGAAACGTAAAGCTGAGTATTTTTATTAAATGCTTCAGTAACACACTGCACCCTTTAGCTATGTACAGTTAATGTGCTAAACTTGTGTGCGCGTTTATGCGTATATTTATATACTTCCAAAGAAAAAGAGCACAATGAACAAGTGTCAAAATCTGATGAAAGGAAACAAATCCTGCAGTATTCAACACCTTTACAATGTGACGGCATGCATTGACGTGGCAAGATTTTGGATCAAACAACACACGGTTACCCTGCTGTTCTAAAGCTTGGGGGGGGTGGGGTGCAGAATATCGCCATACACTCATTGTGAAGTGTTTGAGGTAAATACGAGTAGAATGGAGCAACGGAAAATGTGGGAGTTGACTGTTGCCAGCAATAGTTGGCGAAACCGACCCTGCGATCATTGTAGGGTGTGGTTTGAGGGGCCCGGTCGGACAGGGCCTATTTATTACTGGCAGGCTTGCCCAGTTTGAATTTGCCAGGAAGAGATCAGAGATGGGTTTTGAGGAAGGGCTTGTTGCTTGAGCAAACATTAAGTTAGAACTGCCAAGCTCAGTCGGTACCACTTGCTTCAGGTACAGAGCAGATGAATAGAGAGGTCATCAATTGTGTCATGAGGGGCCTGCACAGTATCCAAGGGAAACAACAGGCCAAATTATAGGCCTTGGTCTCTCCTGCTTTGCAGAACACCAGAGTTTATTTTTATTTTACAATTTAAACGGAAACAAGGTGGAGCAAATTTGACTAACAAATATGTGGCGTATTAACACAAATTGGTTTAACTCACAGAACACTGTTTCAGCCTTTTTGATAGTTTATTTGCCTAATATTAATCAAAAAATATAGATTAGGGTTTGTCGGCCAAGTTTCTTTTTCAAATTTCGATATTGCTTCAGTGTAAACAAATAAATAAATTATTTACAATCTTTGGCAAAATTCACTGCTTCCCACAAACAACTTTTTTTTAAAAAGAAAAGGGGGGAGAGAGAGAGAGAAAAAAGAAAATAAAAACATAAATAAATTAAATAGGACAATATGATACAATCTAAATATTCACATCTTTTGCCCCCTCACCCTCTGCAAACTGTTTTCTCTCTCCTGGAAAGGTGGTCGTGCTTTGTGTGATGACCTGTGGAACCACTTGATGTTCCTTGTCCAAAGATTCTGGGGGTGTGGGGTAAAATGGAATGGGGGGGGGTGAGGGTGTGGGATTAAGGAGGGGAGGGGAGATACAGAAGGGTTACGAGGAGGAAATGGTTGCTTTTCATGTCAAAAGGAGCGTTAATAGCTGTCACTAACACTGAAAGACTGCAATGTGTGTAGAATAAAACAGAACTTTAAAAAAAAAATGATATGTGATATATAGAATATACATAGATACACATCCACATATATTCAGACTAAGCCGATATATTATTGGTTGCGGCTTGCTTTGTCCCTAAAGTAGCCGCCCAGAATAGCTTTCACTCAGCTGAGCATGTCAGTTAAATCAATTCAGTGGTAAATAAGAGAGTGTCTATAGGATTTGTACGCTGTTACTGCAATAGCTGTGCCGTCAATAACACCAAATGGCTGAAAGCTTTTATATACAGACAATGAAATGTGATAGAAAAAGTTGTAAACAAAGTGTTTTGAAATTTTTTTTGTAATTAGTTCTTGTTTCCCAGAAGATGTCATTTTTTAACATTGTTAAATCAGACTTCCTTCTTTTTCTCTTAAAATAACAGTCCACTGCGTGGGTTTCCTTGAAAACAGCCTGATTGGAAAACAGTAATGACAGGCTTATATTGCAGTACGATACGTTTGTTTAAATGATCAGTAATCCCTGTATCTAGGTATAGTCATGGTTGCAAGACGTGTCGGAGATACAGTCAGCTTCCTGTCGGGAACATCTGGGTTTGCCGCATTCCTGCCAGGCCATTCAGAGGGAGCTGGTGCACAGAGCGAGAGTGAGCAGTCACCACAGCTAGCTGAAGGTGAATGGAGTTGTGTGTGCTGGGGGGTGGGGGTGTGGAGGGGTTTGGGGAATGGTGTGGAGGGGCCGTGGGTTGAAGGTTACACTCAGGACAACAGCGCAGGAGGGATGGGTGGGTGGAAATAAAAAAAATCGGGACTCCCAGTCTGATTGAGGTGACGGGACAGCACAGCTTGTCCAGGGATTCCATGCCGCGTGCCGCCAACAGGTGCTCAGTTATCTGCAAAGACAAGACATTGCATTAAAATTCTTTGCACACAAGGGGAAAGGGGGTCCGTGAGGCTCCTTTCAACTTTGCAAAATGGTACCTCACAAGGACTAGGAGCAGAAGTTGGCCATTCAGCCCCTTGACCCCTCTCTATATGCAATACAATCATGGCTGATCTCATCTCAGAGTCAACTCCACTTTCCTGCCTGCTCTCCATAACCCTTCAATCCATCACCAGTTAAAAATATCCCATCTCCTTAAATTTATTCAATGACCTGGCACCCCCTGCCCTCTGAGGGAGTGAATTCCACAGGTTCACTACCCTTTGAGAGGAGTAATTTCTCCTCATCTCTGTTTTAAATCTAGCATCTATGTCCTCGCATTCTAGATTACCCCGCAAGAGTAAATGTCCTCTCTCGATCTACTCTGTCATCTTTAGCATCTTGTAGACCTCAATGAGATCTCCTCTCATTCTTCGAAGCACCAGCCAGTATAGCCCTAAACCGCTCAATCTCTTCTCTTAAGGGAAGCTTTTCATTTCTGGAATTAATCTAGTGAGCCTTCACTGAACTGCATCAACACAATCCTTCCTCAAGTAAAGGGAGTACATTAGACGCAGTCTCTCTAATGCCTCGTACAGTTGCAACAACATTTCAGTACTGTAATACTCCATTCATTTTGCATTAAATGCCAAAACTCCATGTGCCCTCCTTGTTCCCTGCTGCGCCCTTTCGAGCTACAAGTTTCGAGGAAGACAGGTATATTGCTGAGACATGCTGCCAGAGCTTTTCTTGTTGCACTCATCAGGACAGGTGCAAGAATGCCAAATTTCAGAGGGAGCAACAACGTATCCAGCCTAAGAAAATGGTGCTGATTGGTTTTCTATTCTGGTTAATTGTGGCTTTTACACGGAGCATGCACCAGGGAACTACTGTTGACCACTTTTGTGTAACACAATAAAGTCTAGACAACAATTGCCTGGCGCTTTCTCAGCAGAACAGGTTGGAAGGGCTAAATGACCTCCTACTGTTCTTTCGTTAAACACTGTGACAAGATTCCCCTCTGAGTTATAACCAGAACAGGACAGCTCAATGATTTAGAGGGACATATTACTTTGCAACACGTCACGTGGTGTATTCACACGTACAGTTCATATTTTATTTATGTGTAGTAAATAAGCAAAATAGCATGAAATGTAACTATAATGTGTAAATGTCTACATTTTCAATATAAAATCTACATCATAAAGACTGCAAATAACCCATTCCAACTTTGTCCAGAGATAGTAGGAACTGCAGATGCTGGAGAATCTGAGATAACAAGGTGTAGAGCTGGATGAACATAGAAGAAGGGTCTAGGCCCGAAACGTCAGCCCTCCTGCTCCTCTGATGCTGCTTGGCCTGCTGTGTTCATCCAGCTCTACATCTTGTTATCCCAACTTTGTCCAGGTTGCTTCAACCAGTCAGTGGGTCTGTAAGAATGAGATGGTCCTATTAATATCATGTTGGAGTGGAACCATATATTGTGAGTGGTGCCATAGCATGCGGGGATCTCCTGTATACATTACTTATTCTGCTGTAAAACACCCAGAGACAAAGAGCAACAGGCAGGCTTACCTCGACACTCATACTTGAGGTCAGAGAAGTAGAGGGCCTCTTGGGAGAAGACAAAGAGCCCTAGTCGTCCCCCAGCTAACGTCTTGTCGTAGATAGGGCCAGAGTCAGCCATGATCTGCTTTCCTTCATACACCACCACTCTGCAGAAACAGAAGCAGAACTGAGGATGCCTCCTAATGGACCAAACTGTACTCACGGAGAAAACCAAAATGCTGGCGATCTGAAACAAACATAGAAATTGCTGGAGGAATGTAGCCAGTCTGGCAACATCTGTATCCAACAGCAGCAGCACCGAGTTCTGAAGAAGAATCACACCAGACTCGAAACGTTAACTCTCTTTCTCCCTCTCTCCACAGACACTGCCAGGCCTGCTGAGTTTCTCCAGCATTCAGTGTTTACCGCAGTCGCAAATGTCAGATGCTTGAAATCAATTTCACATTGTACTGCAACCACATGTCAATGAAACATGAATGCACCTGCATCAGAACAGATTCCATAAGCAACAGCGTGGCGCAGTACTAGACTGTTTACATTCAAAATAGATGACCCTCACTAACTTCTCTAACTCAGAGCACATTGTATGACGGTATGTAACACACACAGGCACACTCCATAAAATATGTATAGATTAAAGGCAGTATTTAAAGTAAACTGCAATCATTTTTACTTCTGCATTTTGTTTAAAGACAATGCTTGCCCTGAACACTTGTAAAGTTCACCAACAGCGTTCCCTGCAATTCTTTTGGCTGCTCCAGGAGCTCCAGAAGCAGAAGTCAATCATAGGGATGCTGACTGATGGACACAGAGATCCCCAGTGGCTATGGAGCCAAGCAGCTTAGTGGGAGCTGTTGTTCACCAACACAGCCAGAGACAATTATTGTCTTCTTCACTCTTCAGAGTGAGATGAGCCTGCAGACTCCTTTCTGGCTTGTTTTGCTGTCAGATATTCCAGTTTGTGATCTAGGTTTAGGCTGGGTTGTATGGACGTGAACCTAGTCCCCTAAGTGATGAAAGTCGATTTCCAAAGCATACTTTGAAAACTCACCCTCAGTGTATTTGAATAACACCACTTTGTCACCATCTATGGAGACTAGTTTATTGGAAATGGCATTAAAATCCAATAAAAGTTTACCTTTTCCTTCATTCAGGAGAAATGGGTGTCACTATCTGTGCCATCATCTAGTGCCCATCCCTAATTGTCCATGCAGAGGTCCTTGTGAGCGGTTCCGAGGAAGGGTCACCGGACCCGAAACTTTAACTCTGATATTCTTCCTCACTGATGCTGCCAGACCTGCTGAGCTTTTCCAGCAACTTCTGCTTTTGTCCTTGTGAGTCGCGTTTTTGAATCTAATTGATTGGTCGACTAGTCTGACGTACCAATACTTTAAAGATTAATTTCTAAATATTGGAAGTTTGTAATTTCTCTGCAAGAAGTCAGGGAATGGTCAACAAGCAGGAATTTCTCCGTTTTGGTGAACTGTGTGCCATAGTGACACATCCGGTATGTGAAGCCAACTGGGATTTAGGGAACACTAAAAATAATAACTGTCCCCAGGGTGCTTCAGAGGAGTGTTGGAAAGGAACATTTGACACCAAGCCATATAGTGAGACATTAGGGCAGTTTGCCATTAGTTTGGTACAAGAAGCAGATCTTAAGGATGGTTGTAAAGGGAGACAGAAGTATTTCAGTCAGATTTTCACTTCGTTCTTCACATGTTTCCTTTTTTATTGAATGGTTTCAGATTTCAAAACGCTTTTGAATCAAATAGTAATAACTCAACATGTATATTTTCTGGGCTCTGACTAAAATCCTCACTGTTCACCTTGGAAATTTTGGCGTTGAAAGGGAGCTGTGGTGTGATGGGATTTATTGCATTCCTCAGAGATTCCTCTGACTTCAGTTTCAATAGAGGTGTCAACCAAGTGAAACTCAATCAGTGAACACCTCCAGGAAAATAGCAACTGAAGATCTCTGTATGACTATCAGGGGTTTAGTACAGAAGAAAGGTACATTTGTGCATGAAACACAGAAAGCTAGCACACAGATACTGCAGGCAATCAGGAAGGATAATGGAACGTAGGCCCTTATTTCTAGGGGTTTGGAGTGTGACTGTAGGGAAATCTTACTGCAACTGTTCTTGTTTCTGGTGAGACACATCTGGAGCACCATGAGCAGTTTCGGTCCCCTTATTGAAAGAAAGACATTATTTGATTGAAAGCAGTTCAGATAAGGTTCACTAGGATGATCCCAGGTGTGGATGGATTGTCTTATTGGCAAAGCCAAACACGTTAGGACTCTACTCACTGCAGTATAGAAGAACGAGAGGTGATCGCACTGAAACATACAGAATTCTTAAAGGGCCTGACAGGGTAAATGCTGAAAGGATGTTTCCCCTCATGGGAGAGTCTAGGCCCAGAGGGCATAATCTCAGAATAAAGGGGCTCCAATTTAAGACTGAGATGAGGAGGAATGTCTTCTGAGGGGTGAGAGTCTTTGGAACTCATTGCCACAGAGAGCTGTGGGGGCAGAGCCCTTGCGTACATTTAAGGCTGAGAGAGATAGATTCTTGATCAGTCGGGAAATCAAGGATTATGGAGAAAAAGGGCAGGAAAGTGGTCATGAGGAATGTCAGTTCAGCCACGATCCTATTGAATGAAGAACAGGGCTGATGGGCCGAATGGCCTACTCCTGTTCCTATTTCTTATGCTGTTATGAAAGAACTTGCATAACTATCTGCCTCTCACTGGGACAATCTGTCTCCAACCTTGGTGTCACATTTGATTCAGGGATGAACTATAACCTCATTCCAGTCATCACAAAGGCAGCTTACTTCCACCTCGTAACATTTCCAGACTCCTCTCCTAGCTCAGCTACTGCTGAAACCCTTGCCTTGACTTCACGACTTAGCTTCAGATATACTGGTGCTGGAGGCAGTCCAGAGAAGGTTCATCAGACTGAGAGCAGGTATAAAGGAACTGCCTTATGAAGTGATGTTAAGTACATTGGATCTGTACTTGTTGGGCTTGAGAAGAATGAGAGGAGATCTTATTCAAATATACATGGTTCTTAGAGGACTTGACAAGGTAGATGCGGAGAGGTTGTTTCCCCTTGTGGGAGAGTCTAAGGTGAAAGTGCAGAATCTCAGAATAAAGGGTCACACATTTAAGAGAGAGATGAAGAAGAATTTCTTGTCTCAGAGGATAGTGAATCTGTGGAATTCTTTACCAGAGGCCTGTTGAGGTTGGGTCTTTATGGGCAGAATGGCCTACTTCTGCTCCTACATCTAATGGCCTTATGAACAAGCATACCCTGCTGACAGCTTCAAGTCCTAGATGAAGGATTTTCAGTTGGAACAGGGTGCCCCCACAAAGATATACCCTGGGACCTTCATTAAAGGCAGAATGGAGGGAGTTGGGGGTCACCCTATCCTCCACGGCGGGATGGTCGTGTTTCTGAAGCTTAGAACTGAATTTGGGTCAGTCATACTGATACAAGACAGTCTTGTACATGGAGTCACATGTGAGTCAGACCAGGGGTAAGGTGGCAGATTTACCTCCCTAAAGGACATTAGTGAATCCAATTAATGGTAGCTGTACTGTTCCTATTGGATTTGATGTTTCAAAAGCTGAGTTCAGATGTCACCATCTGCCATGTGGGATTTGAACCGATGCCCCTGAAACATTACCTCTCTCACAGACAGCCAGGAGAGACACAGTGGGCGAAGACCTCATTCTGAGTTGTAACCTTTCTATGAGTCTATCACAGAATCAATGGCTGTTATACCTTTTAACGACTCTCAAATCTCATCTTGTGATCTCCAAGGACAACAGCCCCAACTTCTGCAGTCTGTCCATGTAACTGAAGGTCTTTGTCTCTGATGGCACTTTAACACTTTGTATAAATACTGTGGCTCCAAGACGGGGTCAGCGTCTAGGAGTTCTGTAGTATATAACTCATGCCCCAACTCCCCAAAGCCTGACCACCTACAAGGCACAAGTCAGGAGTGTGATGGAATATTCCCCATTTGCCTGGATGAGTGCAGCCCCAACAACATTCAAGAAGCTTTGACATCATCCAGGACAAAGCAACTCACTTGATCAGGACCCCACCCACCACCTTCAATGTTCACTCCCTTCATCACTGGCTACAGTAGCAGCAGCGTGTACCATTTTCACAATGCACTACAAAAACTCACCTATGCTTCTCTGAATGCAACTTCCAAATCTGCAGCCTCTACCTCCAGTAGTTTATAGGTCAAGGGCAGCAGATGGGAACACCACCATCACCTGCAAGCTCCCCTTCATCCTGACTTGGAAATATATCACCGTTCCTTCACTATCACTGCGTCAAAATCCCAGAACCTTTGGGAGGCACGGTGGCTCAGTAGTTAGCACTGCTGCCTAACAGCACCAGGGACCCAGGTTCGACTTAACTGTGCAGAGTTAGCATGTTCTCTCTGTGTTTGTGTAGGTTTCCACCTACAGTCCAAAGATGTGCAAGTTAGATGGATTGGCCATGCTAAATTGCCCATTGTGCTCAAGGATGTTTAGGTTAAGTGCATTAACTATGGGAAAATGCACATGTAGGGGGATGGGTCTGTGCAGGATGCTCTTTAGAGTGTCAGTGTGGATTTGTTGGGCTGAATGGCCTGTTTCTCCACTGTGGGGTCTATGAGCTCTATCCCAAACACCTTGCTGGTGAACCTACACCCCAAAGGTTGCAATGCTTTTAGAAGACAGCTCATCACCATTTTCTCCAGAGCAAACTAAAGTGCCCACATGCCGTGAATTGATCATTTATATTTGAAAAACCTCTGCATCCTCTCTCTTGCTGCCTGGCAAAATCGCTGTTGAAAACAAAGTGATAGGACAGACCAGCCAAGGCTTTTCCCATCCCAGCAGAGTGGAATTTCCAACTCCAGGCAGTCTCTGTGTTATTTCTCCAGGAGGAAGGGTTCTAGATGACTGCAGGATTTGCTGTCATTTAAAGAAACTTAGAAACAGGAGTAGGCCATTCTGCCCCTCAAGCCTGTTCCACCATTCAATGAGATCATGGCAGCTCGGTGGCCTGCCTCTGGAGACCTGCTTTGGTGCATCTCCCTTAATGCCTTTTCATGACAAAAAAATGATCTTTCTCAGATTTAAATTAGCAACTGATCTGGCATTTGCTGCCGTTTGTGGAAGAGAGTTCCAAACCTCTCCCACCCTTTCAGCGTGGAAGCTTCTCTCCTGAATAGTCTGACCTTAATTCTCAAACTATTGCCATAGTTCTAGAATCCCCAACTAGTGGAAATAGTTTATCTTCATCTACCCTGCCTTTTCCTGTAGCGTCGTAGAATCAGAGTTAAACAGCATCAAAGCAGACCTTTTGGTCCAACTCAACCATGTCAACCTAGTGTCTAAAATTAATCTAGTCCCATTTGCCAGCATCTGGCCCATATCCCTCCAAACCCTTCCCATTCATATACCCATCTAGATGCCTTTTAAATGTTGTAATTGTACCAGCCTCCACCACCTCTTCTGGCAGCTTGCACCATACACGCACCACAATGTGCATGAAAAAGATATCCATCAGGACCATTTTTAATACTTCCCCTTTCACCTTAAAGCTATGCCCTCAAGTTTAGGACTCTGCAGTATGATGAAGACTTTGAACAGAGAACCCCTCAACATTCTAAGTTCTAGGCAAAACAGGCCTGAATTGTACAATCACCCCTTATAACTTAACCCCTGAAATCCAGGTATCATTCTTTTAAACCTATGTTTTACTCCCTCCAAGGTCAGTATATCCTTCCTAAGGTGTGGTGCCCAGATCTGCTCAAGTGGGGGTCTAACCAGGATTTTGTATAACTGCAGCATAACTTCCGTATCCTTACACTTCAGTCCACTAGATATAAAGGGCTGTGTTCCATTAGCTGACTTGATTATATTCTGTGCCAGTCTGTGCCATTTTACAGACTTATACACCTGAGCCCCCAGGTCTGTTTGGACACCCACTGTATTTGTGTGGGGATACTGTGTGACTTACCTGATGAAGCCTGTCTTGGGTCGGTGGATTAAGTGCCACCTGTAGGCAGTATAATCCTTCCAGCCGATATTCTTGGGATCATGCCATAATGTTCGTACCTGAAACATAAAGAGATTCGCACTTGAAGGCAGAATTCAATGTATTTCTGGACACTAATAACACCAGGGAAGAAAATAACATGGGCGTAGATAATCAGCAATGATCCTGTTGAAGAGTTGCACAGGCTCGATGGGCCGAGTGGCCTAATCTTGCTCCGACTTCCTTTCTTCCTTTGATTCACAAAATTTATCGGTCAGTTCATTCTTCTCCCGAAAAGACTGGTTGCCAACGGATCTTCACTTCGGTCCATGCTGACACACCCACATATATCACTGCACCCAGTACATTCTATCCTCACCTACTTCTCTCCTTTCTGGGGATTTCAGAACCGAGGGTCACAGTCTGAGGATATGGGGTCAGCCATTTGGGACTGAGATGAATAGAACCTTCTTCACCCAGACAGTGGGGAGTCTGTGGAATTCTCTGCCACAGGAAACAGTTGAGGTCAAAACATTGAATGTTTTCATAAAAGAGTTACATCTACTTCTTGGGGCTAAGGGAATTGAAATAACCGCACAAAGGCCAGTATCCCATCACAAAGTCACCCTTTATACATTTGCGCACAGTACATGGTTGTGACCACCCAGCTCAGAGTCAGTCCCCTGAACTGAGGAGATTCTGAACCTCCTGTTTATACCTTTTGGTTCCACAGGGATCAGTGCTGGGACTGCAACTGTTTACAAGGTATATTAATGACTTGGAGGAAGGAAGTGTACTGCAGCCACGTTTGCAGACAACAGAAAAATAGGTGAAAAGGCACATTGTGAGAGGGATACACCAGTTTACAGAGATATTGATATGTTAAGTAAGTGGTCTAGAAGTTAGCAAATGGATTATAATGTGGAAAAATGTGAAGTTATTCATTTGGAAGGGAGAACAAAAGAAAGGTGCAACACAATAGGCCTTGGAGATATCTGTCCACAAAACATAGAAAGCTAGCACCCACTTGTAGCAGGTAACCCAGGAGTGAAATAACTGGTATCCCATCACCAAGTCGCTCTTGATTTACTTAATCCCCTGTTGCTCAGCTTAGGTTTTCCTGATTGAGGTCGTTAACCTGGGCCAATCAAGGATCTCTTAGTCAACAAGGTCCAACTGGTTCCAATCACTACAGGGATCAAAGGTTATGCGGAGAAAGTGGGAACAATGGACTGAGTTGGATGGTCAGCCATGATCATATTGAATGGAGCAGCAGGCTTGAAGGGCTGAATGGCCTACTCCAGTTCCTATTTTCTATGGTTCCTTATCCTCTAGTATTTGTTGACCTTTCCTTTCAATTAGTAAATTGATTGTTTACTTCAATGGTGTGACCTTCCTGACTTCAATGTTATGCACTAGTTTACCCTTTTCTCCTTATTGGGCTGTGGATATGTGGAACATGGCCCTGTTCCTCCTACATTTCAAATAAGCCTTTGGCTTACCGACATTTTGATGGAAAGAATGCAGATAACACTGTCATTCAGCATTCTTTTCCTAAGGTTCAGGTTCAGTTTCTTCCATGTTAACAATGTATCAGCCATTCTATAGATGATGGCTGATGGGTACCTTTATCCTATGTACCTGCCTTAGCTCCGTATCCCTTTATAAACATGCCTATCAAAAATAGATTGCAGCCAATCCTACACGTCCCACAGCTAACACTGAACACAATCACAAGCTTTCCAGGGAAACTGGTAAAACCCCTTGCCAATATGAGGTGAGGGAAGATCATTACTGCTAACTCAGCTTAGAGTTTGGGCTGGAGCGAAAGCTATTTTACGAACCCAGATGTCATGGCTTCAAATCCCACCTCGATGCCAATGTCTGGTGCTAAGTTTAGTACATGACATAGCCTGTGGGTTGGCACCAGATGAATGATCGAGACATCTGCTGGTTTGTCATAAAAATCCAATTTGTTGAGGGAGTTGGCCCTTCCTTACCCAGTCTGGCATCAGTCCCACACCATCTGGTTGTCTCCCTTGGAGACTCAAAACGAACTGGGAGCTAGAGTAGGCCATTCAGTCTCTTCAGCCTCCTTCACAATTTGATAAGACTGTGGCCTCAACTTCACCTCCCTGTCTGTCCCCTTAAACTTCAAAACCCTCAACTGATCAAAAATCGAACTCGGTCTTAAACATGTGCAGTGACAATCCTCCGCCATGCTCTGCCGAACAGAGTTCCAAAGATGTACGACCCTCTCAGAGTACAAGTTCCTCCTCATCTCTTAAGTGGAAGACCGCCAATATTTAGCACCTTTAACACAGAAACATCCCAAGGGGAGACAGAGTGAACGAGAGACAGAGGGAGTGAGAGGGCAATAGAAAGGGTGTGTGAAAGACCAACAGAAATAGCAAACAAGAAGTAGAGACTGTGAGTAAATAAGATACAGCACAAGTGTGAGTGAGAGCATGCAAGAGATAGAGAGAGGGAATATGTGAGAGATAGAGACAGTGCGCATGAGACAGAGAGACAGAGCAGACACGAGATTGAAGCGCATGAGTGACAGTATGCGCGATACAAAGAGTGCGAGAAACGGGCAAAGACAGACATTTGGGAGGGGATTGTAGAGCTCAGGACTTTGGCAGACAAAGCTAATACAGGTGATTAAAATTGGGGGAGCTAAGGTGGGCAGAATTAAACAACTGCAGAGATCTCAAAGGTTTGTGGAGCTGGAAGAGGTGACAGAGTTGGGCAGAGGTGAGGCCTGAGAGAGAGTTGAAAACAAAGCTTAGAATCCTACAACTGAGGCACTACCAGACCATGGAAGAAACAAGTAACATCAGCACCCATCAGGGGTCGAGGGGAGTGATGAGTGATTGGGACAGGTTTCACACTCAGACAGACTCCTGGACTGATTCCACTCACAGCCCCAAAACTCCTCCAGCCTTGGGCTGGGTGAAGGCAGAAGCTTCTGGTGATGATGGCACAACGGCTGGAAGATACTGGGCAACATCAGCTAAGGTCCTCAGTCATCAGGGCTAAAGTAAGAGGCATCAAGGTGCATCTTTGGTCGAGGCAGTATCTCTTCAATCAGATAAGGAGCACCGGTCCATAGAAATTAGTCACTCCCCCTCCCATTCCTCAGATGACATGTCCATCCTTGGCCTCCTGCAATGCCACAGTGATGCCACCCGAAGGCTGCAGGAACAGCAAATCATATTCAGCCTGGGAACCCTGCAGCCCAGTGGCATCAATGTGGATTTCACAAGCTTCAAAATCTCCCCTCCCCCAACCGCATCCCAAAACCAGCCCAGCTCATCTCCACCTCCCTAACCTGTTCTTCCTCTCACCTCAAGCCACACCCCCATCTCCTATCTACTAACATCATTCCGCCCCCTTGACCTGTCCGTCCTCCCTGGACTGACCTATCTCCTCCCTACCCCCCTACCTACACTCACCTTTACTGGCTCCATCCCCGCCTCTTCGACTTGTCTGCCTCCTCTCCACCTATCCTCTCCTCTATCCATCCTCTATCCACCTCCCCCTCTCTCCCTATTTATTTCAGAACCCTCTTCCCCTCCCCCATTTCTGATGAAACGTTTAGGCCCGAAACGTCAAGTTTTCCTGCTCCTATGATGCTGCTTGACCTGCTGTGTTCATCCAGCCCCATGCTTGTTATTAAGGAAAGCCATGTATGTTCCTGACACATACATGAGCTGGCTGCTCTGACATTCTCTGTTTTGTCTCAGTCTCAGTCTCTCAGACTATAGTTGCTCCTTTTAGCCAGACCTCAGGCATGCCTCTCCTCCACGTCTCTATAACTGACTGTCCTTTCATGGTGTTGCCCCTTCAGATGGTCAGGAGACCAGGCTAGCTACCTTCTCTTTCCTCCTGCTTTCACCCTGTGAAAATGGAAGGGCCCAAAGCAGCACGAATGCAGTGAAAGGTGATTTTTTTCAGACTGACTACACACTGGGGTTCAAAGGAGTCAGTACTAGGACCACTGCTTGTCTTGAAAGAAAAAATAACCGATCTAGATGTGGGTGTGCAGGGTACAATTTCAAAATATTCAGAACTCATGCAAAGTATGAAGTTTGTGGAGGGCAGTGATAAGGCGTTGAGAGCGTGTGGATAGGGAGGTATTGGTGACATTCAGTGCAGAGATGTATAGTGATTCAGTTTGGTAGGAAGGAAGCAAAAAGACAATAGAAAGAGTACAATTCTAAAAAGGTTCAGAAACAAAAGGACCTGGAGGTATATGGTGAACAAAACACTGAAGTGGTAGGGCAGATGAGGTGGTAGTTAATGAGACAGACAGCATTGGGGATAGTGTTAGAAAGGAAGGATTAAGAACCAGAGGAAATTGAAGGTGATTGGGAAAAGGACCAATGGTGGTAGGAGGATGAACCTTTTCACAGAGTGAGTGGTTAGGGTGTGAAAAACCACTCTGACTGCGATGGAGGGAGAAACATGCCTTTCAAAAAAGGGAATGGGACCAGAACCCAAAATATAAAAAAGCAGGGCTATGGGAACAGGTGGGGAGATAAGCTAGCTGCTGCAAACAGCCAGCACAGACATGATGGGAAATGATTTCCTTCTGACTTATAAACAGCAAATGATTCAAAGTTCCTAGTCTATGATCAAACAAACGCGTACTCAACTTCACCCACAACACACAGAGACACAGACGTACACACACTGACACGAGTGAAGTACTGCAGGGTCTAAACAGGACTTTATACAGAATAGTCCCTTTGCTTCCTCTCATTTGTAATCCTTCAGTGACCCTGCCTGCCATTCACATTGCCTGAGAGTTTGATTTATGGACAAAGACCAGGAAATAGTCACATGAAGCAAACGCTGCTCACAAACTTCCCAGAATTGGCCCTGACCAACGAACTGAGCCTCTTTCCTTCATCAATGGGAATATTGAAGGGTGGCCTGAAAGTGGTTTGCTTGGGGTCAAGCAGACTTGTGGAGAAATTTGAAACCAAGGGTCTCAATAAACAATATACCCAAAGAGGAATTCAGGAGAAACACAGTTGGAGAGCATAACTTAAAGGTGGAACCACAGCCACCAGGGAGACAGTGAGGTCAGTGGTATGTGAGTTGGCGAAGGAACAGAATGGAAGGATATGTAGACAGGATTAGCTGCTGCAAGGTGGAAAGGTGCTCGTGTTGTGCATAAAGACCTGTTTTTGTTATGACTCTTTCACAGGAAGTTGGCATCACCAGGCCAGTATTTATCGTCCATTCCTGTGTGCCCTGAAGATGGTAGGGAGTTCCCTTTTTGCTGCAGTCTGTATGGTGTAGGGACAGTCACAGAGGTGGGCCCAAGGGGCCTAATGACCTCTTTCTGTACATTCAATGCAATGTAATTGCCGGCTCAGGCAGAGCTGGTATGTAAAGGGAGGCACAAGTCTGATGGTGACAGTCTAACGTCCCTGCGCGGTCCTTACCTGGCCGGGGGTGTTGCCGGTGTGCCACAGCGCATTACGCAGGTGCTCTCCGCGACCTGTGGTGGAGTTCACCACCTTCAGGGAAACGCCAGCGTAACCGTGAGCCCTGGATGGCTTCTCCTCCCAGTAGGTCTGTGTGACCTGCTTCCACATCACCACATAAAACCGGCTGCTGGACTGGTAACCGAACACAAACCCGGCATAGTCATCATCGCGGTCCGTGTTGACGTAGAAGGTGCCGCTGAAGTCGATAGCATTGAACTTGTCGAAGCCTGTGGATTAGCAAGAGGGAGGTTTCCCTTCAGGGCATTCGCAATTCAGGAGGCCATACAGATCATCTCACTACAGCTCAACACTCCTGCTTACTCATTCCCAAGCTGTGGTTGGTGTTTATCACCCATTCCTTGTAAAGGTGGCAGGGAGGCACCTCCTGAAACTGTTACACCACACAGGGCAGGTACTCCATGGAGTGGTTCAAAATTTGGGTTGTGGGGGGTGGGGGAATTTTGTCAGTGACTACCTTCTCTATATGAGAGACTGTATGCACAAATGAAAATGCATGCACACACGCGCACAGAGCTCACGCCGGGCTGCAGTGGGGAGATGATTTCTCTGAAGATATCAACCACATCTCACAACACAAATGTAGTTCAATGCAATGTGCTTCCAGCAAATGTCAGCATCTCGGTGAATCACTGAGTTTAAGTGTTTGGGAGTTAAAATCTCCAAAAACACACTTAGTACTGAGCCGCAAGGAGTGTGAGGAGGGTGGGGGACTGGTGCTCGATAAAGCATGAAGGTGGTGTTAGCAAATAGAACACAGGCCCAGGTAATTAAGAACCTTTTAATGGCTTTTCCTGCATAAGGAGAGAGAGTCTCACAAGGGTGTAGGTGGAAGGGAGGGAAGGGTCAGGACAAAAACAAACACTGCCCTGGAGAATGTTCAGTAGGCCTTTCTTTTGGTGTTCATTGCTAATATTAACTTGGAAATTAGTGCTTAGCTCCAGCAACTGCCTCACTAGAAGCATTGTAAATGAGTTTGCATTCCACAGCCTTCATGTGCCTTGCATGACAGATACTGCACAATATTCCACCAACCATGTGCTGCCCAGTCACCTTGGAACATACAAAAGTGAATGAGACACGTCTCAGGCCTCAGCACCACAAGGCAGTAGGCACCTGACGCCACCTCAGATTGGGTCTGGGGTCTCATTGCTGCTTACCAACGGCCAGTCCTGGGTCAGAGTTGGCTGTCTGTAGCAGCTCCTTGCCTTGGTTACGCACCACCCAGTTTGGATCGATCTGCGTTGTTCCCTTCGGGTCAAGGTGAACCATCTGGAATTTCCTCAGGTCAGTCTGGCTAATGGCACTGTTCTCGGGACACACATCGTAAATGTCCGGGATGTTGTCGTTGTCAAAGTCATCCTTACACGCATCCCCTCTGCCGTCACCTGCCAGGAACATTCATAAGAAATTAACTCCTGCAACGCTGAAGAGTATTCTGTTAGAGGAGACAGGGAGGTGCTGCTTTCACTCGAGGGGGCAGATTGCAGGGAATTGGCAAGTGGTCAGCTCAGAAAACTGGGCAGGATTCTCAAAGGAGTGGTGATTGTATTCCTGACATGTCACATTCAGCAAATACTCCGAATTTCTGACAAGAGATTCCAATCAGGACACTTTCAGAAACATTAAATATGACAGATCGCTCACCATGCAGAACAGTCAGGGGAAGGCAAGGTATGGCCCACTATTTCACATCACAGCAGTCAGTTACTGTATTCGGCTATTGAAGTCATTTATATAAATGTGATTTGGATGTGAACACAGGAGGTATGGTTAGTAAGTCTGGAGATGTCACAAAGCTTGGAGGTGTAGTGGACAGCTAAGAAGTTTATCTCAGTGTACAACAGGATCTTCATCAGATGGGCCAATGGGCCGAGGAGTGGCAGATGCAGTTTAAAGTAGATAAATGTGATGTGCTGCATTTTGGAAAGGCAAATCAGGGCAGGACTTATACACTCAATGGTAAGGTCCTGGGGAGTGTTGCTGAACAGAGACCTTGGAGTGTAAGTTTATAGTTCCTTGAAAGTGGAGTCACAGGT
Organism: Ginglymostoma cirratum; assembly: GCA_024137785.1. Lineage (NCBI taxonomy): Eukaryota > Metazoa > Chordata > Chondrichthyes > Orectolobiformes > Ginglymostomatidae > Ginglymostoma > Ginglymostoma cirratum. Next base: position 7,027,235 of record JAHRHZ010000018.1, read on the forward strand.
GGATAGGATAATGAGGAAGGCATTTGGTACGCTTGCCTTTATTGGTCAGTGCATTAAGTATAGGAGTTGGGAGATCATGTTGCGGCTGTACAGGACATTGGTTAGGCCACTATTGGAATACTGTGCGCAATTCTGGTCTCCCTGCTGTAAGAAGGATGTTGTGAAAATTGAAAGGGTTTAAAAAAGATTTACAAGGATGTTGCCAGGGTTGGAGGGTTTGAGCTATGGGGAGAGGCTGAATAGGCTGGGGCTATTTTCGTTGGAGCATCAGAGGCTGAGCTGGCCTTATACAGGTTTATAAAATCATGAGGGGCATGGATAGGCTAAATAGACAATGTCTTTTCCCAGGGTTGGGGGAGTCCTAAGCTAAAGGGCATAGGTTTAAGCTCATCTGAGATTTAAGAAAGGAACTAAGGGGCAACTTTTCACAGAGGGTGGTGCTTGTATGGAACGAGCTACCAGAGGAAATGGCGGAGGCTGGTACAATTACAGCATGTTAAAGGCATCTGGATGGGTATATGAATGGGAAGTGTTTAGAGGGATATGGGCCAAATGCTGGCAAATGGGACTAGATTAATTTAGGATATCTGGTTAGCGTAGACAGGTTGGACTGGATGGTTTGTTTCTGTGCTGTACAATTTTATTCTATCCAGGTGAGTAGGGGCCCAGGACACAAGGTGGGTAAGATGCCAGGTGGGCAGGGGGCCAGGTAAATGATGGTTTAGAGTAGGTAGGAGTAGGTGGGAGTTACCGATACGAGGGGAGTGCAGGTTTTTGGGAGGGGAGAGGGTGGCGTGTCAGGGCCCTGGAGGAGTGGGGATTCTCGGAGCTGGTCGAGGGGATGTCAGTTCCTGGGTGGAGAAAATGGGGTGTGTGGGAGGTGCCAGGGGTCTGGTGGGGATGTAAATGGGTGGTGAGTGGGGCAAACTGGTATTTCAGTTTAATAGTTACTCAGAAGCCAGACTAGGTATTTAATTGTTTAACTATTCCTGCATAACAACCGACTTAACAGCAGTGGGAAATTCCGGATTCTCGGATTTAAAATGTATACTTCCAGAGGGTCCTGGGCGTAAGGGAACTGCACGGTGGAATCTTCAGTTTCCCGGGCAATTCCCTCAGACTCTGAATGATCCAAATGATCCCGATGCACAATTCATATCTACGATTATCTGGCCAATGGAAAATTTTCTAAACAGAGGGATTTCTAATCAAGGACGTGTTATCTCAATGGGCAGCGGAAACAGATTCAGAAATAACTTTCAACCAACCACTAGATCAATACTTGTAAATGAAAACAATGCAACATTGTGGGGAAAGAACAGGTGAGTGGGACTAACTGGAAAGCTCTGTCAAAAAGCCAACACTGATACGATGGGCCAAATGACCTCATACAAAGCTTGTTTTACTCAATTCCCACCCACCTTCTTCATACACGCCCAGACACAGCATTCATTAGATCAATTTGGAGCTCACCTACAATGCAGAATCCTGACTTGCATCTTTAAGGCAGTCTACCCCCTGAAATGGCCGTTCATTTTGCTTCCTGTCTTTGTGAGGAGAATGCAGGAGGCTTCAGGACAATCTACACAAGTTGAGTGTGTGGAGAAACACATGGCAGATGCAGCTTAATGTGGAAGGGTATTATTTAAATGGTGATATGTATTGGGAAGTGTGGATATATGAAGGGATCTGCCATCCTTGAACACCAGTCATTTGAAGCAGGCAGGGAGGTACAGCGAGCTGTTGGGAAACTAAGTGGTATATTGGCCTTCATTACAGGGGGATTTGAGTTCAGAAGTAGGGATGTCTCACTGCAGTTATACAGGGCCTTGGGGAGTATTCAGGGAACGTAGTCTCAGATTACAGAGTACGTCATTTAGAACTGAGTTAAGGAAACATCTCTTCACCCAAGAGTGTAGTCAACCTATGGAATTTGGTGCTGTAGAGGGTGGGTCACTGTGTATATTCAAGGAAGAGATTGTTAAATTTTTGGGTATTAAAGACATCAAGAGGGAATATGGCGTTGAGATTGAGGATCAGCAGAGCAGACCTAAAAAGGGCCAAATGGCCCACTCCTGCCTCTAGTTTCCCCATTTCTATAGTTATCAGCACATTAATTGTCTTCCACCAGCACCACTCCTGAGACCATCACTGGGTCCGTTAGCAGATCAGTGAAGAGGAACCCTCACCATCGGCGTCGAGTTGGTCAGGGTTGGGGACAAGACGACAGTTGTCCCTCCCATCGGGGACGCCATCATTGTCATCGTCAGGGTCACAGGCATCTCCTTGCCCATCCTTGTCGTGGTCAGCCTGGTTGGAATTGGCGACATATGGGCAGTTGTCCAGGTTGTTCTGGTGTCCATCCTCATCAATGTCCTGATTGTCATCACACTGATCACCCACTAGGTCAGAATCGGAGTCTTCCTGCAGGGCAACATCGCATGAAAGATCTTTATGTCACAAACAAGACAGACTTGCGTTTATATAGTGCCTTTCACAACTTCAGAGTCGTCCGAAGCACCAAGCAACCAGAGTGAGGGAATCAGATTAGCTGTTCTCGAGATGGGAGCATTGATCATATGCCAGTATTTGGTGCCCCCAGCACCCCACAGCGCATTTGCGCTGTGAGCCCATCATGAAGGGGGGGAACTGGAGTCACGCATAAAGGAAAGCACTGCCTCGGGTGGTAATCCAGATCCTTAGGCTAATGCTCTGGTGACATGGGTTCAAATCCCAGCATTGCAGATGGTGAAGTCTGAATTAAAGTCTTTTTAAAAAGCTAGTCTCATGTCAGTTTTGCTATCAACTGTCATAAAAATCTATCTGGCTTCTCCTTTGGAGAAGGAAATCAGTCATCCTTATCTTGTCTGGCCTACATGTGACTCCAGACCCATACCGATGTGGTTGGCTCTTAATAGCCCTCTGGGATGGGCAATAAATGTTGGCCTCGCCAGCGACATCCACATCCCGTAATTTATAACTAAGTACACTCCAAAGCACTACACAGCCAATGAAGCGCTTTCTCTGTGTGTGATCACTTGTGTAATGTACAAAATGTAATAGACAAATTGCAGCACACAGCTCAATCCCAAACGCAGCAAGGACCAAGCCCAGTGACATGTTGAGGAAAGCAGAGTGAGCACAACTAAGAATTTCAAGTCAACCTTGTTAAACACTGAAGGGAGCTTGTTCTCAGCCAAGTCATTGCTGCTAGCCAGTACACTGCCCACAACCACAGACGCCAATAGACACTCCAGTGCCAATCCATACCGCCCTGCCAATAGACACGCCACTGTAAAAAGACATCCCCTTCCAATCTAGGCACAACAGTGGCATGCGTTCTTCTTACCTGGTCAGGGTTATGCATAAGGGGACAGTTATCACACATGTCTCCAACCCCATCCTGATCAGTGTCCCTCTGATCAGTGTTATAAACAGTAGGGCAGTTGTCATTCTCATTCAGGATATCTGTTGACGTTGGAACAAGATAATTAAAAGAGAGCAACGATGGAACACATCAACGTAATGATCAAATCAGCTTCAGGTTTTAATGTAACTTTATGCTCCAAGGAGAAAAAGCCCAATTTCGGTATGGACTTGTTGGGCCGAAGGGCCTGTTTCCACACCGTAGGGATTCTGTGAGTTACACAGCACAGACACTTGTCATTCAGCCCAGTCCATCCATACCCTGCGAGTATGCTCCAAACAAGTTGCATGCCAGCCTACTTCAAATGACTCTTTCCAAACCTCTCTCCCTAACGCACTGATCCAGCTTCCCTTTAAAGGCATCGAAGCAATTTGCCTTCGCTACTCCTTATCACAAACCATTGGTTAAGGAGGAGCCCCCAAATTCCCTGGTGGGAATATTAGAGACTGACACTCATTGGCCCTGATGTTAATTTCCCATGTAAGTGGGAAAATACCCCGTACACCCGCCCCGCTGAGGAAAACTCAAATGGATTGGCCTTTTCCTTTCTACAGCAAACCTCCTGGATGGTACGGATCCCTTCATTATTCGGACCACAGCCCTCAGAGGGAGCAATTTCCAAAGGGTTGCCCTGGGAGTGAGAACCCTCTCACCATTCACTCTCCTGGCAGCGAAGTGAGCTGGCCCCGGTCCTCTGCACACTCACCGTCTCCATCGATGTCAACCGAGCAGGCGTCACCTTCGCCGTCGCCGTCCGTGTCGATCTGTGCTGGGTTGTGGTCGTAAGGACAGTTGTCACATCGATCGCCCACATCGTCCTTGTCATAATCAAATTGCCGAGGGTTGTAGAGGAGAGGGCAGTTGTCCTGGAAGCACAAGAGGGAGAAATAAAACAGGGAGGGGAAAACCATAGAAGGATTACCCTCACGGATTCTAGTCACGCGGGACGAGGCGTTTCGTTGCGATGGGCGAAAAGAAGGTTCCGGAACTCACCCTCTCGTCGTTTCTGCCGTCGTTGTCATCATCTTTGTCGCAGGCGTCACCCACGTCATCCCTGTCAAAGTCCTCTTGTCCGGAATTGGGCAGGTGAGGGCAGTTATCCTGTTTGCGGGATTAAAGCAAAGAGGAAGTTACCAGAACGTCAGGGGCCTGCGGCTGTATTCACAGGCACAACCCTTGGTCAAGAGGGACGTGGTTCCTTTTCAAAGGCAGTTGGGAAATTGCCTGAACCCACGTTTTGTGTTATCCAAGTCCTGGAGGACTTGCCCAAACTGTTCCAGTAAGTTCTGTGAGAAATGCTTCCTTTTATATTTGAAAACAAAAACAGTGCCTTGGGAACCACTTATTGCAAAAGTTTTCTTTATCTATGTGGCCTACTTTGAAAAGTTTCCCAGCATTGACGACATCTGAATGGATGACTATTTTTGCCATTATCTGCAGTGCTAACTGACTCAACTGGAAGGGGTTCTAGTTCAAGACACAGAGACAGCTCATTCATCAGAATACAGGACAGAGATCCCTCCTTCCTCAGACGTGAAAATGTGGCACTTTATCAATCCAACAGCAGAGCCATTTCTGATTCTCTAGGAAATAGATCAACTGTATTTATTTTCTGCAGATCTTCACAATTGTGAATCCTTTCCTTCCAACTCTTTCGTCCACAGCTGGTGTCCGTCAAACTGTAGTATATTAAAGTTCAGAGTTAAAGCTGTTTCCTAACAACTAAACCCATTAGCATGAAGCATTCGGCGATGACCACCGACAGACTGGTTTTACTTTTAAAGTCAGTGTTGGCAACATTAGCCTTGCTGGCAAGACTGGCATTTATTGCCCATCCCTGGTAGCCCTGGATACAACTGAGTGGCAGATCAGGCTCCCACCTTGCTGCGTATCCAGAGCCACACAAATATGCAAAGAGGGCGAGTATGGGCAGATTCACTTCACTAAAGCATGTCATCCCGGCTTTTCACTTCCAAATTTTAATGTTAAATCTGGAAGAAACTATGCTTAGGGCAGAGTTCACAGAAATCTAACACTCGGGGAAGGTCTGTGTTCTTAGGCTGGAATTGGAGTTGGAACTGGAAAAATCAGCTTTAATCTCTGTCATATTCACTCGCACAGTCACAGACAGAATTTATACTTAAGAATGTCAAAGTCTAAGGTCGCTACAGTGCACTAAAATGGAAAGAATAAAATTCGTCATCATTGAATCCCTACTGTGCAGAAAGAGGTCATTTTACCCATCAAGTCTGCATTGACCCTCCAAAAAGCATCCCACCCCCATAATCTTGAGCTGTGGGAGGAAACCAGAGCACCTGGAGGAAGCCCACAGAGACAACACACAAATTCTACACAGACAGTTGCCCAAGGTTGGGAATCAAACCTATGTCCCTGGTGCTGTGAGGCAGCAGTGCTAACCACTGAGCCACCGTTCCACCCTACAATCTTCTGGTAACACTGTCAGCATTAGTTAAACATGCTTGAATCAATTCAAAGCTTGCAAGAGAAAAGGTGAGAGACGGACAGACGAGGAGTCAGTGAGAGATATGGAGTGAGACACAGAGCATGAGAGAGGCAGTTACAGTGACAATAAAGGACAGAGGTGAAATCAGTGAGAGACAGTTACAAGAAGCAAAGGAGACAGTGAAAGAAGAAGAGATATTGACAAACTGATGAACTGAGACAGACCATGCTAAAAAGGAGGGACAGCAAGAGAGATGAAGTGAGGGAGATGGCAGACGAGAGATAAAGGAACAAAGTGAGAGAGGTAGAGGGGGAAGTGAGAGAGAGAGAATAATAATCACTAACAGGTGAAAGATCGAGTGGGGAATATTTTTCTTCAAAATGTGCTTGTGTATCAGATTTGCTTTTTCTGACGTAACTGTTAGGTGTAAGATTTCTGCCTGGGGGAGGATTTGTGAGCTGACTGTGAGATTCTCCAGCGACACGGCTGGGGTCAAAACTCTCCGTTCAAATGAGGAACATATTTCAAGCCTATTCTCATCCCCATGATAGCTAAGGGATGGTGGATTCTCTTTCTAGCTTTCCAGCTCCAGGCTCAGTTCATTTTCCCTTTAGAAACAAGTCCGTCGGACGAATTGTTTAAAAGAAAAAGATAAATGATCTTCTTTGGAATTGTACCACGTGAAGTTGGGTCAGGGTCACAAGCTAAGTGCATGTCTGTGCGTCAGTGAAAAATGTTCACTGTCAAGTCAGCATGTCTCAGTGTTAATGCCTGACCCCGAGATGAAGCTGTGATTACAATTCCAAAATACACACTAAGTGCCACATTGATTCGAATGCTGACCACATGACGTATCACTGGCCAAACAGCGTTGGTGTTATATTCTTTGGCTGCATCATCGTGGATTGCTGTGTGTGTAATTCCTGTGTCTGACATTCTAATGCTCTGGCGCAAAGTTTTAAATACAAGAGGAGGCCATTCAGCCCGACTGGTCCTCCCTAGTGTTTCTGCACCAGACAAACTTCTCCCCAGACCCATCTTCATTGAGACCCATCTTCATTGAGACCCATCAATATTTCCTTCTACTCTTTCCTCCTTTAGGTCTTTTACTTACCTTCACCTTACATGTATCTACTTTACACAAGCAGGTCAGAGGCTGGAATCTTGTTGTGAGTAACTTCCTGGCTTCCTAAAACCTGTCCATCATCTACGAGGCACAAGTGTGATGGAATTTGCCTGGATGGGTGCAGCTCCAACAACACTCAAGAAGCTTGACACCATCCAGGACACAGCAGCCCGCTTGATTGGCACTGCAACCACAAGCATCCACTCCCTCCATCACCAATGCTCAGTAGCAGCAGTGTGTACTGTCTACAAGATGCACTGCAGAAATTCACCAAAAAAATCCTCAGACAGCACCGTCCAAACTCATGACCACTTCCATCTAGAAGGACAAGGGCAGCAGATACATGGGAACACCACCCCCTTCCAGTCCCCCTCCAAGCCACTCACTATCCTGACCTGGAAATATATCGCCGTTCCTTGACTGTCACTGGAAATCGCGTCCGAATGGCATTGTGGGTTTCCCTACACCACATGGGCTGCAGTAGTTCATGAAGACAGCTTACCACCACCTTCTCATTCGCAGTTAGGGATGGGCAATAAATGGTGACGCAGCCAGTGACGCCCATATCCCATGAACGAATAATTTTTAAAAATTTCTATTTCCTTTGATCGTTCCTTGTGGTGGCTCGCACCACATTCTAACCACTTTCTGAATATTTTCCTGAATTCCTGATAGGATTTACAAGTGACTATCCTATCTATAACTGCAAGCCCTGATCACCCTCACACATTGAGACATCTTCTCAATATCTATCCTATCAAGCTTCTTCAGCATTTTAACACCTCTCTGAGATCGTCGCTTAACTTTCTTGCAGGGAGATGAGCTGTAGTCTGTTCACTTTCTCCTGACATTTATAACCTCTCAGTTCTGATGTCAAGTTTACAAACCATCTTTGCATTTTCTCCAGGTTCTCTACTTCCCTCTCATGTCATGGAGGCCAGAACTCTGCAAAGTGCTCTGTATGTAGCTGAGGCAAAATTAGATACAAGTCCAACATAACTACACTTCTCAATTCTATCTCCGCTAGGAATGAACCAAAGAATTTTGTGTGCACTTTGGAACGGTCGTTTTTACCCGGTCTGGAACTCGCAATCATTTGCATAACTATATCCCCAGATCTTTTCTTCCTCTATCAACTGTTTCCCATTAATTGAGGGACCAGGGGACATTGACTTAAACTAAGAAACGGAAGGTTAACAGGAGAGTTGAACAGAATTTTCCTTCACCCAGAGGGTGGAGGAAGAGTCTGAAACTCAGTGTCTGAAAAAGTTGGTTGAGTCACAAACTGTCAGTGTTTAGGTGTTCAATCATGTTGCCACAATGTTGGAGCTATGGGCCAAGAGCTGGGGAAGAAAATAAGCTTGAAAATGGGATTAGTTTAATCAGATCTTTGTTACCTGGCACAGACATGACAAGACAAATGTGTGCTGTAAACACTGATGTATCTACAATATTAGATTCTTATCCTTCAAGGAGGTGACTACCTCACTGTTCCTTCCAAAGTAGGTACACCTGAGCACACTGATAGATATCGAAATTCACAGAAGCACCATTCTGCGTGTTTATTGACACCCACCTCTTGTGAATTGTTACCCATGTCCTTACCTTATTACAGTGGTAAGTGGCATTGGCTGTGCAAGCCAGCTCTTCATTGGGCCAGCCATCTAAGTCAGAATCTTCTCCACAAATAATGCCATCCCCAGCATACCCGATCCGACAATCACACCGGTACACCGGCTCACTGAAGAGGCCCAGGTAGATACACCTGGCGTACTTGTGGCAGGTGTGGGACTTGTCCTTACACGGGTTATGGGGCTCACACACCTGCGGGAACAAACACGGGAGGGTCACAGTAACAGCCATAATCTGTATTGAGCCATTGAGCGAGTACAATGTCCCCCTTAGGCACTTCACAGGAGCGACATCAGCCAAAAACCCAACACTGATCCACGTAAGGGCGATATTAGGACAAGGGGGACCAGCCAACGGATCAAGGAGGTAAGATTTGTGGAGCTTCCCAAGCTCAGAACGAGGACGAGAAGTGGAGCAGTTCATGGAGGGAATTCCAGGGCTTGCCTCCTGAAGTTACCAATTTCCACCAGAGTTCAACTCCATAGGAAGGCCTAACAAACCTACACCATCCTGCTGTCACCCTATTCCCAACCAACCATGTACAAAGCTAGAGGCACAGAGTGAGAAAACGCTATCCTCAGAAATTAGTTTCCATCAGACGTGATATATATCTATTGAGTAAAGACTGAAAGAAAGGAGTAGTGCTTTATGTTGCACTTATCCTCGGCTCAGCTTGTTCCAAAGAATTTCACAGTCAGTCAAGTACTTTTTGAAGGCATTGTTGTAATGCGACAAATGTGGCAGCCATCTTGTACACAGCAAGCTCCCACAAACAGCAATATGACTGGATAAGAGATAAAGGGTACTGCAGATGCTGGAGAATCCGAGATAACAAGCATGGGGCTGGATGAACACAGCAGGTCAAGCAGCATCATAGGAGCAGGAAAACTTGACGTTTCGGGCCTAAATCCCCCATTTCTGATGAAGGGTTTAGGCCCGAAACGTCAAGTTT
>JAHRHZ010000018.1:7037235-7052716 GCA_024137785.1 Ginglymostoma cirratum
CAGCATCATAGGAGCAGGAAAACTTGACGTTTCGGGCCTAAATCCCCCATTTCTGATGAAGGGTTTAGGCCCGAAACGTCAAGTTTTCCTGCTCCTATGATGCTGCTTGACCTGCTGTGTTCATCCAGCCCCATGCTTGTTATATGACCGGATAATCTGCTTTTGAAATACTGGTTGATGGATACAAATATTGGTCAGGACACCAGGAAGAAAACCCCTGCCATTCCTGTAAGTAGTGCCAAAAGGGTCTTTTAGGTTCACCTGAGAAGCCTCAGTTTTAATATCCCATGTGAAACACAGCCCTGCCAAGAGTACAGCATTCTTGAGTACTGCAGAGTGCAGTATGGACCACATGCTCACATCCCCACAGTGGAACCTGAGGTTATGACCCTCAGCCTGAAAACTGCAACCACTAGACCAAGGCTAACACATTGAGAGAGAGTTCCTGTTTATGTCTGCTGATATTACACTGGTCAAAGAACCATGAACATATCTGTGTGTTTTTCATTTTCATTTTAAGATGTTCGTACTAACTGTATCCATATCATGATCAAGGCTCAGTAAATTTGGGCTTGAGTTTTGAATCCAAAACCATCTGACATGACACTCAATCTGCATTCCAAACATTTGACTACAGTAGAGAACTAATGATGTTAGAAATACAGAGCCATGTACACACTCACTTCAGGGAGGATAGGACACATTGCTCAGGCCAAAGCACGCAGAGCATGGTGACTTTGGGGGTCAAACCCAGTGGTTGCCCAGCTTGTTTGTCCTTGCTCAATAAGGATGGGAGACCCCCACTCTGTTGGAAATGCAAACGCCCTCCATTTTGTGAACTTTCTTGGCCGCCTGGTGCCTGAAAATCCAATCTAATTTCTTGGCCACATTAATCTATTTGGCTGCAAAACTGAAGATTTATTTCATTCTTAACGGTCCCAATTTGAGTCCTCCTTACTTGCTTGTCCGTCTTGGCGGCTTCGATTCCCAGACCAAATGGCTGGTTCCCTCGGTAACGTGGTGGGCAGGGTAGACAGTGAAACCCGGGCTCCGTATTGACACATCGCTGAACTCCGTTCACTTCATGGCAAACATCAGAGACTTCTTCACACTGGAACAGAAAGGCAAAAGAAAAAAATCAACAGAGTGATGGGCAATCTCTGGTGTGCCACACTTAGAATCCCAACCACCTCCCTGACGTCCTCATACCTCATTGATGTCCTCGCAGAATGTCCCATTGCCCCGGTAACCAGGAGGACATGGCCCACAATCCCAAGAGCCATCTGGGGAACTGCTGCACTCCACCCCAGCGAAGCATGGATTGGATAGGCATCCGTCTGTCAATAGACAGTATTTGAGAATTGAGTGGGCTCAACCCAACAACAAATGACTTGTGGACTTCAGAGAGACTCGACAGTGAGGCTCACTTCCCAAAGCTACTGCATAAATGGAAGAGAACTGCATTTTGTAATTACTTTTAGACTGAAATCTTCACAACCTTTGAGCATTTTGCACATGATCTTTTAACTTAGTGATCATCTATGACAACGTTACAAAATATGATTGCTTGCTTTCTATACGGGGTGAGATTTATTTCAATAACACAATGCAAAAAATAACAGCAAGGGAGAAACGCTCGTGACATTTGACATGGGACATTTCATCAACTGAGCTGGATCAGATTGTTAGAAAACCTATAGGGTTTACCAACGTCGTCTGGGGAAAGAAATCTGGCCCATATATGACTCCAATCCAGTGTGACTGACCGTTGACTCATCTTTAAAAGTGGCTGAGCAAGTGCATCAAGGTCCAGAAGCAGACAGGGAATGAACATCTTTCAATAAATGCAGTTAAATGGTACAAGAAAATAGCCGCACGCCTTCCAAAAACTAAAATCAGTTCCAACGCGCTTCCACCTACCGATTGGGCAGAGGTCATTGTTACATATTTTAGTGTCCTTGGCATCCCCCAGGCACTTCTTCCCTCCGTACTTGGGTACGGGGTTATTGCAGGTCCTTTTGCGCTCGTGCAATCCCCCACCACATGTGGCTGTACAGACTGACCATGGGGACCAGGGGCTCCAGTTACCGTCAACTGTGAAGGAACAAGGCAGTCAGTCAGTTAGTGAGCTGGCGATCTGAGGAGGGGCTGGTGAAGCCTTTCACATGAAGGCCTGGTGTGTGGGGACAGACAGCGCGACGCGGACAGACAGCCCCAGAAAATTGGCTCCCAACCATTTTTCTAGCGCCCCTCAGTAGTACAGGAAAAAGTCGGGGAAGGGAGCCCACTGCTCTGCTGATTTCTTCAAATAGAATCTCCTGTGGGCTCATAACAGGTCCCATTTCCTGATCACAAAACAAATGAAAAGGTTACCCAAAATCTGAAGTCAAAAAACTGGAACAATCTCCCTGGCAGCGAAGATGACTTTGGATGCATCTAACCGTACCTGGATGTAATGTGGAACAAGCAAGAAGAGACGAGGGATATTATCTTCAGTTACCCTGGACCTGTCTAGGACTGTCTCCTCATTCTGTCCTTTCTTACCGAAGTAGAACCCTGCACAAAAGTTTAATCTGGTCTCTTCTCAGAAGTTGACAGATCTGCCATCATGCATTCCCACCATTTTCTGTCACGGAAACATAGAACCTTCCAGAAAAGGAAGAGGCCATTCAGCCCCACCGGGCTAGTGCTGGCTGTTGGAATCTGCTTCCCTCACTCTCTCAGAAAGTTCATTCCAGATTGCAATAACTTCTGCATTAAAAAAAATCTCCCACCTGCTTCTTTCATTATTTGAATTAAATTGTGCCTGTTTCTGACCCTCTGTTGGAGTCAAGTGATTTTCCTTCCTCTAGGAAAAACCTCAGGATTTTGAATAAAACCCCCATTTAACCTTCTGCGTTCTAGGGACAACTTCTTCCTTTTCCAGCCTCCCTCTGGGTTCCATAGCATGGACACCACACTGACAAATCTCCTCTGCACTCTCTCCCAGGCCTAGACATCTTTCCGAGAGAGTGTAGCACCAGGAACACGGCAGAGTCTGCTGTTTCACACCCTGTTCGTAGCTAAGAACAGCTTAATAACACAGTCATGATACATCGTGGATTAACTGCCAGGCCATAGCTGAAACCACTAGCAACTTTAGCTCAAAGCAGACACACACAGAGATAGCAGCCAAGTAGCTGCATAGATGAACTTACTGGGACATGGAGCTTTCGTACATTGTTTTGTCTCCCGTCCGTTTCCCTGGCAATCCTGGCCATCAAGCTGTGGCACCGGCGAATTACAGAGTCGGATGCGGGTGGTAATGCCATCACCACAAGTGACCGAACACGGCGACCAGGGAGACCAGTGGCTCCAACCACCATCCTGACGAACTAAAGACACAAACGCTCACGTCAGCACGGAGGGGGAATGAGACGGTGAGGTATAGCAACCCTGCCCCAAACTGACAACAGATCAACTGATGCATGTAACCGAAGATAATCTAGACTCCCCCAGTATTTATTTTACGCACATGGCAGTGAGAAGCAGATTGAGACACCCACAGCACGTATCAAAGTCTGGGATACTGAGTACTTTCAAGGCTGAGATGGAACAGGCTTCTAAATCATTACGAAATCTAGGCTAATGGGGAGAAGGCAGGAAAGTGGAGTTGAGACAGCCATTATCTCATTGAATGGCAGAACAGACTCAAATTGGGCCAAATGGCCTACTTCTGCTCCTATGTCTTTCGGTCTGATAGCTTGCCCTGACCTGGCCTGTACCACTGATTCTTCATCGTCAAAGAGTAAAAGTCCTGGAAGTCCTCCCTGACAGCTCAATGGTCTTATTTTCACAGGGCTGCAGGTAGTATCACCTTCTCTAGGGTAGTTAGGGATGGGCATTGAGTTCTTTGAAGGAGTAACATGTGCTGAGAGGGGGGCCCTGTAGATGTACTGTATTTAGTTTCCCAGAAAGCATTTGATAGGTTATCACATCTCTGTTCCCATGGAGACAGGAGCCAATGAGGCATCAGGTGCGATTTCTGTGGGAGCAGAATTTTTCTAATCACTGATGCCAATGGCGTACATGTGTTGGGCGGATTGTGTTCAGGTGACTACATTCCAACCTTCCTCCCCCGTCCCAACCTAACCACATCCCCCACCACAACTCCAAATAAAAGATTAAAGCTGGACATTCCAGATGGTATCTGACATTAGGATCAGGGCAGGGACTCAAGTCTGAACCTGGTAATCCTTTAGGCCTGGGTCCCTGCCCTTTACCCGAACCCTAGGACCCTGGCTCTTGGACTCTGATGTACTCCTTCCCCAGCCCTCTGCTTTCCTGGGCCTGGGTTACTTAGGTCTGACCTAGAGGGGAACTAGGTGCTCAATTTTCAGCTGTTGGTGATAGGGGTCACACTGAAGAAGTCACACTAGTGTGTACCACTAGGCCTTTCCCAGTCAAAGCCCTCACACAGGCTTCCCAGTTAACACTGGTGTCTGATACATCACAGGAAAGTACTAGGGGAGAACCTGGCATATTGGTAATGTCACTAGGCTAGCATTCCACAGCCCCCAGGCTAATGCTCTGAGGTGCTGGGTTCAAATGCCAGCCCTGGAAGATGGTGGAATCCGAATTTAGTCACAACCTGGAATCTAAATTGACAGCAAACATTGATGATAATGACCTTTAAAGAAGGATATCTGATCTGTGTGTGACTATGGACTCTAGACCCACAGCAACATGACTCTTATCTGCCCTCTGGGGCTATAAATGTTAGCCCAGCCAATGATGGCTGCATCCCATGAAGGTATTTGACAATAACTGAGAAAGGGGGAGCCCAGCAGCAAACCCTGCACCTGGTCATTGGCCGTTACAGCCGGGTTGATTGTGTGGTATCCAAGAAATCCCATCCCATCCCACCCTCCCGCCCCCCACCACACACACAGCGAGTCAGACTTACTCCGATTGTCACATTCTGCCGACTGGCAGGATTTTGTCTGGATGGAGGGGCCCTCACAGCGACTGCTCGTGGGATCACATGACCGTCCCCGTTGCTGTGTTCCAGTGCCACATGATACAGAACATTCTGTCCACTCGGACCAAGGTGACCAGCCGTCTTCACTGTCCTTAACTGGGGAGAGAACACGAGAGAGAAAGAACACCCCATTGCTGTTTTTTGAAAAAGAAACAAAAGTTGAGAAGCTAAGTTGAAAGGTCAGGGGTCACAGTGCAAGACCTCTTCCAAGCTGATTAAAGCAGAAATGGGAAATTGGGGGGCGGGGGTTCACACAATGCTGTTTGGGTTTGAAGATCGCCCTGGATGTGGTAGTGCGGCTTGTGTGAGTCAAAGGGCTGGCTGGCTAGAGAGGGAGTGTGCCCGTTAACTCTTCTTGGTAATATCATGAAAATCAATAACTCAGGCAGTGCAGTACAAGAGGTGAAACAGAAAACAAAAGGACTTATTTCAGCAGAGAATGTGCCAGGTCATTCACAACAATTACTAGTACAAGAGATATATAGGACTATAGTGGATACACAACACTAACAGGCCATTCTGCCCAAAAATCCATGCCAGCATTGATGAACCTCCTCTGACCTTTCCTCAACTGAATCCACCATCATAGCCCTCAATTCCTTTTTCCCGCAAATATTTGTCTAGGTCTCCAGTAAATGCGCTGATTTTCTCCAATTTTTCTCCAATCACTCCATATGGCAGTGAATTCCACATTCTCACCAATCTCTGGATAAAGAAAGTTTGTTCTGAATGCCTGACTGGATTTCTTGGCAACGGTCTTGCTCTGATGGCCTCTTGTTCCACTGTTCCCCACAACAGAAGACATTCTCTGTGGCCACTCGACCAAAACGGCTCAGAATCTCTGAGACATTTATCAGGTTACCTCCCAGCCTTCTGTTTAACAGCATGTAGACATGGCCTGTTCACAGTGCCCTGAAAATATCAGCACGTTTACCTTTTGCATGAAGGCACCACTTGCAACCCTTCCTTCTCTGAAGAAACTTTGCAATTTGGCACGAGCCTCTAACAATATTCTCTCCTTCAAGCCGCAGCTTCAAAGGTTCAAAACTGCTTTCCAATCTGAGACAATACTTAATAATCGCCAGTCTGTCCAATCAGGGTTTGAGATAGGCATCGGACTATGCGCTAATGACCTCAATCTTATAATCATGGATTTATTTCTAGAATGTTGCAGCTGAACCAGCTACGTACACGTCATGCAAAAAGTAATTAATTCTACGTTTTGACAGGACTTAGGCTCTCCGAATGTTGTGTGTGGCAATATATGTATGTTATTAATAATCTGCAGGTTTCATTAATAGCAGGAGCTGGTCAGACTGCCAAGCCCTTTGGAAGGTTTTGACATCCCTTACTCTGAATCTGGTTTTGACCATAATTGTGACCCAAAACTGAGCCTGCAGTGACTGAGCTCATGGTGTATTCATCAACGCAATACCAAGGGAGGGCTGCTCTGTCAGAGCTGCTTCCTTTTGAGTGAGATGTCAGACCTTGATCCCTTCTACCCCTCTCCAGTGAGTGCCAACGATCTCAGGGTTCCCGAGAATAGTAAAGGACATTCTGGTCAGAATTTTGCTCTCAGCTGATATTATTAAAGCATCTACAAAAGCATGATCTCATTACCGTTGGTGGGAGGTTGGCTGCTGTTTTTCTGACAGCTGACGACTTCAAAAGTTCCCCATTGGCTGCAATGGGTCACTCCAAGTTTGAGATTAGTGCTTTGGAAATGAAAGCACTTGCATTGGAATGTTGTGAAGGCACTGGGGTCTTGGACACTGCCTGCCCTTTTGTTTGCCTGTAGCCTTCTAACTTTCCAAACAATGTTGTTTCTCCCATCTCCCTTCCTGACAGACCTTGGAGCACAGAACAAATGTAATTTTTATTCTTCCTCTGGATTTATTGCCCTGGAGAAGATGGTGAAGAGCTGATGCGTTCTGGGGTGTAGGGACACCCAGAACACTGTTAGGGAGAGAGTTCCGGGGTTAGGGCCCAGAGGTACTGAAGGGATATATTTCCAAGCCAGGATGGTGAGTGACTTGGAGGGGAACTTGCAGGGGGTGGTGTTCCCATGCATATGCTGCCATTGTCCTTCCAGATGGAAGTGGTAATGGCTTTGGAAGGTGCTGTCAGAGGAGACCTGATGCAGTGCACCTTGTATACGTTATGCATCAGTGGAAGGGAATTTTGAAGGTGCTGGATGTGGTGCCAATCAAGTGAGCTGTTTCGTCTTGTTTGGTGTCGAGCTTCTTGAGTGTTGTTGGAGCTGCACCATCCAGTCAAGTGTGGAGTATTCCATCACACTCCTGACTTATGGCTTATAAACAATGGGATGGGCTTTGGGAAAGCAGGACCCCAGAGCAATGTGGTTGATTCTCAATTCCCCTCTGAAATGGCCGAGCAAACCATTCAGTTGTACCAATTGCTACAAAATCTCAAAGAAATGAAACCGGACGGATCACCTGGCATTGACCTGGGCACCGGAATAGAAAAACAGCAGAAGCAGCCCTGTCAACCCTGCAAAATCATCCTTATTAACATGTGGGGGTTAGTGCTAAAACTGGGGGAGCTGTCTCACAGACTAATCAAGCAACAACTTGACATACTCTTACTAATGGAATCATACCCTACACCACACACCACTAACACCATCCCTGGATGGGTCCTGTCCCACTGACAGGTCAGGCCCAGCTGAGATGACAGCACAGTGGTATATAGTTGAGAGTTGCCCTGGGAGTCCTCAACATTGGCTCTGGACTCATGAAGTCTTGTGGCTTCAGGTTAAACATGGGCAAGGAAACCTCCTGCTGATTACCACATTCTGTCCTCCCTCAGCTGATGAATCAGTACTCTTCAATGTTGAGCAACACTTAGAGGAAGCACTGAGGATGGAAAGGGCACAAAACATTCTCTGGGTGGGGGATTTCAATGTCCACCACCAGGAGTGGCTCGGCACCAGTATTACTGATCGAGCTGGTCGGGTCCTAAAGGACACAGCTGCTAGACTGGGTCTGTGGCAGATGGTAAGGGAACCAACAAGAGGGAGAAACATACTTGACCTCATCCTTACTAATCTGCCAGCTGCAGTTACATCTGTCCATGACAGTGTCGGTAAGAGTGACCATCGCACAGTCCTATGGAGACAAAGTCCCACCTTCACATTGAAAATAACTTCCATTGTGTTGTGTGGCACTATCACCATGCTAAATGGGACAGACTTCGCACAGATCTAGCAACTCAAGACTGGGCATCCATGAGGCGCTGTGGGCCATCAAAAGCAGCAGAATTGTACTCCAGCATAATCTCTACCCTCATGGCCCAACATAGTCCCCACTCAGCATTACCATGAAGCCAGGGGATCAACCCTGGTTCAATGGAGAGTGCAGGAGGACATGCCAGGAGCAGCACCAGGCTTACCAGAAGATGAGGTATCAACCTGATGAAGCCACCAAACAGGACGTCTTGCACACCAAATATTGAAAGCAGCAAGTGATAGGTAGAGCTAAGTAATCCCACAATCAATGGATGAGATCGAAGCTGTGCAGTCCTGCCATATTCCAGTCATGGATGGTGGTGGACAATTAAACAACTCACTGGAGGAGGAGGCTCCACAAATATCCCCACCCTCAATGATGGAAAAGCCCAGCACATGAATGCAAAAGATAATGCTGAAGCATTTGCGGCAATCTTCAGCCAGAAGTGCCGAGTAGATGATCCATCTCGGCCTCCTGCAGTGGTCCCCATCATTACAGATACCAGTCTTCAGCCAATTCCATTCACTCCACGTGCTATCAAGAAATGGTCGGAGACACTGAATACTGCAAAGGCTACCGGCCCTGACAACATTCTGGCAATAGTATTGAAGGCTTATGCTCCAGAACTTGCCGCGCTCCCCCCCCACTCCGCCCCCCCCCCCACCCTTAGCCAAGTTGTTCCAGTACAGTTACAACACTGGTATCTACCCAACAATGTGGAAAATCGCCCAAGTATGTCCTGCACATAAAAAGCAGGACAAATCCAACCCGGCCAATTACCGCCCCATCAATCTACTCTCGATCATCAGTAAAGTGATGGAAGGTGTCATCAATAGTGCTATCCAAGCAGCACCTCCTCAGTGACGGCCAGTTTGGGTTCCGCCAGGGCCACTCAGCTCCTGATCTCATTACAGCCTTGGTTCAAACATGGAAAAAAGAGGTGAATTCCAGAGGTGAGGTGAGAGTGACAGCCCTTGACATCAAGGCTGTATTCGACCGAGTGTGGCATCAAGCAGCCCTAGCAAAACTGGAATCAATGGGTATCGGGGGCAAATGCTCCGGTGGTTGAAGTCACACCTGGCCCATAGGAAAATGGTCGTGGTTGCGGGAGGTCAGTCATCTCAGCTCCAGGACATCTCTGCAGGAGTTCCTCGGGGTAGTGTCCTACGCCCAACAACCTTCAGCTGCTTCATCAATGACCTGTCCTCCATCAGGTCAGAAGTGGGGATGTTCGCTGATAATTACACAATATTCAGCACCAATCATAACTCCTCAGATACTGAAGCAGTCCATGTTCAAATGCAACAAGATCTGGACAATATCCAGGCTTGGGCTGACAAATAGCAGGTAACATTTGCGCCACACAAATGCCAGGCTATGACCATCACCAATAATCTCGTCACTGCCCCTTGACAGTCAATGGTGTTACCATCACTGAATCTCCCACCATCAACGTCCTGGAGGTTATCATTGACCAGAAGGTCAACTGGACTCACCATAAACAGTGACTACAAGAACAGATCAGAGACTAGGAATATTGCAATGAGTAACGCATCTCCTGACTTCCCACTGCCTGTCACCATCTGCAAGGCGCAAGTCAGGAGTGTGATGGAATACTCCCCACTTCCCTGGATGAATGCAGCTCCAACAACACTCAAGAACCTTGACACCATCTAGGATAAAGCAGCCCGCTTGACGGGCACTACATCCACAAACAGCCACTCCCTCCACCACCAATGCTCAGTAGCAGCAGTGCATACTATATACAAGACGCACTGCAGAAATTCAAAGATGCTTAGACAGCACCTTCCAAACCCACGACCACTACCACCTAGAAGGACTTTGGACACTGGATTTAGTCCTCAGAGGCTCCCTGTTTTGCAGATTACTAAACAAACCATCCATTGTAGTCCAGTGTTCCAATTCCTGAATGCCAATGCCCAGCCTTACAGAATCTCAGAAGCGTTCCTGCGTAGATAGGGGCCATTCAGCCCAATATGTCTGCACTAGCTCTTCGCATGAGCATCATTACCTCGTGCTAATTTCTTGCTTTTTCCCCATACCCTTGCACTCTATTTCTACCCAAATAATCAGCTCTGTCTCTAGGCAGCGCTTTCCATCCTCTAACTCCTCGCTGAATGAAACGGTTTTTTCCCTCGCATCACATTTGCTTCTTTTGCAAATCACTTTATATCTGTGCTTTCTAATTCTTGATCCTTTTGCAAGCAGGAACAGCCTCTCCCTATCTACACTGTCCAGACCCTTGTAGATTTTGAAAACCACTATCAGATCTCCTTTCTGTCCAAGGAGAACAGTCCCAACCTCTTCAATCTATCCTCAGCGCTGAAATTCCTTATCCCTGGAACTATTTTTGTAAATAGGAGGTTCATTGATTGGCTATCACCATGGAGACAGCCCTGGCCATCCCGACTGCAGATTGAGAATGTAACAGGTCGAACCAGGAAGTGCTGAATGGGAATGTCATCGACTTCTTTGCAGCTTGTTCTCTATTTGCTGCTGTGCGGAATTTGCAGCTTCATTCATTCATTCATCCAGACCATTCCTTGTTTGGATGCCTCTCTTGTCTTCCTCTCAGCTGCTTCCTGTCTGAAGCTCTGCGGTTCTCGGGTTGACAAAACATGCAGAATGCTCACAGAGTAACCAGCTTTCTGTGACATCCCAAGGCCAGCACCCTGCCAATCCATAGCTCAAGGACAAAACATTTCCAAAATTTACAACCTCCAAAGAGTGCCAGCACAGCAACATTCCACTCCAGACCCATCTTGATGACCTACACTGACCTCCCTGCCAACACTTTTTATTCTCACAGTGTAAACAAAGCCCTGTTAAAAAAACAACTGCGCAACAATAACGAGAGCATTATCAGAGATAGAAAAAAAACAGGATGGCACGGCCTCTCTCAAATTGCCCTTGTGGAAGGTATGCTCCTTATGGTATAAATGAAACCTCCTGGAGCCTCATGGATAATGGGTAGGAGAGATAAACAATGAGATGATTTCTTTGGTTGGTGTCGACTGAGGGATAAACACTAGCTTGGCCACTAGGGAGTAATTGCGGACAAACTGATGTGAGGCTCTGTTACACCCACCTGAGGGAGCAGAGGGTATACAATCAGACCGAGCTAGGTAGCTCAGTTGGCTGGATGGGTGGTTTGCAATGCTCAACAATGGTTTGCCTCCCACACTGGCTGGGATCACTGTGGGAAATCTTACCTTCTGAACGTCACCCCTCAGGTGAAACCAGCCACGGGTCGTCGCTGTATATAAGACAGCAGGACTATACCAACTATACCTTACTCTGGCACAAGTGAATGGGCAATGTCACCCTCTGCACACACCGGGGGGATTAACTCCTGATTCCAGCAAGTATGAGACATGACAACACAACTGAAAGCTCTCCATTTCTCAAGAATGTACTTACGGAGACAAGAGGGGCAGCACTCTCCTTCAGTGAAAGACGGATTGGCACAGGACACTGGGGGGCAGGTAATTCGCCTACAGATGATGCTGAAATCCTGCATTGACAGGAAAAATCGGTCAGCCTTTTGAATTCTTGAGGAAGCACGTCCCTACTCCATGTTCATTCTAAAGTTTCGAAGTGTTCTCAGTCTGGGTAACCAGCACAGATGGTAACAGTCCTGCCTTCTCGCTCAGGTGACCAGTCTGAGATGCAGAGTGATGCCAACGGTCATAGATTCACTGCCCAAGGTGGCTAAGGTAACCATGAAGGTTTTTCCTTCTCACCACCCTCCACGCA
The DNA here is from genome assembly GCA_024137785.1 of Ginglymostoma cirratum. NCBI lineage: Eukaryota > Metazoa > Chordata > Chondrichthyes > Orectolobiformes > Ginglymostomatidae > Ginglymostoma > Ginglymostoma cirratum. Next base: position 7,049,281 of record JAHRHZ010000018.1, read on the forward strand.
CCCCCACCTCACCCGAGTCATGGTGACCCTAAGGTTAAACCACCCTCAGTCATCTTTCTCTCTCTCTAACGAGAGAATGGGGCTATGGTGAGGTTACTTTATTCTGTGATGCTATCTAACCTGAGGGGAACACATCATTCCAACTTTTGCTGCCCTGCACCGTTCCTCCGTCTTCCCCTTTCCCTCTACCCCGCACTTGCCAACCTAAAGCTGCCCTCCAGTCCTAAATTGTGATCGGAATTGAAATAGTTTTTTTTTAAATTATGTTCAAACCTCCTCACGGTCTCACACTGTCTACCATTTGTACACACCAACCCACCACACCCCTAACCTCCATCCCAATTAAATTCATACCTTCATCTCACCCCAGAAATACCTGCATTTCTCTGACTCTGGCCTCTTTCGGATCCCCAGTTTTCATCACTACTCCACCAAGGTCCAAACACTTCTCTCTGGAACTTTTTCCTCATGTTCTGTGTCACTCCATTGGCAGTTTGCAAAGTACCTCTTGTACCATGCTTTCGGTCACCTGTTCCAATATCTTCATGCATCCTACAACTGCACTGTCCAGACCCACAACCTCAACCACTCGGAAGGTAGTGAGTGGCCAGCAGACACAGCGGATCTTCAGTGTCACTGGGTTAAAAGACCCAGATCTCCTTCTCTAACAGCTCCCTAAGCTCCGGGGGCTGTAGTGGTTCAGGAAGACAGCTCACTACCACCTTCTCCAGAGAGATTAGTAAATGCTGGTCTATCCGGTGACACTCAAATTCCAAGATCAAATGAAAGTGTCGGTTTCAAACTTTGTTTCAGATGCTCCACTTCATTGAAAGTGCTACTTAAATGCAATTTGATGTTGTCGTCATGATGGACAGAGGGAAATTCTTCACTCCTGTGCTCCACACCGAGTGTAAGAAATTGGAATTGGAATAGATAGATGTTTGTGAGCAGCACAGATACAGTGGGCCAATGGGTCTTTTCAATGCTGCAAAATCTCTATGACTCAGCATCCAGAATAGTGCTCACAAGGCGGGTGCAATGACGTCTAATAAAAACAAAGCACTGCAGATGTGGGAAATCCGAAAATAAAAACAGAGTGCTGGAGAAAGTCAGCAGGTCTGGCAGCATCAGTGCAGAGAGAAGCAGAGTTAATGGCTCTTTGTCAAAACTGAGGAAATGTGATAGCTTTACGCTGCAATATAGAAAGGACAGAGGGGGCAAATGAACAAAACAAAGGGACAAGAAGGCAAGGTAGGAAGATGAGGGAGATTAAAGACCTAAGGCGCTATGAAACAAAAGACAATGGGAACAGGAATAATTCTGCACATGCTTGTTGTTGGGGCAAGATGGTAGGAACTAAAGCCTGTGTCCATGCTGGTGAGGCCACATCAGGAGTACTGTGTGCTGTTTTGGTCTCCTTATTTGAGGATCTTCTGGCTATGGAGGAGTGCAATGAAGGTTTACAGGTTGATTTCTGGGATGGCAGGACTGACACATGATGAGAGACTGGATTGTTTAGGACTATATTTACTGGAATTAAGAAGAATGAAGGGGCATCACACAGAAACTTGTATAAGGCTGTAACAGAGTGGCCAGGGTAAACGCTGGAAAGATGTTCCCAATGACCAGGGAGTCTGGAGCCAGGGCTCACAGTTGAAAGATATGGAGGTGGCCATTTAGGGCTGAGATGAGGAGAAATGTCTTCACCCAGAAGAGCCTGCGGAATTCTCTGCCACAGAAAGCTGTCAGGGTCAAAACATTGAAGGTTTTCAAGAAGGAGCTAGATATAGTTTTCAGAGCGAAAGGGATAAAAGGGTATGGGGGCAAAAGCAGGAACAGGGGGTTGAGATGGGTGAACAAGCCGATAATCATATTGAATGGCAGAGTAGGCTCAAATGGCTGACTTCCTATTCCAGCATTTTCTACCTTCCTGTTCCCCAGGTGGGTAATGCTGAAATGGGAGGAGCTTCATGCTAGAGCACATTTTTTAAAAAAATGTCTTTTTCAATAATCAGTGGGGCCTAAATTTCTTGCATAGTTCTGTAAGGAGTAGATTCGAATTGGAATTCAAACATACAGCCTCAAAAAATATTGTGGGATCGGAAAGTGGTCTATGCATGTGTTATACTTGCAAAGCTCAGCAATTTCTCAGACCTGCCCTTTAACTCCACCCTCCCTCTCCCTGAGTGTACCTCCTCTGACCATAAAACTGAAGGGTAGAAACTCATGAGTTGGCTTCTTGCAGATGGCACACGCTCAGAGTCTCTCCTCAGATTACCACCAGATTTCCAGGCTCAACAGGAAACAAAAGCATTTTCCTGATGTTTCATTGCAAGTGTTTGAGGACATTATTTGTCTCAAATGCCGAGATCTGCTCTGTGTTATCTATTTCTTTGAAAGAGTTTTGAAGGCACCAATATGAGACACATTAAACACTGAAAAGTTTCCTGAATTTTAAACACATGATGCCAAATATACATGACTGACATTTGAAGGAATTGAACCTATTAACTTGTGCATCCCAATAAGAAAAGGATCCTTCAGGTTCAGCACTTTTCTTGATTCCAAATATTTAAACTGATTTATTCCCATCTTTATGTCTTGGCTAATGAGATTGGCAATGTAGGCTAGGAATGGTCAATCCTGCAGGCTGCAGCCACAGAAGTCTGTAGTATTTGGCCTGAATATTAGGACCTGTACCCTCTGCTGTTAAGACAGAGGTATCTCGGAGAATAAAGGAACTGAACCCAATGACTGAGAGTCTGCTGCAAAAGGAAGACCTACAGTTGAAGGTTTCCATCTTGCACTCATCAGGATGTGAGCAAGAACGTCAAATTTCAGACAGCACTTTTGGTAACTTTGCATCTGTCCTGACGAGTGCAAGACAAAAAGCTTTGATTTTGCGCCTTTGTCCCAGAACAATCTTATTCAGCATTATGGCTCTTAGTGTCACAAAGAGTCTCCAAGTTTCACACTGGCTCATTCAGATCCAACAATGCTATCAGTTCAGCAGTGAGGCGCACCGCACAAACTGAACCACAGCTTACGTGGGCACTGAAGCTAAGCTTGGATCAAACAGGAGGAGAGCGGAGCTGTTACTAAACTGCATTCCGGGCACTGTCCAGGGGCAAGGACAACAGAGAAATTTCCACTTGGCTGCAAAAGAACAGGAGAATATGACGGGTAAGATATGATGTATCACCACTGTGTATTTGTGTATTTGTGTGTGTGCGTATTTGTGTGTGTGTGCGCGTATTTGTGTGTGTGTGTGTGTATTTGTGTGTGTGCGTGTGTGCGCGTATTTGTGTGTGTGTGTGCGTATTTGTGTGTGTGCGTGCGTATTTGTGTGCGTGTGCGTATTTGTGTGTGTGTGCGTATTTGTGTGTGTATGTGTATTTGTGTGTGTGCGTGTGTGCGCGTATTTGTGTGTGTGTGT
>JAHRHZ010000018.1:7061725-7098270 GCA_024137785.1 Ginglymostoma cirratum
GCTGTCTGCGTTACCAGATACAGAACCGGGGGCTCCAGCATCAAGCTTTAGATCAAGTGTAAAAAGACAAGGTGTCAAAATGCTCCCTAACAATGGGTTGGTCCAGCTGCAGGTGAATGTCCTGGTCGGTTCACATTTGCCTTTCAAGTGGCTAAATAATTCCCAGGAATGGTGATGCAAATAGTGTACTGACACCAACGTAGAAAGGCCTAAACATGGGATAATACCATGTCTGTCAGCTATAGTTCCATTGGTAGCACTCTTATGTTGGAGTCAGAGCATCGTGGGTATAAGTCCCACTCCAGGGCTTCCAACGCCCTCCACCTACTCCGCCATCTGATAAGATGGTGGCTCCGCTCTGCTTATGGTCTTGACTCCACTTCCCTGTCTGCCCCCACAACCATCAACGCCAGATTCCTGACTTAGAACACAGCCAAATATGAAAAAACAGTGATGATTTTCCCCTTTGGGAGAATCTGAGTCAAACTACTGTCTCAGCGAATGGCCATTACTGCTCATTAATTAGGCAGCATCGATACTACATGAAAGCACTGAGCAACAACTTGGCATTAATTCAGTCAACACACACCCCATGTCACATCTGTTTTCAAACGACTCCTTTATCATTGGGCCTTAGCTCACAAATAATTCTGCTCAGGTTGGTTGGCTCAGCTGGTTTGCAATGCAGAACGATGCCAACGGTGTGGGTCCAATTCCCATGCCAGCTGAGATTACTATCAAGGAATCCCCTTCTCAACCTCTCGCCTTGCCTGTGGTGTGCTGATCCTCAGGTTAACCCACCACCCGTCATCTCTCTCCCTAATGAGTGAGCAGCCTTATGGTCTAATAGGACTGTGGTGACAACTTGTTGCGGCCCAGTTGTCACACTAGGTGATATTTCTGCCGCGGTGGGCAGTAGAAGCCCAGGCTGCCCGATAATTTGCCAACCCACTCAAATTTTCAAGGCTCACTGAATTAATCCTTGGAGTTACAACCACTTAACCAGCTTGGCACAGCCTTCGAATGTGTCATTAATGAGCGTTCATTGACACTGATACTGGCTGAACGTACAGGATGAATTGAAAACTGTGCATGTCTCATGTTCCAGGGTAACATTACTTATTCATTTAGCTAAAGCAAGAACCAAATGATAGTTTCCCCTTTGCTCAGCTTAAAGAGATTAGTCTGCGCTGGGGGATACAAAAGGAGATAACGGCCTAGTGTTTTATCACTTGCTTATTAATTCAGAGACCAGTTAATGTTCCACGATTAAGAGTCTAATGATTACCAATATTATGGACAATATTATCAAAATGATATGATGTCAGAATCCCATTTACAGGCAGTACCCAATTAATGCATGTTCGACTGTCAATCTAACAAACGAGATCCTGTATTAAAAATCATTTTAGGGATCCAATGTGTGAAGAATGCTTACAACCTGCCATTTTATACTAGATTGTGTTCTGATGGGTTTTCGAATAAAACTACTAATGTACTCAGGAATGAAATGTGTTCTTAACCTGGGAGCCGCCCGTGCATGCTGGGGAAATGATAACATTGCTAAACCATTTTGGGGCTCCATTAGTATTCCTATAATGCTCTGAGAACCTCACAGTTTTAAAAGTGGCAAGTGATACCACAACAGTTAGGTGGTTGTTTCTGACTGGCATTGACATGATGGGCCAAAGGGCCTTATACTGTGCTGTAGATCTGGACGACCCTGTGGCTATGACAATTCTCAGGATATCAATGTTAGTTGTTAATATCAGAATGATACACAAGACACATACATGTTCACATACCATCTCACTGGTAGCCTGGGAGATCATATCACAATGTAACGGAGGAAATTAATACATACCAGAATGGTCGTCTGGTGCATTCTTAATGTCAGAATGATATTCTGCAGGGTGCATTATTGCAGTGATATCTGAGGGAATGATAATGCTGCAACATGATTCAGAATAAGAGCTCAGCCATTCAGGACTGAGATGAAAAGAAATATCTTCAGGCAAAGAATTATGAATTCTTGGTTTTCTGCACTCAGAAGGTGGTGGGTGCCCTCTCACCCCACCTTGTAGCTACTCTGACCAGATCCCCAGCAGTGATATGCCTCACTTGTCTGTCTGTGTCATCTTCAAATCTCCATGTCTGTGACACCCATCATCCACTATACCTCGGTCACCCCCCACCCTCCCAATTCAACCTGTACTTCTGTTATCCACCTGAAAAGATCTTTGTTGCTTTCCAGCTCTGATCAAAAGGTCGAAATACTGATATTTTCTGTTCTGGATGTTGCTTTCGAGACTTCTCCAACTCTTGTAAGCTCAGATACCTCTTCAGTTATCTCACAGTCTATATGTGGAATTTTAAACCTGCCTCATGGCATCCATATTTCTAATTTCTTCTGATATTTACTTATTGTCCAGGTTTATAAGGCACACAGGACAGCAGTTAGAATGTGGCATATTAAGAATCTTTTCCTTCCTAAGAGATTGAGTTTTCTTGTTCTCAACACATCCTTCATCTTCGCAATATCGCCTCTGGCTGCTCCTACTTCTGACTTTGGCACTGCATTTATCACTTCCTGTTACTGTGTCGCAGAGGATACTCAGTCACTAAATGTATGTTGGTCAGGGGTCAATAGCGTTTTGGACACTAAGGGACTGAAGGGATATGGGGATAGTGTGGGACGGAGATTTAGAGGTAGCTCAGCTATTATCTTATTCATTGATGAAGCAGGCTCAAGGAACAATATGACATTCACAATTTCCTATGTTAATTAAGAATATCACAAAGGTACTTGCGGGAATTCGTGAGATTGCATTGGAGGAGTGTTAATGCAGCCTCCGTGGCTTATGATGTCCAAATCTGAAACAGGCAGCCACCTATAATGACCAGAAGTGCAATAGTTTATGATCTGTGAGAATTAGTTAACACAGTTGTCACTTACAGCTTAAGAGCTCCATTTATTCTGGGCAGAAGTAGTTGTGCTTCCTCATTCTCATGTACCTTATTGCTCTATCCCTTTCACCTCGACACCATGTCCATTTTTCCCGCCTGGCCTCCTCTGCAGAGACCTGTGTGCTGCCCTCTGATCGTCTTAACTAATTCACATTGCCACAGATTTTACAATGATATCTCATCAGGACTGCAAGGGCCATCTAGCTTCTTACTCCAAAAATCTCCACAATTTGTGCTCCTTTGGCCTTCATCAGCTTTGCTGGGATATTAAAGGAATTGTCCAATATCAGGTCTGAAAGGGAGTTTATTCTCTCTCACTCTCACTATAACACACCAAACGCCACCTCCAAATGCAGCTGGCATATTCACTAGAAGTCAACAAGCTTGCAGAGAAAACCATCTGCAATGGTGCAGTCTACTGGGGCTTGTGAATGCTTTCTAAACAAAACAGGGAGCACAACTTTATAAGAGATGCAAAAATACTTGGGGAATCGAAAAGATCACAGTGATAATCTGGTGAATTGAAAGTATCGGAACTGCACTTTGCCCCAAGTTAATATAAAATTATTAAACTGGCAAATTATATCATAATGATACTGTAGAGTAATGTAAATATTCCAATATTATGCTAAAGGAATATATTTATCAATATTAGTGTCTAGTAAATACTGTGTTTAATAGCTGCATGTTTCTCCACACGATCAGTAGGAGGCCATTCTGTCCACCGTGCTTGCACCAGTTTGTTAACTGAGCATCATTACCCAGTGCCAATCTCAAGCTTTGTACAATAACAATGTGTTAATACAACACATTATACTAATGCTCAAGAGTTTAGACAATGTGCTTTTTATTTGTTCACAGGATGTAGCTGTCGATGGTGCCCATCACAATTTCCAGAAAGTGGCGATGAACCATCTTCTGGAACTACAGATGTCCGTACAGTGTAGGTTCACTCAGAGAGCTGTTAGGAAAGGAGCTCTGGGGTTTTGACCTAACAGCCATGACTGTTCTTCTTTTCTGAAGAAGGGTCTAGACCCGAAACGTCAGCTTTCCTGCTCCTCTGATGCTGCGTGGCCTGCTGTGTTCATCCAGCTCTACTCCTTGTTATCCTAGCCATGACTGAGACCAGCTTTTAATTCCAGATTTGCAAACTGGATTTAACTTCCACCATAAACCATGGTGGGATTTGAACCTATGTTACCAGAGCAACAACTTGCACCTCTCGGTTATTAATTCAATGACACGCCGAGTAGACCAGCTCCCCTTTGTTTAAAAAATCCCACACAGTGCTGAGCCTTCTCAATTCTGTTACGACATATCAATAAGTTGTGTGTTCAGTTAAGAGCTGATTTGCAATGACAATGAGGGTATAAGACTGACAGAGCAGGAGGTCTCAATCCAACAGGCAGCAAATTGGCTTTGGAAGACCCAGCAGAGTTGTGCATGAGCAGCAGAGGGTGTTATTAGCTGGGAGACGCACCCCCACCCCACATGGTTCAATTAGTTGCACTGCTGCCTGATGGTATGTGAAAGGGGAAATCAGCACATGTGCATGGACTGAAAAGGAAATATCATTCCTGGTCAATATTGGTCCATTTACAGAATCACAGTGTTACACTGGGCAAGATTACTGCTGCAATGATCATCTGGATCAATGACAATATCAAGGATTTAAAAGGTTTACCAAGGGCCTAAGTTTTCATAAATACAACAAAGGATTTTCCCCATACAGATGAAAAGTATTGGATTGATCACCTTAAATTCAGCAAATGAGGTTATCACGTGGCTTTGGGAATGTGCATTCACAAAATAAAGAAAATAGAGAATGAAAAGTCTCGGGCAATATGATGGAAGTGCTTACAATTTTAAAAGAATTGGACAGGGTAGTTGGAAGCACACAGTTTCCTGTTGCTGAGGGATGTAGAATGAATGACTATAGATACATGACTCAGTGTATGAGAACTTTACACGGTGTACGAGCTCTGTGCATTTGGAATTCACTTCCAGGGTCGATGACTGAGGAAACTCCAGGACAGTGTTTTCCCCTCAGAGAACCTCCAGCTAACCTGCAGACAGGTCTCCACTTAAAGACATGGAGTTTCTGCATTTATACCCAACATCGAGGGCAAGATTAGCTGGGCAGCTGAATGAACTGGGTGTGTAAATGTGATTGCAGCTATCTTCTGAAACATGGACTAGCTTAATCTACTGAGCTGTTTAAACTTTCCAATGTCCAGTTTTACATATATGTGAGATAACATTGCAATATTTAGGTAGAGGTGATGGAATCATAGTCATATCACTGACCTAGTTATCTAGACTAATGCTCTGGAATTTAAATTTAGTTTAATGACGGCATAATTGGCTTGGCCAACATTTATTTCCCAATGCTTGGCCAGCACTTATTGCCCAGCCCTAATTGCCCAGAGGGCAGTTAAGAGTCAACCACATTGCCGTGGGTCTGGAATCACATGTAGGCCAGACCGGGTAAGGATGGCACTTTCCTTCCCTAAAGGACATTAGTGAACCAGATGGGTTTTCCCCCCACAATTAATACTGGATTCACAGTCATCATTAGACTCTTAATTCCAGATTTTTAAAAAATTGAATTCAAATTCTACCATCTGTTGTGGTGGGATTCCAACCCGGATCCCTTTTCTGAAGGAGGGTCTAGGCCCGAAATATCAGCCTTCCTGCTCCTCTGATGCTGCTTGGCCTGCTGTGTTCATCCAGCTCTACACCTTGTTACCTCCCTCGCACATTATCTGGGTCTCTGCGATAATGCCACTAGGCCATCACCTCCCCCAGACTGGTGTGACCGACTGGTAAGTTAGCAAGCTACTCAGTTCAGGGGCCATTTGCGGGTGGGTAATAAATGCTGGTCCTGCCAGTGACACCCACATCTCAAGAAAGGCAAAAAGGAACAACCTGAGACAACGATAACACTCCAGGGCACTTTCCCTTTGTGTTTTACCTGAAGTGAGATTGTAAGTCAATTTATAAAGAAAACACACAAAAACTGAGAGTGCTGGAAAAAACACTGAAGCTGTCATATTCGACTTTAGATGTTGACTCTTGTTCTCTCCCCATCGATGCTGTCAGACCTGCTGAGATTCTCCAGCACGTCCTGTTTTTACGTCAGAGCTCAAGTTTCTACTATTTAAAAAATGGTTTACACAGAGGAAATTGCTCTCCCTGTTATGAAAGCATCCCATTTTTCTATCTTCTGTACCCCTCCCAAAAAGGGGGCTTCATTTGAAGGTTAGTGGACATCTCTGAAGTTATTACTTTCTGAATAATGCATTAAGCAAACATCAGTCTGCGCCACATCCAAACACCATAATCAGATATTGCCACTTGCAAGATAACCTTTCATTCAAACCAAATGTTTTGTTAAAGTTCAGTGATCAAGATATTTCCATGGAGTAGCGGTCAACATAAAGAGGATAGCACCAAACCTAGTTCAGTAATACTGTCCTCTTGGATCAAAGTCTCACCAGACAGCAGCAATGTTCAGAGAATCAGGCCTCTTACGATTACAGTTCAATTTCACACTTTTAGTTCAGTCTCCCAGAGCACAGTTTTGCTGAGTTGTTACTCAAAAAGCCTCACTATTGCAAACAGCTCTATTCCCTTTGGCATCTAGACACTTAAATTGGGAATGTACTATGTACACAACAGAATGAGTTGAAATTCATACATCATTGCAATGAAAACTACAGTGTTCACGAAGTAGGTTCAGTCCGTTTTATATGATGATGAGACAAGAACAAATCCAACATGTCCATCTAGAAAGTCAAATTCACACACTGCGATCACCTCATCCAGCTGCATTCTGATTCTGCATTTTGCTGCCACAAAATTAGCCTAAAGACCTCTGTGAAGTTGATCAGTCTCTGAGGTTCTAAGTTATTCCTGATGTCCAGAGTTAAATTTGCCACCATCTTTCTCACTTCTCAAAACTCCTGTATTCCTGTTGCAGCCTGCAGGGGTTTGTACAACTGCCCACCCAGCCTGGTACGTCAGTCAATGTGTTTGCAGGAATCCTGATAAGCCAGAACTCAAATTCGGCATTTTAGAATATCGAATTTCTTCCTGAACTTGCCCCAATATTGCCTGAATGCTTACATAAATTACAATTAAGTAAATGGCAACTGTGCTTTGGAAAACATGTTAAGATTTGAAAAGCTTTGAATCTAGAAGGTGTCTCATACAAACTAATTCTACCACTACATTATAACTGCTCCTGAATTCCCCGCTCAGGGTTGACTTAAATGCCTAATTCACTGTTTCACTTCTTACGTACTTATTACGAAGTCCCTTTGGCAGTCATGTTGCCTTCTCCTGCCCACTGCACCAACATATCTACTGCACAGCGTTGTTGTGCGCTCCTCCAGCATTCCCACACTGATCAGAGATTAAAAGATGACAGAAAGAGTATGGATGGAGCTTCCACTGTCTTCAAGCTTTACTTTTGTCATCTACTTAGGACATATCTCACCAGGACATGTCTTGTCTTCTTTAATACTATCAGCTTTATAAAGTACACCCTCTTTCCATCATTAGACTTTCTGTTTTTCTCCCCATTAATGCCATTCATGGGATCTGCACAGCTTCAAAAGGAAAGAGCTGGAAACCAGCTAATAACCATTTATTATTCGGTTAGGTACGGAGGGATATGCACCAAACGCAGGCAAATGGGGCTAGTTTAGTCGTGAAAACTGGTCAGCACGGGCATTTTGGGCCAAAGGGCCTGTTTCCATCCTGTAGACCTTTTTGACTCTATGACTCTTTGCAAGGTAGACGGCTGCATGGCATTATTGAAATCTCTCTCTTAGTTTCCAGCTACACATGATTCGACATCATCTACGACACATCTTAACAAGGAGCATAACAACAACTAATCCTTATCCTGCAGCATTTCCTGTAATGAAGACAGAAACAGGATGCACCAATGATTCCTCAGGGATCCCTCTCCTTTATTCTATTTTCCTTCATGGAATGTGGGAGTCATTGGCAAGGCCAGCATTTGTTGTCTGCCCCTAACTGCCCTAACTTTCTCAAACATTTCAGAGGATACTTAAGTGTCAACTCGCCCCACCCCCTTGCTATGGGTCTGGAGTCACGTGTAGGCCAGACCAGGTAAGGATGGCAGATTTCCTTCCCCAAAGAAGATTAGTGAACCAAGTGGGTCTTTATAACGAACCAATAGTTTAATAGTCACCATTACCAGCTATACGATTCCAGACATAATTAATTGAATTTAAATTCCACCATCTGGAGTGGTGGGACTTAAACCCATGCCCTCAGAGCATTTATCTCTGGATTTCTAGTCTGGTGACATTCCCATTTCACCATCAGCTGTAGGACAGGATCACTTTGGTTTGTTCCTAATCAGCCTCCGACAAGCCGACCTTCCACTATTTATATCTTTGGGAAAGGGGACCCAGGAATCTTAAGTTACTGACTAAGTTATTTCTCTATCTTGCCCTCTTCTGTACATTTTCTGTTCAGCTTGATTCTCCCATGTGTGATGGTCCTGGCTTTGAAACAGGGAGATCACATCCAATCAATTCAGCTGGTTTGAGGATGTTGCGAACACAGTGGGCAGGGGTGGCCTGTAGACACTGTCAAATTGGGTTTGCCAAAGGTCCTCAGCACAGGAAATGGCTGGACAAAAACATGAGCTTGCAGAGTTTGAAATAATCCAGTAGCATGGGTCGTAACCCGGTTGGGAGGTAGAATGCCATTGTGATAGATACCTCCAATCGGATTCCGCCCATCCAATCTGCTCTACTTCTCAACAAGATTATGACTGATCTGGTAATCCTCAAATCCCCTCATCCTTTGATTCCCTCATTGATTTAAAAAATCTCTCAGTCCTGAACATACTTAAGGACCCAGCCTCAACCATTCTCTGCGGTAAAAAATTCCACCGATTCACTCCCCACATTCCTCCTCGTGTCTATCTTAAATAGGTGACCCCATATTCCCTGATATTGCCCTCTGCTCCGGCACTTTTCTGCTAAGGGGTAACACCTCCTACGGGACTATCCCTCCCTGTAATGGAGGCCATTTCCTTTGATTAACCTTTTGAACTCAGCCAGCTCAACCACAGCCAGGCTACAGACAGTGGCAAAGACGCAGTGCGGGCTACAAACAACAGAGCAGGCTTGTTCTCAACCAGGCCTGAGCTCCATCAGTGGGAGCCGCTGTCTCACACTGCCACAATAAAACAGCTCCAATTTCAGACTGACACGTTCCAAGCTGGAGTGCAAGCTGCCTCCCTCGACCGCTCCCACCCTCCCTCCTGGGCACCGAGAGCTGAAAACCAAACTGTTGCTGATACCCGAGAAGAACAAGAGTGAGTAATCGTTGGCAGCAAGTGGTGTCTTTCTCACTCGCACGTGTGCCTGATGGGATGCTGGCAGTGACACTCGAGACCAGCCATGTAATTACTGCCAGCAGTGGTGGTTTGAAACCCCTGGCTCGCAGTGGGTTCTAGCATAGACACCAGGCTCAGTCGCTGAACACACTGCTCAATGTGGATGTGAACTGTGCGATCGTGAATGTTTCCTGGAGTTGAGCCGGTCTTGTGACCTTAACCAAGACATGACTGCTGTGGATCAGGAGAAACTAGAAAACACAAAGGCTGCAGGGCGGGTTAGGGCTAAAAGGCCCAATAGCCTACTTCATCGTAGCTTTCCAGTACATCAATCTGCTCCCCTTAGCAGAAGGGTATAATCTTACAGGGGGGTATGATTTTAGAGAGAAAGACATAAGGTTTGAGGAAAACCTTTATCACCCAATGCACTGCCTAGGGTGGAGTAGAGGAGGTGTAGTTGAGGCAGGAAACCTTCCAAGTTTTAAATGGCACTTGGAATGAGCACATGATATGTTTGAATATCCAAGGCTATGGCTCTAGAGTGGGAAAGTGGGACTAGTGTAGTCAGTAGTATATTTTTGGCATAGAGACTTGATGGGCTGAAGGGCCTGTGCTATACTGTCTGATTCTATGTACTACCATTAACTTGCTGCCAATGCTGATCATTCTTCAGCTATTCTTCAGGGCAATCGTCCAGTTGCTCAACACCCTCTGACACTTGTCTTCTCTAAATCAGTGGAATTTTTTTGTGTCCAACTGAGACAACAAACAGGGGCCCAGGCTTAGCATCATACTTGCAGTACAGCAGCTCTGGCAGTGCAGGCCTGCCTCGGTATTGCACCAAAGACTTTGAGATCAAGTTTCCTGAATGGTGACTGAGGCAGGGCTATTTCAATCCATAAGACCACAAGGTATGGGAGCAGAAATAGGCCATTCAGCCCATCCAATCTGCTCTACTTCTCAACAAGGTTATGACCTGATAATCCTCAAATCCCCTTATCCCTTGATTCCCTTACTGATTTAAAAATCTCCTGGTCTTGAATATACTTAATGACCCCGCCTCAACTGTTCTCTGTGGTGAAGAATTCCACAGATTCACTACCCACTACCCTTCTCATGTCTATCTTAAAGAGGTGACCCCATATTCTCTAATGATGCTTTCTGGTCCTGCACTTTTTTTACTAAGGGCTAATGACCTTTCTGTAACCACCCTGTCAAATCCCCTAAGAATCTTGTATGTTTCATTGCAGGACACAGGAAAGGGGAAGTTATGACAGCGTCAACACAAAATACAACTACTGAAGAACAAACAGAGCCTGAACAGAATAAAGGCAAGGTAATACCGGCAAATAAAAAGGAAATAAATCTGTCAGCACCAAGCACAGACTGGTCAGACTCGAGAAGTTACTCAACCAGCAATGCACATACCTAGTCCACTCCTTCTAACATTCAGGGATGTTCACCTAGGCTCTGAGATTGGTAAAATAGCAGGATGCTACACAATGTTTGTAATCTACCACTAAACTCTAGCCCTCATATTATGTTGGATTAAAGGGATGGGCAAATGGAGTAAGTATGACGTAAGAAAAAAACTACTTCCACTCAGCAAGGAGTTACGGTACTGCCCAGAAATGTGCCAGAGGCAGATTCAATTGAGACATTCAAGAGGGCATTGGATGGTTATTTGGATCGTAATGGCGTGCAGGAATATGGGGAAAAGGCAAGAGATAAGCAGTAGGTAACTGAACCAGTGCAGACACAATAGGGTGAATAGCTTCCATTATTCAATGGTTCTGGTGAACCTACTTTGCACCTCCCCTCTGGTCACTATATCCTTCCTGAGGTACAATGCCCACTATATACAGTGCAGTAATCCAGCAACAGCCTAACCAGAGATCTATGCTACTGGAGCATAACTTCCAAAACCTTTGGACCCCAGCCACCTTAAGAAGAAGTTCCAGTAGCCACTGCATTTTTGTTTTACATCGAGTTTAGCTTTAAATCATATCTGCACTGGGACTGCTAAATCTCCTGTTCCTCCACAGTTCCTTACTGCCCTCCCTTTAGAAAATGCTCTGACCTAACTTTCCAAATACTGCAGATACCAGAAGTCTGAAATAAAAACAGAAAATTCCATAACGGCTCAGCAGGTCAAGCAGCGACTGTGGAGACAGAAACAAAGTTAACACTTCAAAGCCATGATCCAGTGTTCTGGAAACAGGTGACCCATCTGAAACATTAACTCAGTTTCTGTGTCTCCCTATCTCTCTCCCTGCGTTGCCGGCTCAGTTTGATATTTTTTGGGTATAAAACAGATTCATAGAATCTCCACAGTGCAGAGTAAGGCCATTCAGCCCACTATGTCTGCACCAGTCCTCCAAAGGGCCTTCCCCCACCTAATCCCTATGGTTAATCCAATTAGCTTGCACACTACAGGACGATTTAACATGACCAACCCACCTAACCCACGCATCTTTGTGGACTGTAGGAGGAAACCCACACAGACACAATGAGAACATACAAACTCCACACAGACAGTCATGTAATGCTAGGAGTGAACCCAGCTCCCTGGTGCTGTGTGTCAGCTGTCATAATGGTTTCACAAGAAAGATAAAAATACATTTTAAAAACTTGAGAATATCTGGAGGTAGCTGGTGTTTCTAGTGACTCGGATCTCCCTAATTTGTCGTTATACGGTCTGGTCCCTTACTTGTAATAATTTGGCAGAAATGCAAAAAATATCAACACAGATACAGCAACTGGTGACATTGTTCTAAAAAGCAACAGTGTAACAACTCTAGAGATGTCTGGTGTTTTAATGATAAGTGTGTGAGTCTCCGAATAAGGGCGCTGGGTTTGTGCACACTGGGAAAAGCAAAAGGCTCCTCTTTCCCTGAGGAGGAACATGGTACAAGGTTTTGAAATGATATCCACCTAAAAAGAGCCATTGGACCCAGGAACTAGTAAAGGCTTAAGCTATTCATAAAGTTTAACTCTTAGCGTCAAGGATGTTGGAAACACTCAGCAAGCCAGGCAGCATCAGCAGAGTGAGCAGCAGACAGTCAAGGATTCCAGTCACCAGAAATGGATCTGAAATGCTAACACCAGCTGCCCTCGCCACAGATGTGGAGCTGTTCCAACGTCAGACTTCCAACATCTGCAGCCTGTTGCTTTGCCTTTCTGGAGTTGTCTGCCACCTAGTGCAGGGAATGGTTAAACCAGTTTGGAAAACAATACGTGGTCTAAATCCTGAGCCAGTTAGGAGAATGATGACAGAGCTCCTCATTGTAAGGGCAGGTAGCTGATCGATGTTCAAGCTACTTCCTCTACAAAGATCGAAATGAGCCAAGGTAACTGAAAAACAATATATCTCCTACCTTCATGTCATTTTCTCTTCCATTATCAGCATTTACTATCTCACTATCTCTGTCTGAAAATACTTATTTTACTGATGTTGAAATAAAGCTATTGCGACAAGATAAACCATTCTGAGCTGTCCTCTACAGTAAATACATGGGAATTTTTTGGACTGCAATACCCTTCTATATTCTGCCATTAACAATGGATATTATGGCACAGCTAGTAACATTTGAGATATAAACAATCCACATGTTTTTATTAAATACTATTCCAACGAAAGCACCAATTCATCAAAATAAACATAAGTCAAACATGTCTTTGAGTGATTTTGAAACAAGCCACTCCTTTGATAATAGACATACATTCTAAGCTGGAGACAGCAGTTCCCTCTCTTCTTCGACAACACTTCCCATAATTATCTCCCAACATTGAAAGCATTCTCCAAATCTGCTTGTTTGTGAAATGGAATAAAACGGGAAACTATTGTTGTTATCTGACAGGAGCTGTCAGCTTTCTGAGTGTAGCCAAGGTAAAAAAATCTCCACTCAATCAGCCAATGCTTCCAGTTACACCCTCGCATCAAGCACCATAAACGCGACAAGGCATAACCTCTGATTAATGGGGAATAGAGAACAATCCCATTTTGAATATGCCTTATAAGAAATAGGGATGGTGTAGACCACTTGGCCTACTGAGCCTGCTCCCCCATTCATCACAGCTGATCCTGCACTCCCCTTTCCTGCTCACTCCATCAATTACTTGAGAGAACAAAAAAATCTGCCTCTCCCCGTCTTAAGTGCATTCAGCACTGGAGCGTCCACAGCCTGGTGAGCTAGAGGATTCCAGAGCTGCACAACCCTCTTGAGTGTCAATGACCGTCCTCTTACCCTGAGGCTTTGCCTGTGGTCTACATTCTTCAGCCAGGGGTTGGGGAGCCTCTCAGTGCCCACCCTGTCAAGCCCCTTTGGAGTCTGGTGTGTTCCCACTGCTGCGTTTCAAATCAGAGTGAGACTCAAAAGCTGGGAAACAATTCAGAGCCAACTCCACCACACAGCTGTAGCTCAGAAGTCAAACCTTACCTATCTGAAGACAACCGCTACTCTGGAGAATATCCACCATTGAAGAGCCAAATATTAGCTGTACGTTCTGCAAGTAGCCCTGGAGACAGAACAGAAACACCATTAATTTATAGCGATTAGGACTGAGATGTTGAAAAAAGCAAATCCATTACTTGTACAGGAGTATCATTTTGGACAGCAAAATGTTAGGAATGACTGAATACTCTTAATTACACCATACTTGTGCTGAAGGGTCTAATTTCTGGAGATATCTGCAGCTCTGCCAGTGTTAGGGTGTCAGAAAGGGAGGTAGGACACATACCTTGAAGTTCTTGCCTGGGTTTAGTCCTTTAGCCACATAGAGTTTGCTGTTGGTTGCACTAAGTTGCTCGTAAAAGGGGTCATCAAGGATGAAGCTGTCGGCCAGCTCACAGTCCACATACAGGTAAGCATTCTCCCCATTCACGTGGACAGTGATGTTTTTCCATTGGGAGTCAGCAATGTCCACATCCTGGAAGGAGACCAGGCTCTGGGAGCTCCCCACCGAGTACTGCAAGTCCAGGGTGTTGTCCAGGCCGTTGGAGACAATCTCTAGCTGGCGTTTGTAGCCGGGTCCCAGGATGAGCAGCAGTGTGCCCCGGTTCCTCCTGTCCTGCCTCACGCTGGCCCTCAGAATGAAGCCCTCATGGTAGTTCATGAGGCGGACCAGGGCCTGCAGCTGGTCGCCAGAGGCAGCCGGGATCTTGTCGAACCGGGAGAAGCGGAAAGACGGCTTGCTGGGATCGGGACCTCGGTACAGCTTGACTCCCGGAGTGTGTTTGTTCACATTGCTGATGGCGAACAGGTCAAAGACAGCTCCCTCATCCCGAGGAACAGCTGGGGGACAGACCGGGGGGGGGGGGGGGGAAGCAGGAGGAGGAAGGAAAAAGAAGACATCAGTAAGACACAGCAACAGTGTAAGTGGAGGCAGTTGGCTCAGGAGGAGCAAGGACACTTACCGAGAGACTGGCCCCTGACTCCGAGCGCCAGGAGGACAGATAGTAACCACTGCATCCCATTCCTCAGTAACATCAGTCCTGGCAAGGAAGAGGACAGAGGACCTTCAGAAAGCTATCTCAACCCGCGATGGGAAACGATTCGAGCGGCCAGCAGCCGTCCCCCGAACCCCCTTCACAACTTCCCACAGGACTGCCTGTTTAAAATGAATACCAACATTTAATGCAACCATAGATATGAAAATAAAAATCTGCATCATTTCGCGTTTTGAAACTGCGAATTCGAGTCAATTTCGCACAGAACAGAATTGCAAAACAAAAAGGTCGCATGTAACTTTTTGGAAACAAAGTCATTTTTAAAAAATAAGGTTGCTTTGATATATATATTTAAGATAGAGATATATGTATATTCCAACAAATGTAGTCTCACCTGGCGTTCGAAGCTCCCGAGGAAGCAGCAACTTTGTCCTCTTTTTGGTTGTAGTACAGTTGCTGGTGGTGGAGAGAAGAATGGAAGGGGGGGTGGGGTGGGGTGATGAAGTGATGGGGAGGTTAGCAATCCGGACTGTGCTGGGATGTCTGCTGTGTTCAACAGCGTGAACTGGCGGAACGCTCCCCCGGCATGGTGTTTATATAGACTGAGGGGAGGCTGCTGTCAATCACGCTGGGGAAGTCGCTGGTGAAGGGGGTTGGGTGGGGGGGGGAGGCTGAGCAGAAAGGAAATGCAGCTCATTCATTCTTTCAGGAAAAGTTACATAATCCGTCTGCCCTCCACAGACCCGAGGCTTTTCGCTGCTGCAGCCTCCCTCCCCGTGGGCTGGGGGTGGGGGGGAGGAGGGGGGTGGATCCAGGCTCCTGTTAACCCTCACTTTCTCCTCTTACCACCTGCCCCCCTCCCCTAAACACCTCCAAAAAAATCCACCCAGTTTTCACTCTGTGGGCAGAGGGAGGGACTGTGTACAGTAACCCCCCCTTCCCCATACCACCTCGTCTGCGAAATGCAGACAGTCTGATATATGAATGTAACTGTTGTGATATTCATGTCAAAAATAACAAGCCGCACCGGATTGCACACAGCCCACAACTTTACCACGTGGAGAGGAAGACAAGTTTAATGTGAGCCCTCCCTTTTGCCGAAGGGTTTTGACAGTGGGTTCGTAGCCACGAACACACACACACACACACACACTTTGGTCCCCAGCATTCACAAATCTCCTTGTTCCCATGAAAACGCCTGGATTTCTTTTCCTGCCTGCATGAATGAAAAATCCGGTCAAAAATATACTCCGCACGAGATCCCAGAAATTTTCTGTCTCCGAAATTCGGGCGTGCTGCCAATGTGGAGCCTGGGGACTCTACCAGCCCGTCTCAAGCCGGTTTCCAAAGCGCTTTACCAGTGAATGCCTTTCAATGTTCGTGTTAATGTGTTAATGTTATAGATTAAAACTCCAAATTTGTGCTCCATATTTATGTAAATCCCACTCAATAGTCGCTGAGCAGAGGCAGTTTAGGTTCTTTGAACAATAAATGTTGGAATTGTGCTCCCCCCTCCCTCTGCTCTCACAATCTGCTATGTATTTCCGACACTGGGTTACTGGAGACCAGCTGTAGCTGGACACTGGGTCATCGTCATTCCCAGCGATTATCTTTATTAGCGCAGATACAAATACACCTCCACTGGTCTCCTCCTGATAGATACTATTCCAAACTGGCTGGGAAATAGGTTCAGTCTAATTCGTTCGTACAACTTCTCTGCCTCACGCATAGACCCGCACTTTGAAGAGCGCAACGTCTCTACTGGACTAGCATCCAATTTATCCACTGGATCAGCATCCCCACTGGACTCACTCCTCCACTGGATTAATTTGACAACTGGATTCACACCTCCACTGGATTCGCCTCTCTACTGGATTAAGTCATTCAATAGATTACCAGAAACACTGGATTAACTGCATAACTGCCAGATCAGATAATCTGCTGAGAATAACATCTCAAATGGATTAACTCACCTCCTAGATTTGTACCTCTACCAGATTAATTGGACTGGATTATCACTCCCACTGGATTAACTCCTCCACTAGATTGTCACCCCACTGGATTAGCATTTCCACTTGATTATGACCCTCACTTGATTATCACTCCCAGTGGATTAACTCCTCCACTGAATTAACTCCTCCACTGGATCATCATCCTCACTGGATCATCACCTCCATTGACCATTGCACAAAGTAATGGCATTACAAAGAAATAGACTGGTTTAATAAACAGCCAATTATATTTCTCACTGTAAATCCAGTATCTATTTTCTGAAGAAGGGTCCAGACCCGAAACGTCAGCTTTCCTGCTCCTCTGATGCTGCTTAGCCTGCTGTGTTCATCCAGCTCTACACCTTGTTATCTCCATCCTACACCACTGTTTGTAAAATAATTCCTTCCACACTACAGCCTACTCTGACAACTTAAAGTTGTTTATTTATGTAGGTGCTTAAACATTTTGAATCACCCAAACTTTAGAATAAACCAATGAAAACAATATGTCAATCTGTAAATGCTGTATTAAAGTATTAGTAAATATTTTGATTGAGGCAACTTTGATGTGAGAGCAGACTGTACAATTCCATTCCTGCTTCACTTGTGTTATAACCATCAATGTTTGTAGCTTATAATTGAGGGATGACATTGTATCAGGAAATGTTCTCTCACAGTGAGCCAAGCCTCAATCAGACATACAGAAAATACACAGATGAGGAATTAAAACCCAATCAGTCCTTTCCAAACTTTATGCTTCACTTGATTCAGATGGCTACTGAAGGCAATTGTTTATTCACAGAGATCAGCAGTCGAGAGTGTATTGCTTGGTTCAAGGAGTTAACTCTTTTTGAGTGGAAAACAAAACAACTTCTGTTTCTGACTTGAGTGACAGAATAAGTTTGGAATGCACTATTTTCTACGCAATCAGCACGTCATATTTGCTGCATCAGGACAATGTTCTGCAAATAGCATGAACTGAAACCTCCTCCCACTTTCATATTTCTGTAATGTCTGTTGTGGGGGAGAGTGGAAGGCAACAAGTTCTGTCCGACAAGGTATGAGGAATCAGGACTATGGAATTCAACATCTTTCTACAGTTGGCACCCAACACCAGCATCAAAGCGTCCCACAGTCAGGTACTGCACAGGTCAGGCACCAAACAATTTTCCCTCAGTGCATTCCTAGCAACACACCCCAGCAGCACACCCCATGCAGTGCCAGTGTGAAGTTTACGCTTCCAACGTGAGCATTCTTTATGAGGGTCATGGCTAGCTCAGTGCCAATTTGTCCTGAATAATAGGGTAGTTTCACACTGTGGACCTGTGCTCACGAGGAGAATTAAATGAAGTGTTATGCACACTTGTTTTCATTAAGTTGACAGGGAACGAAAATGTTTCAATCCCTCAATAAAAGAGGAGCCTGAGACCTGACTCAAAAGCCTTTAAAATTCTTACAGGGTTTGATCTGATAGACACAGACAAGATATTTCCCCTTGCTGGAGGGAGACCACAATGATGGTGCATCAGTACAAGAGGCTAATAAATCCGAAATGGAATTCAGGAGACAGGTGGTGCAGAGACGAGGAGAAATTTCTTCAAAGGCTTGTGAATTTCTGAAATTTGCTACAACAGAAGGCTCTGTCAAGACAGAAATCAATAGAGTTTGAGATGTGAAAGGATTTAAAGATTTGTGGATAGTCAGAGAAGGTATAGATGAGATAGAAAGATCAGCTGTGACCTTGTTGAATTGTGAGATAGGCTTGAAAGGCCAAATGGCCTCCTGTTGCTCTGGTTTGAGTGCAGCTATGATCTCCCTACCTTTGGAAAGATATATTCACCATGGGGAGAATACAACAGATGTTCACCAGCTTAATTCCTGAGAGGAAGGGATTATCATTTGAGGAAGGATTAAATACACTGTGCCTTTATTCTCTACATTTAGAAGAATGAGAAGTGATCTTGCTGAAGCAAACAAATTTCTAACAGGGCTCACTAGGGGTAGATTTAGAATGTGTGTTTCCCCTGTCTGGGGGTGTCAGGGTCAGTTTAGAATCAGACAACAGAGTCTCAGAATAGAGACAGACCAAGAGGCGGGGATGGAGCCAGTAAAGGTGAGTGTAGGTGGGGGGTAGGGAGGAGATAGGTCAGTCCAGGGAGGACGGACAGGTCAAGGGGGCAGGATGAGGTTAGTAGATAGGAGATGGGGGTGGGGCTTGAGGTGGGAGGAGGGGATAGGTGAGAGGAAGAACAGGTTACGACCTGGGCTGGTTTTGGGATGTGGTAGGGGGAGGGGAGATTTTGAAGCTTGTGAAATCCACATTGATACCATTGGGCTGCGGGGTTCCCAGGCTGAATATGATTTGCTGTTCCTGCAGCCTTCGGGTGGCATCATTGTGGCATTGCAGGAGGCCCAGGATGGACATGTCGTCTGAGGAATGGGAGGGGGAGTTGAAATGATTCATGACTGGGAGGTGCAGTTGTTTGATGCGAACTGAGCGCAGGTGTTCTGCAAAGCAGTCCCCAAGCCTCCACTTGGTTTCCCCGATGTAGAGGAGGCCACAACGGGTACAGTGGATGCAGTATACCACATTGGCAGATGTGCAGGTGAACATCTGCCTGATGTGGAAAGTCTTCTTGGGGCCTGGGATTGGGGTGAGGGAGGAGGTGTGGGGGCAGGTGTAGCACTTCCTGCGGTTGCAGGGCAAAGTGCCCAGTGTGGTGGGACTGGAGGGGAGTGTGGAGCGGACAAGGGAGTCACGGAGGGAGTGGTCCCTCCGGAAAGCAGACAAGGGTGGGGAGGGAAAAATGTCTTTGGTGGTGGGGTCAGATTGCAGATGGCGGAAGTGTCGGAGGATGATGCGTTGGATCCGGAGGTTGGTGGGGTGGTATGTGAAGACGAGGGGGATTCTTTTTTGGTTGTTATTGCGGGGACGGGGTGTGAGGGATGAGTTGCGGGAAATGCGGGAGACACGGTCAAGGGCGTTCTCGACCACTGTGGGGGGGAGGTTGCGGCCCTTGAAGAATGAGGACATCTGAGATGTACGGCAGTGGAATGCCTCATCCTGGGAGCAGATGCGGCGGAGGCGAAGGAATTGGGATGATGGAATATCTTCTCTCAGACGGTGGTGAATTTTTAGAATTCTCTACAACAGAGGACCATGGAGGCTCGGCCATTGAGTATATTAAAGGCAAGGACTGATAGATTTATACATATTAAAAAGGGATTTCAGATTGGACAGGAAAATGGCATTAAGGTAGAAGATAAACCAGGATCTTATTAAATAGTGAAGCAGGCCTACTCCCTCTCCTAGTTCCTTTGTCCTTATTTCTTCTGTTCTTTTGTTTTCCAACCCTGAGAAAGTTTAGAATGTGGAACTTGCTACCACATGGAGCATTGAAGACAAACAGCATAAATAAATGTGCTTCAGGGAAACTAGACAACGTCTGCAGGAGAAAGGAATTAGGTAGACAGAGTGAGACAGGAGGAGGTCTAAGTGGGGGAATAATGTTGGCAGAAACCAGTTTTATTAAGTTCAAGATATTAACAGGAAAATAATGGCTAAATAAAGATAAAGTATTTCCACTGGTTGGGAGTTCTGGAATGAGGGGCATCATCTGAGATTTAGAGCCAGACCATTTAGGAGAAATGTTAGGAAGCACTTCTACACACAAAGGGTGGTAGAGGTTTGGACTCTCATTCACAACTGGCAGTGAATGCTAGATCAATTTTAAATCTGAAATCAATACATCATTGTTAGGCAGAAATAGTAAGGAATATGGGCCAAAGGCGGGTCTATGGAGTTAGGTCATAGATCAGCAATGCTCCTACTGAATGTCAGAACAGGCTCAAGGGGCTGAATGGCCTACTTCTGTTCCTATGAATCGCCTGATTCTGTGCTTGAATTCAAAGTAATCCATCAGACTGGGCTAGACTTCAACTGAAGCCCAGACAGTAAAAAGAAGGAAGCCAGCAAATAGTGTCTGATTCAGTTTCCACCTCTACTCATCTAAAAAGTCAATCTAGGTCACTCGCTGGACGGAATAACACATTCTAGAGCTGATTGGGACATTCTGGCTTCGACCTGTGTATCATAACCACATGGAACTCGATCAGAATTATGCTGAACTATGTGAAAAATTAATCACAGCTCTGTATTACATTTCAGCTGTTTCTACATGGAGGTAACTTTGAGTTAGTCAGCTACATAAATAATGATAAGAGATCTTGATGAGAACATTGTGATTACGACTCTCTGTCAGTTGAGTTATCTATAAAATGGGAAAGTGGAAAAAAATTCCATTCGTAAATCCTGTTCTCCTTCTGCTTCTCTGTTTTTAGATCAAGTCAACAACGATTTATCTTGAGTGTCTGAAATATGAAGCAATAAAATATTTTATCAGTTCCAGCAAATTGTGGCTGTATTAAAGAACATTCTACAGGAAGCCACTTGAGTCATACCATTGTAAACAGATTCATAATTCTTAAAGCCCGAGTTCAAAATTTCTCAATCAGTATCAAATACATATGTGAAGTTAAGCTATCCTTATTGGTACTTCCTTTTCTTTAGCTTTTATGAAGATTGAGACCATTAAATTTTATTGCGTTATCAATAAACTATCATTACTGAGGGTAAACAATAGTGAAAGAAAATTTAGGGGAAAAGCTTCAAAACTTAGCAGAGAAGTTTGTCTGGACTTCAAGCTTGATATTGCAAATAGGAGCAGAGCAGAACTTTGGTGAATATTAATAGCAGTGTTTAAAATTTGGAAACTGTGAACAGACAGAGTGGTTGAGTTGCAATAGCAGAGTTATCTTTAGGGGCTAGCTAGATAAATACGTGAAGGAAGAAGAAGTAGAAGGATACATTGATAGAGTGAGATTAACAAGGGCAGGAGGACACTTATGTGAGCATAACCAACAGCCTAGACCTGTTGGGCTGAATGGCCTGTTTCTGTACTGCAAAATGCTTTGTGACTATGCATAATATCAACAAGACAACCAACATTGCGGGCACCTTCTCTGTAGATCCATTATAACCCATGAGTCTCTGAGCCAAGCTTCTTATATTTCTTTCCACTGCACACAAAAATACATATTCCTATTCCAGCTCTGAATGCACTCTGAAGACAATGCTGTAGCCAGCTCTTTGTGTCTAACTCTGCAGATGCCCTCTGGAGATTAAACTTTCACAGGACTTTCTGACGATTCTCTCACTCTGCAAAAGATTCAGGGGCAAAGCCCTGGTGGAATCACCAACCCTGTAACTCCACTGCCTCAGCTGCATTTGATCCTCACCTGGGTATCCGTTGCTGTGTTTAGCAATCTCTCACTGCAGTCACATTAGCACCTTCTTGGTCAGACCTTTGGGCATATTCTGATGCATAAGTGACAGCACAATCTAGACGTGGGCTGTTGATGACTCCCCAAAACCATTTAGGAACAATTAGGTGCAAAGTGTCCAACTGATGGTTCTCCAGAAATGGTGCTAGATTAATTTGGACTTGATGGACCAAATGGCCTCCTTCTGTGCCATAACCAAACTTGACACTGCAAGTAGGACAAGATGATTTTGAACAATTTTAAATGTTGTTATGGAAGGGAAGGTCATTTTCCTTTGCCTTGTCACTAAAAACAACAGCTTCTGCAAAAGAAAACAATGCACACATACACAACTGCAGCTGGGCACAGACCCAATGTCACTAGGCACAATGTGTTCACACTCAGCAGTATAACTCAAGTCTGCTCATTTGCCCAAAAATACACTCCACGTCCGACAGCAAAGAAGATCATTCTGCCCATTATATCTCTGTGGTTCTTCAACAGAGCCATCCAATTAGTCTACTCCCTGCTCGTTCCTTGTGTTTCTCTTTTTAATTTTTCTTTATTCATTCATGGGATGGGGGCACCATTTGCAAGGCTAGCTCTTATTGTCCATCCTAATTGCCTTTGAACTGAGTGGCTTGCTAAGAATTTCAGAGGGCAGTTCACAATCATATTGCTGTGGGTCTGGAGTTACATGCCAGTCAGACCAGGTAGGCACAGCAGATTTCCTCTCCTAAAGGAAATTAGCAAACCAAACATAATTTTTGTTTTAAACAACAATCATGGTCATGACTAATTTTACATTGAAGATTTAGTAACTGAATTGAAGTTCCACCAACTGCCCTGGTGGGATTTGAACCCTTTGTCTCTGGAGAGCACAACTTTGCTGTCAATATGTTACCAACGAAGGTCTTTCCGTTAGCTTTTCAGGAAATGCAACCCTGATCATCACCATTCACCCGGCAAAGAATCTACTCATTAAACTATTGCTCCTCTCCATCACCCACCCTGACCTTTACTGTCAATCACTTGTGACCTCTGGTTACCAACTTGCCTATCAATAGAAACAGTTTCTCCATCTCTTCTTCAGGAAAGCCCAATATAATTTTGAATAGTTCAATGATAACTCCATCGAACCTCTCTCCTTTAAAGAGAGCAAACTCAGCATCTTGTGCTGCACTATGTTCTGGTCCCATCTCTGCTACAATGCTTGTCAGAACTATCTGAGATGTCTTGGATCGATTCACTGCCACCAATCTTCTTACTGGTGTCAGTGTATGTTACTGGTATCAAGTGGGGACTGATGCCCAAACAATGTCCTTGGCAGAAGAGAGGATCCATTGTCATGAACAGATTAGGCTTGTTGTGTGTCATTTAATATCACTGATAGAGGGCACATTTTGTCAAAGCTTTTCATCTTGTTTTGATCAGGACAATTCACAAGAACAGCAATAACGGAGAAAGCCAGCAGTTATATTGAAAGAGAGGAAGTTGGCAAGTTGACCCTGTATGGTCAAGGTATTACCATGGAGAATGCAGCAGTTAATGATGATTGACTGTTAACTGCCAGGTTTTGTTTAGATTTCAAAACAGGCAGGTTGACACCGATTGGTCTGAGAAATGAACCTATTTTGTTGAAATGAAGTATGTGTGAAGGCAGGGATTGTTGGCACTTAGTGACGGAGCAATAATATTGCAACTAGTTTTATTTCAATTGGATAAAAAACCAGATTAAAACAAAATACCAGAAATCTCAAATATAGAAAAAAAAACATGAAATTTTGGACATACTCAGCAGGCCCTGCAGCGTCTAAAAGAGACAAGTTTATACTTCAGGCAGAAAATTCCTTTGGGTATGATTATACTTGGAATACCCAAAGGATGTGCTTCTTTGACAATAGTCTCTGGTTCAGTGTCCTTTTGTTACACATTAGGAATAACAATGTGTATCTAGAAAGATAAATAATGTTCATTGACATGTTGGGAATGATGAAATACCATCCCAGTTGCACATTGACCCCTTTCTGTCATGTTGAACTGAGAAGGATAGAATGAATGCACAATCCCACATTTAAGTGCCAAGAGGTCAAACCATTTTACAGATGCTGCTGTTAAGTGACAATGACACTAGGAGTTAGACTGCACTTGTGACCTGAACAGTTGATCTCCTGCTGAACAGCACTGGCTAACTAGAGCTCGTGAAAAGTTGCACAGAAATTTCCGGGACGTTCAGCTCCTTACACACACTTTACACAGGTTTCACACCAATACTTGCACCATTGGCCTATGTAAATGAGGATACCCAGGAACATTGGGTGATGGATGAAACAATTTTGTCTTAAAGGTGTTGCAGTCAAATTGAGGAAGTTCTGAGCCACAGTTTATTGCTCTATTTTGGCCACATTAGTGACAATCTGCAGTTGACATCAAACTGTTTTTGGTGTATCTTTGGAGGCAAACATGTATGTGATTCTCTTTCTTTTAACAAAGGTGCTAATCTGATGTTTCCAGTGAAGCATTTCACATGAACATCATGTTAATAATAATATCTGAGCGTTAGACAGCGTGCTTTTCCATCCAAGGAGAAGGCTAGGGACTAACCACGGAGCAGCCTGGCAGCAATAAAATGAGGACCATATTTATTTTCCCACCAGAATGATGATTTATTGTTTAGAGAATTGCGATCATTCTTTAGCTTTACCACATACCCCATACTTCTTAAAATTTCCTGGTATTCTGGTGAATCAAGTATTTCTCAAACATGAACTGCTTTTAATTGTCTAATGGCTAGATTCCCAAATCAGGAGGAAACGTGTAAAAACTAGTAATGACTCCAAGTCTTGTACATTTGAAAATGGAGATCTCGTATGACCAGTTTCCATGCACTATTGTCTTTTTTAAACTGTCTTTTCCTTCTGCGTATGAGGTTAATGTGACACTGAAAACACAAGTGTCCTGGTTCAGAGACCAGTTTTGCTTGGAAATAGCTGCAAGTTTGAAGCTGCCATGTGTATTTGTCAATCTTTCACAAAGCATTGCTTATCCTATTTGGTGTGACATATCAGAATTGTTTGATTTTCAGACTCATCATACAACCTATGTCACAAAGACTGGTTGATTGTATCAAACATTTGTCCCTCCAGCTGTTCACAACAAGCAACTGTACCCAACCAATCTGAACACGCACAGCTCACAAAACTGTGACCAACTTTTATTGTGATTCTGCAATTCCTGATTCGTCCTGAAAGTGTAAGTTTTTGCACTGACAACCAATTTAAGATTGTCATTTAGCCTCACAATGTGCTTGTGAATACTGAAGGCCACACATGTGAATACAGAGGGCTCCACACTTTACAGACAGAAAGAATATGTGCATGCACTACCCCATTACAACTCTACAAAATAGGAGACGGTTATTCACTGTTCTTGTCTTAGACCAGTCAGAGACAAGCTGCCTGGTTTAAAATTTAAACAAAGCTTGGCACTTAGTTGTTAATTAACATTAACGGGTCCATGTTCCATGGTAACACCTCAACTAATCAGAGTCCACCAGCTGACCAATCAGCACTGTCCTCTCATGCTGTATAAGTGTTGGCTTTCCCCTGAAATTGGGTTTCTGTGAAATGCCTTAATGAGTGCAAATCGACAAGCCTTGACAAAATGTGTCTTTTTTCAGCAATACCCAAGTTCATTCTTGCCAAATAACTGTAAATGTTAAGAGGTTTGCGTCTATGAAACTCATTATATCATTGGCTCCAGGTGGCATGTCCTACAGGCTGCTTGGAGAAGAAGGGGATGAAGTAGCAGAAACTTTGAACATCGCTTTCTAATCCTCTCTAGTTACAGGTGTGATATTGGAGAAACACTAACCTGTACCATTGTTTAAAGAAGGAATGAAGGATTGATCGAATAATCACAGGCCAGGCACTCTAGCCCTGTTTGGGGTCAAGTTATTGGAATAAAATTCTGTGGCATAGTATGGATCTTCATTTAGAATGACACAGATTAATCTAGGAATTGTTCAGGCAATGTTGTATCTGACAAGTTTGAGTGACTTTTTTTGATGAGGTAACATTGGGATCCATGAGGATAGTATGTTTGATTTTAGCAAAGCTCTTAACAAGGTCCTACATCCTAAATTGGTTTAAGGGTAGGGAGCAATGGATAATAGTTAATGGGTGTTTAGTTGTTTGCTGTTTATAGGGTGGTTATGCAGAGTGCCATGTCCTCTGAGCTTTGTCTTTTTGTTTAATGATTTTACTTCAGCGCACAAGAAGCTCTGAGGTAATACAAAACTTGACCACATGGTGGACAATGAAGAAGTAAGTTGCAGACTGCAGAAAGATATCAGTTAACTAATCAGATAGACAGAAAGATGACAAATGGCTTCAACTTGGTGGTGTGAAGTAATGCACATGGGGAAGGTTATCAAAACAAGGGAATGCACAGTGCATGGTAGAATACTAACGAGCATAAATGAATGGAGGAACCTTGGAATATGTAGGCACAGATTCCTATAGATAAGAGGATAGATATGGTGGACAAGGAAGAATCCAGAATACTTGCCTTAATAAGTCCAGATATAGAATACAAGATGGATTGGAGGGCTCTTGTGACACAGTGGTAATGTCTCTACCTTTGAGTCAGGAGGCCTGGGTTCAAGTCCTACCTGCTCCAGAGATACTTAATAACACGTCTGAGCAGGTTGATTACTAATACCTATGAGGTAGATGGGGGGGATGATGAGCGCAGTTTCCTAAATGTAGTTCTGAATAATGCTAACAGAAGGGGCTCAATTCCCATCCCAGTTGAAATGAACCTGGGACCTACCAGCTCACTTTGAGAGTGGAAGGGAATGGGGATAATAAGCACCGTAGACTTAAACTGACAAGAAAACAGCTTGGGATGAAGCATCAGCAAAAAATGAACCAAGGGCCTGTCTCTGGGGAGAGTGCAAGTGAATAAATAAGAAAACAGGAGCAGGGAGGTTACGAGAATACAGGAACACAGAGGTCATTATAGAACAATATAATAATTAGACCACACCAGGAGGCATGCGTGCAGTTTGGTTCACCACATTACACGAAGGATGTGCTCACACTGAGAGAGAATTGACGGGAATGTAGAATTGTGGTAATAAGGGAAGATTGGATAAGTTAGAAATGTTTTCTTTGGAATAGAAGAAGCTGAATGAACATTTAATTGAAGTGTATATGGGGCATGGGTGGAGAGATACAGGACCAATGTCCCTCAGCAGAGGGCTCAATTACTGAGGGCAAGGCGTAGATACAAAGTTTTCAGAAAGTTCAGAGGGGAGTTGAGGAATATTTTTTCACCCAGAGGGTGGTGGGTGTCTGGAACTCACTGTCTAAAAGGATAGATGTTGAAATGTTCCTTTCCCTTGTGGCACCGTCTAAGACCAGAGAGCACAATCTCAGCATAAAGGGAATGTACATTTGAGACACAGATGAGGAGGAATTTCTTTTCTCAGAAGCCAGTAAATCTGTGGAATTCTTTACTGCAGAAGACCGCCAGGGCTGGGTCATTAAGTATATTCAAGGCTGGGTTAGATAGATTTTTAATCAGTAAGGGATTCAAGGAGTGTAACAGCCATAGAGTCATATACCATGGAAACAGACCCATTGGTCCCACTATGGATTCATTAACGCAGGAAACTCGACTGAAAAGGAACATTGTTTACTGTTGAACTCCAAAATACAGCCACTATTCATGGCACTCATAAACTAGCCCCAGCATGGGACACACAGTTCCACAG
Source organism: Ginglymostoma cirratum (assembly GCA_024137785.1). NCBI lineage: Eukaryota > Metazoa > Chordata > Chondrichthyes > Orectolobiformes > Ginglymostomatidae > Ginglymostoma > Ginglymostoma cirratum. The sequence goes on from JAHRHZ010000018.1 coordinate 7,089,619, forward strand.
TCCCAGCCCTGAGTCTGCTTTACAAAGGGCTCAGGTGATGAGTTCCAGCTAGGCAGGCCCGTTACTAGGCAGGCTCATACTCAATGCTCCATGAGGAGATTAATTAGTGATTCCCCATGGGCATTGTAGGAGTTCTCACATGGGAAAAGACAGGAAAGTGGAGATGGAGATTTTCAGAGCAGCCATGATCTCATTGAATGGTGGAGCAGACTCAGTGGGCTGAAGGGCCTCATTTTGCTCCAACATCTTATAATCTCATTCTGGAACATAGCTGTTGACTTTTTTATTAAACATATCTTCTTTGATGCTCCCAACCCTTGGATTTTTTGACAAATTATTTTAACTCCATGTCCATGGTTATCGACCTTGTCCGTAATGGAAAATAACCTCTATACTGACATAATTATAGTCCCACAGAATCTGGAACACCTCTGTCATATCTCCTTTTAAGCCTCTCTAATTTAAGGATTGCAATACCAACATCTCTTCTCAAAGTAAAAGAAACAACTACGCAGAAAATCCTTTCTGTATCCTTATGTCTTCCTTATTCTCAAGTCATAAGATTACTTTTCCAAGTGAAGATATATGTGGCAATATGAACAGACAATGGTTGATAATATGTTCCTCACATTGAGGCAATAAACCTCTTATAAATTCAACTTTGATCTCATAGTACAAAGGAATTTTTATTTCCTTCATTCTTTTTGTGGGATGCTGCTCATCGTTAAATTTCCTTGAGCGAATGATTTGCTCGAACAGAAATTACCGGAGAAACCAGATTCCTCTGAAGAAGAGTCACTGGATCCAAAACATTAACTCTGTTTTCTCTCCACAGATGCTGCCATACCTTCTCAGTTTCTCCAGCAATCTGTTTTTATTTCAGATTTCCAGCATCTGCAGTTCTTTTGTTTTATTTATGTGATTTACTAGGGTCATTTCGGGCAGCTGTTAAGAGTCTGCTAAGGGACAGTTGCTATGGGTCTGGATGTTTGGTGAGAACAGCAGATTTCCTTCCCTAAACAGGATTAGTGACATAGATAGGTTTTCACAACAATCGATTGGAGTTATCAGGGTCACCATCGTTTATTTATTCCAGATATATTCATTGAATTTAAATTTCACCAGTGAGTAACTCACCTTCTACCTCCTCAAAACCTGTCCACCATTCGCAAGGTACATGTCAAGACGTGATAGGATACTTTCTATTTGCCTGGATGAGTGCAACTCCACAACACTTCAGAAGCTTCACGCCACAAGCTTGATTGGTATCACATCCACTCCCTTCACCACCAATGCTCAGGAGCATTAATGTGTATCATTTACAAGATGGACTGCAAGAATTCACCAAAGATCCCATCTTCCAAACCTATAGCCAGTACCGTCTAGAGGGATGATGGCAGCAGATACATTGGAACACCACCATCTGCAAGTTCCCATCCAAGCCACTCACTATGCTGACAGAAACATAGAAAATCGGATAGGCCATTCGGCCCTTTGTAACTGCTGTACCATTCAATATGATAATGGGTGATCACCCAGCTCAGTACCCTGTTCCCTGCTTTCTCCCCTTACCCACTGAACTCTTTAGTTCCAGGAATTAAATGTAACTCTTTGAAAACATTCAGTGTTTTGACCTCAACCACTTTCTGTTGCAGAGAATTGCACAGGTTTGCCACTTGGAAATATGTCAATGTTCCTTCAATGTCACTGAGTCAAAATTCTGGAATTCCCTCCCTAATGTCATTGTGGGTCAACTGGAGTGATCCAAAAGGTAACCCACCAACACCGCCTCAAAAGCAATTAGGAATGGCAAATAAATACTGGCCCAGATAGTGACATCCATGTCCCATGAGTGACTAGAAAAGAAAGCTGTGGTGGTGGGAGTTGAACTTCAGAGCAATAGTTTGACCCTTGGATTATTAACCCAGTAACATTACCATTGTACTACCATCTCCCCTTTAAATCTCAAAGTAATATACACTATATACCATCTAATGTATCATAAATAACTGTCCATAAATAGAATATAAAACATACAAAGTTACCGATATTTCAGCTGAACATCAAGTGGTCAGCTTCGTTTCATTTTGATTTAGCAATGTTGCTGCATTTGCAGCTCATCCTAGTTTCCATTCCTCATTCAACGAAAGAAAATTCAACAGACAGATGACTCCACACCCACCACCGGATTCGCTCCAATAATCAGAAGCTGATGGCTTATTTTAACAGTGGGGACTGATCAAGCCTCAAGGGTTCACAGGTAAATGCCTCAATGTGTTTTCACAGTGTCTTCACTCCAGGTCAATGCACTGTACAACATTCTAATCAAATTGGGCTATATTCACTGGAGTTCAAAGAATGAAGAAGAAGCTCATAGAAACCTATGAACGCCACCAGGATCAGACAAGGTGAACTCAGGAAGGATGTTCCTGATTGCGGGGGAGTCCAGAGCCAGGGATTGCAGTGTAAGGATTAGGGGTAAACCATTTAGGGTAGAGAGGAGGAGAAATGTCTTCGCCCAGAGAGTGGTGAGCCTGTGGAATTCTCTGCCACAGAAAGCAAACTGAGACAACACATTGTATGATTTTTAAAAGGAGTTAGATGTAGCACTTGGAACTAAAGACGTCAAAGGAAATGAGGGAAAAGCAGGAACAGGGCATTGAGTCGGATGATTAAACCATTATCATAACAAATGGTGGAGGAGACTTGGCTGGGTGAACAGTCTATTCCTGCTCCTATTTTCTATGTTTTCATGTTTCTATGATACATCACCGCGGTCAGAGTTCTGTGCTGGCCACTGATAGACTGACCCCGATCAGATGACAGACAATTGCCATACTGTTTGGCTGAATGACTCTATAGCTCGATTTTAGGCAGTGCATTCCATTCACTAACTACTCAATGAGTAAAAAAAAAGCTTCTTCCTATATCACCCTTGTTTCTTTTTCAAGTCACTTTAAATCTGTGCCCTCTTGTTCTTGTTCCTTTTATGCATGGGAACAGTTTCTCCCTGCTTTCTTAAGAAAACCTATGACCATGAGCAGTGGTGGGTCATGTCTGTTATGCTATCATTCTTCACTTTTCTCTTTACTTGTGACAGATAATACCCAACCCAATGTTTAGTTTGCAAATGTGCTGCATTCTTGTTTGACAGCTTGTCTCTGGAAGTTTTCAATGAGTAGGTTCCCAGATAACATCTGAGTCCACCTGTTCCAGAAGGGGGTCCCTCAAGCTGGGCCCAGAGTTGCTTTGGTTGAATCTCTCATGGACAACCTCTATAACCTGTGAACCAAACTCTGAACATAAAATAGGAGGAATTCACAACGCAGTTACAAAACAAAATACAGCAGGACAAAAAAATGTAATTGTGGCGATGGCCAATTTTGAGAAAGGCTCTGGAACAGTTTCTCCACAATAAGACTGAGTTGGTGTCTGACGTGGAGGTGCATGAATTAGTCTGAATATAGAATTTTTATCGATTGAATGATGTTCTTGCCTCTTTTTCAATCATGAACAAGACACTTTGTCATCACCATGGAAACAGCGAAAGTTTCCACCACTGAAAATGATCTAGTTTACTCCATTGGAAGCTACATCTGTAATCTTGTCAGGGCTCACTAATAAGGAATTATTGAGGGGCATTCTCATGTTCTTCTGGCTGGCCTCTAATTGTCTACTCTCTGCGAACCTAAGTTCCTTCAAAACTCTGCTACCCATATCCTAATATACAGCAAGTCCCCAGCATTTGCCTGTTCTCTGTTTACTGATCTACTCCAGCTCCTTGTCCAATAACATTGAGTTTTTGATCTCTTGGCCTCGTATTCAAATCTCTCCTGCTCTTGTGTCTCCATAATCTCTGCAACCCCTACATAATCCTCCTGAGATCTCTACATTCATCCAGTAAAGGTCTCATGAGCTTCAGATTTTCTTTGTCCACCATTGTGGTCAAATCTTTCTCAGCCTGGCTTCAAGTTCTGGAAAACCTTACCTAAACCTCTCTGCCTCTCCATCTCTCTTTGCTCCCGTAAGACACTTCACCAAACCTACCCAATGGACTGCCGTGGTTGAAGAAGGCAGCGTGCCATCATCTTCGCAAGGGGCAATTAGGAATGGGCAATAAATTCTGACTCCACCAGCAAAGCCCACATCCCCTGAAGGGTTAGCTAAATAAATGTTGTTCATCTGTCTTAATAGTTTGATATGTGGCTTGGTGTTATATCATTTTCTGCGAAGCACCTTGGAATGATGCACTATGTCAAAGGTACTAAATAAATGCAACTGTGTTGTCCTTGATTCGGCAAGGGCCACGTATGAGGATAGCCTTTTGGGCTAAGGTGACAAACAAGCATATGGAATGCTTGCCTTCATCCATTGGGGCATTGAGCATTAAAGTTGGAAAGTCATGTTGCGGCTTTAAAAGACTTTATCTTGTCCACATTTAGGGGATTTTTGCACTACTATAGGAAGGATGTGGAAGCCTTGGGGAGGGTGCATAAGGGTTTACCAGGATGTTGCCCGGCTTGGAGAGGATGAGCTACAAGAGAGTTGGACAAACTTGGATTATTTTCACTGGAGCGTCAGAGGCTGAGGGGTTACCTGATAGAAATATATAAAATTATCAAAGGCAGGGATGGGGTGGATAGTCAGAGTCTTTCACTCAGGGTGAAAATATTAAATATTATGGGGCATAGATGTAAGAAAGATGTAAGAGAGAAAAAAAGTTTAAAGGAAATGTGCAATGTAAGTTTATTATGCAGAGGACGGTAGGGTGCTGCCAGGGTGGGTGGTAGAAGCAGAAATGATAGCAATGCTTAAGAGGCATGTAGACAGACGTGAACAGGCAGGGAAAAGAGTGATACAGAACATGTGCAGGCAGATGGGACTAATTTAGAATAGCATCATGGTCAGCGCAGACATGATAGGCCAAAGGGCCTGTTCCTGTACAGGTCTATATTCAGTGTAAGGTACTGAGATCAACCAGGACATGTGGAATCGTAACTCCACAGGAGCTGGTGGCTCAACAAAAATGAGAGTCAAATCAGAGGGAGTCAGAAAGTAATATCTGCCATTTTAATTTCCTCTGCTTACTATTTCTAGCACATTGCATAACCTGTTCATGTTGAATTCCAGTTTGATTTATTATAACCGTGTTGTTAATCCTTTAAGTGTGCAGGAAATGAAAACACTGTATCAGAAATAAACAAAAGTCCACTGCGGCTACATACATTAAAACCAGACAAATCCTGTCTCAGAAAGAGCAGTTCTCCTTAAGAATTGTATCCTGTCAGAAAGAATGTAGCCCAACATATTTCATACGTCTGAAGCTGGAATTCAGTGTGAACGAGTCATCACGATTCAGTTTGAGGATTTAATATTAGCAATCTGGAAAATGTTTGTAGAAAAATGAGAACGGAAAGATCGTTTACTCAGTGATCCCTTTTGATAGCTTCCATCTCATTTTGAACAGAAAAGAGAGAGAGTCCCGTTTTCCAAGATCACTTAAATAGTTGGATCACGGGTGCAATTCCTTTTTACTAACCTCAGCTTACTGCCTGGATAGCTTTTTCTTCCTCATTGGTTTTGCACCGTCCAAGTTAATGTTCCTGTTTAATATAAGTCAGCGTGGGGAATAGGGTGGCCATTACTTCACAGACAACATCCACAGAGAAGCCAGGCGGGCAGACTCCGAACGTTGGGTCTGGCCTCTGGCTGACACATTATCATTTTCCTCTAATCTTCAAGAGATCACAATGGAGGTCAATAGTTTGTATTTCTGGTTGGGGAAAGGGTATTAAAGGAGGGTAGGTGAAGTTGAGCTGCAGACGAGCTAATTAAATGGAAGAACACCCATCAAGGGTTGTATGCATCCCCATCACCTTGCAACCCATGCGGCTGGATAATTTTAGACCATGATTTTGGTGATTCGCAAATGGTGTACTCATACAGCCTGTTCGCCGTTTTACTTCCTATGTTTAACTCTTAAAACAGGTCAGTGCCGGAGTAGAAAAGTGGCAGTCAATGAAATATAATTGCCGGGGGGTTTTCAATACCCTTATGATCTTTTTAATCTTGCATTTTGCTTTTCAAACAGTTTCCACTGCCCTGAAGCAAATTATTGCAAGCAGTGAAGGCTTAAAGAAAGTCGTTTTCTTGGATGCTTGGCTAGATTATGATGACCCAAAAAGGTTTTGTATATTTTTGCTTTCCAAATTCATTTTATTTTATTACTCACACATGGGATGTGGGCGTATCCGGCTGGGCCAACATTTATTGCCCATCCTCGGTTATGCTATAAAGAAAACATTTAACAGAGCAAAACTAAAATTAGGTGTCATTAACATAAGATTATTCACTAATTAACCCAACAGCGAATTCAGGAGAAATTAGATTTGAAAATGATTTGAATGTGGGAAGTCTCTGATATAAATAGGTGAAGTGGATATCTTAGAAGAATCCAAAGTAAAAAGTTGGTAGACATGTGAGGGAGAAAGCCACAGAAGGATGGGTAATGTTAGACAAGAGGAGGTGAGGTGAAGAGCAGTGGGAGGAGGTAGATATTGTGATACTTTTGGGTAGAAGGATGCTACCACCTCTTTCCGTGACAAGGTCTAAGGCCCTATTTTCTTAAGAGGAGTCAAGGAACAACCACTAGTGAGCTCTAACAAGGGACAATCTTTTATTAAGAAGATACAGTTTACTTCACAACAGCAATAAGGTGTAACTTTCTTTGGCTTTTTTGACATTGTCACATAGAGTATTGGGAGGCAGAGATAATACATCTCTGAGATCCAGAGCTGTGCTTCTGGTTTCCCCTTCCAAGAGTGCATGACTTCATCATAAACCGGGAATGGACCTGTTGGATCAAGTGGCCAGTTCCTGTGCTGTACATCCTATTTAAACCTATGGATGGAATTTGGTAAGCGTGCTAGAGGACACAATGCCTGCCACGAAGTCTGTTGATATTACCAATGACCCATTCTCCTGGAGACCCAAGGAAATTAAGGCCCTAACTGGCTGCAGGGCCATTGCCTGCTGGCTCCTGGCTACACAGAGTGCATTTAATTCCAGGGCAGCCCCCTGCATAAGGGAAATCTTGGCCCCCAACTCCATCTGAACCTGTCCCCTACGGCGAGCTCTGCCATAGTGCTACCATTGATATAGCTCCTTCACCAGGGGATCCCTCAATGGGAAACGAGGATGAGCTGGGAGTCATGGGTTTGTTGATGAAGGGAGGAAGGGTTATCAGAGGAAACGGCCTGAATTGACTCTCTGTGGACCCCCATTTGCCCTTATGCTGGGTCCCTCAGTCGGGCATTCTCGTACCAGGCTACAAGAGAACTGCACAGGATTTGCTTATCTCTCCCTCCACAGGCTAATTGATGCCAGATCAAATACCAGTGACACCGGTAATGCCCCCTGAATGGGAATTGATTACCCCCTTTTAAAGCCTTCAATTATTGGGCCCAGAATAAGAGGATCATCCTTGATCCTTTGTACCTGGATCCGGAGGAGGTAGGGTGTCCCTGCCCCTCTGCCGAATCAAGCGAGTTCGCCTCCACCAGCTTCAAACCCAGCTCCAGAGGAGGCAGGCCATGAGGGAGGGACATTACAGCCTGTCCTATGCTCCAGATATGGTTTCCTCATGACACCAGCATCACAGCAGGGTTCAATTGGCATGGAACTGCACCCTTCAGCTCAACTCATCCATACATAGAGTCATACAGCATGGAACCAGATTCTTTGCTCCAACCTGTCCATGCTGACCATACTCCCAGACTAAACTAGTCCCCACCTGCCTGTGCTTGGCCCATATCCCTCCAAACATTTCTTATTCATGTGCTTTTCTAAACGACTTTGAAATGTTATAAGTGTACATGCGTCCATCACTTCTTCTGGAAGTTCATTCCACACGCAAACCATTCCCCACGAAAAATTGCCCCTCATGTCTTTTTAAAATCTTTCTCCTCTCATCTTAAAAAATGCCCCTAGTCTTGAAATCCCCCATCCTAGGGAAATGATGCCTGCCTTTCACCCTATCTATATCCCTCATAATTTTATAAACCTCTTTAAGGTCACTCCTCAACATCCTATACGCCAGCGAAAAAAGTCCCAGCCTATTCACCCTCTTCCTTATAACTCAAACCCTCCATTCCCAGCAACATCCTGGTAAATCTCTTCTGAACCCTCTCCAACTCAGTAACATCCTTCCTATAACAGGGTGACCGTAATTGCACACCGTACTCCAGTAAAGACCTCACCAACGTCCTGTACAGCCTGAACATGACATCCCAATTCCGATACTCAAAGGTCTGAGAAATGAAGGCAAGTGTGCTAAACACCTTCTTAACTATCCTGGCTACATGTGATGCAAACTTCAAAGATTTAGGTACCTGAACCCCTAGGTCTCTCTGTTCTACAACGCTACCCAAGACCCTACTTTTAACTGTGTAAGTCCTGTCCTTGTTTGTTTTACCAAAATGCAATACCTTGCATTTATCCAAATTAAACTCCATATGTTACTCTTCAGCCCATTAACCAAATTGATCAAGATCTCGAGATAACAAGCATGGGGCTGGATGAACACAGCAGGTCAAGCAGCATCATAGGAGCAGGAAAACTTGACGTTTCGGGCCTAAACTCTTCATCAGATTT
>JAHRHZ010000018.1:7098670-7136139 GCA_024137785.1 Ginglymostoma cirratum
ATCTTCATCAGATTTCTGATGAAGGGTTTAGGCCCGAAACGTCAAGTTTTCCTGCTCCTATGATGCTGCTTGACCTGCTGTGTTCATCCAGCCCCATGCTTGTTATCTCAGATTCTCCAGCATCTGCAGTACCTTTTATCTCTGATCAAGATCTCTTTGTGATTTTAAATAACCATCTTCACTGTCCACTATCAAGCCAATTTCAGTATCATCCACAAACTTACTAACCATGCCTCCTATATTATCTGAATCATTTATAAAAATACAAACAAAAGTGGACCTAGCACCGATCTTGTGGAACACCTGCAGGTCACAGGTTTTGAGGTGCCAACCAGATTTCCTAAACGGAACTAGTCCCACATGTCTCCATTTGGCCCATATCCCTCCAAACTTTTCCTATCCATGTACCAGTCCAAATGTTGTAATTGTACTCGCCTCTTCCAGTTCTTTCCATGTAGCATGATCATCTTTGTGATAAAGTTACCCCTCAGATCCCTTTTAAATCTTTCTCCTATTACCTTAAATCTCTAGTTTTGAACTCCCGTACCCTGCGGACAAGACCTTGGCTATTCACCTTATCTATGCCCCTTGTGATTTTATAAACCTCTATAAGGTCATCCCTCAGACTTCTGTGCTCCAGTGAAAACAGTCCCAGCCTATCCAGCTTCTCCTTATAACTCAGATCCCCCAGTCTCGGTAACATCCTTGTAAATCTTTTTTGCATCCTTTCCAGTTTTATAACATCCTTCCTATAGTGGGGCTGAATTGTACACAGTACTCGAAACATGGCCTTACATGGCATGGTCTTGTACAAGTTGCAACAAGGTGTCTCAACTCCTGTACTGAATGCTCTGACTGACGAAGGCAAGCATACCAAATGCTTTCTTTACTATCGTGTCTACCTGAGACACCACTTTCACGGAACTATGTACCGGAACCCCTAGGTCACTCTGGAGGCAGGTTCAATTTTGGCATTCAAGAAGGTATTGCATGAATATTTGGTAGAAATAGTGTGCAAAGATATGGGGAAGAAAACATGACTTTGCTGCAAGGTAAGAATGCTCATTTGAATAGCCAGTGCAGACAGAGTGGGCTGAATGGCCTCCTTCTGTGATTCTAAGTCAGTCAGAGGTACATTGTAGCCAGACGTAATAAGACCATAATGGCATATGAAGTTGGAACAGGAGTAGGCCAGCTTCACCATTCAACAGGATCGTGGCTCATCTGACACTCCTCAAAGCCATTCTCTGTGCCCTTTCTCCATAACCCTGATCAAGAATCTATCTATCTCAATGAGAGACAGTCAGGAGCTCATTCATCAAAAATTCTCCGATAAGTGACACACTTTCCTCTTAAATCTCTGAGGCTGGGCTGTGAAGAAGAGATGAAGAATGTAATGTGTACGGCACAACAAAAACTCTCAAGTCGGTCAATGAATGGTGTTACAGTCATTGGATTGGAGCATATATTTCATTGTTGGCGATGAAGTAACCACAAATATCCAGAAATAATCTATCAGTCATACTTTGCATCCTGGAACATTTAGGAACAGTCTATTATGTCCAACATTCTTGGACAGTTAAACAATTTTTTTTAGCTTTCAAGGTATGTGAATATTTTCTGAAGTACGACATCTGAAACAAAAGGATTTTCTTTTACATTCCTGCATTTTAATAGCTAGATTGGGGAAATGCAAAGATCCAAACATGTAAGAGCTTATAATCTTTTTAAAGTGTGTCTTTAATCACAAATTAGCATGGTCAAGGATTGTTCTTCAGATAGCAGCAATTGGTCTAACAGGTATCATGAATGTGTATCTTATTTATCCCCTGTATCATTTCTTCACATTTGTTTGTGGAATGTGAGCATTGCTGACAAGATCGGTATTTATTAACAATCCCTAAGTGACTTTCAGAAGGTGGTGTCTCTTGAACTGCTGCAGTCCAAGTGCTGTCGCATTTTGATACAAATGTGTGTCTCACCAGGCCATTTCAGAGGACAGTCATGTGCTGTCCACACTGTTGTGGATGTGTAGTCCCAAGCAGGTCAGACAAAGTAAAGATGGTAGATTTCCTTCCCTGAACACAAAGAAACCAAGCAGGCTTTTACAATGATCCCACTGGGTTGCGGGAGAGACATAAGAGGAGAACATGCTGGCATGTTGGGAACAGATATCAGAAAGAAGGAATCGAAGAACCACAACCATCTTTCGTAAATCTATTGCTGATGCCACCCAACTCTAGCTCTATCAACTCTCCCAGGATCCCTGAATTGCCAGATTGAATATCTAACATTGTGAATGAGGAAAAGCTTCCTCTGATAAAATATTGGGGAAGCCAAAGCCGTTGTCTTTGCTGCCCAGTTTTCTGAAGGGTCTAGGCCCGAAGCATCAGCCTTCCTGCTCCTCTGATGCTGCTTGGCCTGCTGTGTTCATCCAGCTCTACACCTTGTTATCTCAGATTCTCCAGCATCTGCAGTCCCTACTATCTCTGAAACTCTATTCCCCACTCATTGACAAACTTCTCAATCTCTCACCTCACCTTATGAAATGGAAACGCTCATCATGCCTTTGTTATCACTTGACTTGGCTATTCCAACACACTCCTGGCAAACTTCCCACATTCTTGCAGTTATTAACTTCAGGTCACCTAAAACTCCTCAATCCATTTCCTTGCTCTGACCAATGAAGATGGTCCGATGTGTTTGGAATTCTCCCCTTGATCAATCAGTGGAGGCTGGGTCACTGAACACATTCAACATTGAGTTGGACAGATTTCCAATCGACAAAGAGAGGAGTCAAAGGGCAAAGGGCACGGGCAGTACAACAGAGTTGAGGCCACCATTAGATCAGTCATGATCTGATTCAATGGCAGAGCAGGCCCGAAGGGCTGAATGATCTACTCACGCTTCTCTTCTTTATGTTCTTACATGCTTAAAAGATAAAGAATGTTTGACGGAAATGATGCAGGTTCCTTGGGAAGATCTTGTAAGATACAGCAGTGGCTGACAGATATGTAGGCTACAACGCCACTCCACCTACCAACCCCCCCCACGGCCACCTCCGGCTTTGTAATGACCTCTAGGATCTTGGATCTCCCTCCCTTGCAATAAATGACAGCTTCATTGCAAACAGCAGCAGGACTTCAGGCAAGAGGCAGTGTAGCTGGTTTCCATCTCAGAGGAAAGGTTGGAGATTGGTGCACAGCCTTCAGGCAGTGGCTCCTTCCGTGTCCCCAATCTTTCAGGGTCATCTAACTGCCATTGGAGCAGTAAATGAGAGAGAAAGACCTGTATTTACACTATAGCTTTCACAGCCATTGAATCTCCCAAACATTTTACGGCTGATTCAGGATTTCTTTTGTGGTAAAGTCACTGTTGTAATGTAGGAAGACACAAAAGGTGATTTACACAAAGCAAGCTCCCACAAACAGCAATGCCCAATAATCTGTGTTTATGATACTTTTGTTTGTGTTGATCATGGAATGTTGGTGCCTCTGGCCACACCCAGCATTTACTGTCACGTCTGGTTGCCCAGAGGGCAGTTAAGAATCAGCCACGTCACCATAGGTGTGGAGTCTCATGAGGGCCAGAGCAGGTAAGAATTGCAGATTTTCTTGAGGACATTAGCAAAACAGATCCATTTTAATATAAATTTTTTGTGCTTTCATGGTCACCTTCAGATGCTTTTCTAATTACAAATTTTTATTGATTCAAAATTTCATGGTGAGATTTGAACTCATGACCCCAGAGTACAGGCCTGGGGTTCTGGATTAGTGGTCTAGTGACATGACCACTGCTAAAGCACTGCCACGGATTGAGGTATATCTATAGCCCAGGGCAATGGAGAGAACTCTCCGTTCTTCTTCCACACAATGCCACAAGATCTTTTCACATCTACCTAAGAGGGCAGAGATCTCATCTAACAGACTTCATCTCCAACAAGGCTGTACTGTGTCTGTCCTGCAGCAGAAATAGTTGCCTTGAACTTCCTACGCAAATCCTGGAATGGGGCTTTGTGAGTCGAGACGAGGGTGCTACCAACTGAGCCATGGCTGACATCAAACTGAGACCTACGAGGGCTGAGAAGTGTCATGTAGACTAATTACAGGGACACTGGAAATAGTGACTAAACTCCAAATGTCCAAATGACGTAGGGCATAACTTCTTTGAAAACATTTGGAGCAGATACAACAGTCGTTGAAAAATTTTTGTTTGCAACTGAAGTCGACCAAAAATGATCTAGATCATTCTGGAGTGCTACTGGCGTCAGCTAGGTTAACATTATGGTGATGGAATGTAACCCAAATGGGAGAAACAGGCTGCCCTGCTCCATGCAACTTGTTGCGAAAGGTCTATTGGCAATAATTTATGCACTACAATTTTAGGCTGATTGATTGCTGCGCATTGAGCGTGAGATCGTATTTTTCAACCAAGCAAACTGCTTCACTGTGAGTAGGCTGTCTTCCTGTAAACATTGATGTGGAGCTGAAGTTTGCAGAGAACCCTCAGTCATTGAGGCCGTGCTGGACCTAGAGTATCTGCTTAAGAATGTGACATTTATTTGTAGACATGCCACCCAGCCTTTAATTTATTGAATGTGAAAGAACAAACAGTTATTTGAAGGTCTCTATGACTACACAATTACTATGCGTGTGTTTTGACAGCTTATTACTTAGTCTGGACCGGCATATGGGGGAGAAAAAAGCAAAGTGCAGCATGCAGAGAATGAGAAACTTGCGGCTAAGATTTCCAGGAGCTCAGCAGGTTGTAACAGAACAGTGTCTTTCTGTCTTACTGCATTCTATCTGGCCCCATTCCATCTGGACTACAAAACGAGCTCGTCTAGATTTCTGAATTATCTGTTGTGATTGTCCAGTGTGAGAGCTAATGGCACAATAGTACTGCAGATGATGTGAATTCTAACAGTCCACATATTCCACACTGGATTAAACTCAGTGAGCAAGATATGACAGCATTATCAATTAACTTAACTGTTAGACGATAGCCCCATGTGCATATGTAGTTGACTTGTGTGTGGCCATAAAACCCTCATTATTCCCATCGCAACATAAGTCTTTAGTATTCTCTCATCATATAATGGGGACTGGGTCAACTGCACTATTGAGATGAATTCCTATAGGACCATAGCGCATTAGAAATAGGAGCAGCTGTAAGCTGTTTGGTTCCTCAAGCCTGTTCCACTATTCAATAAGATCTTTGGCGAATAATTTCCACCTTTCTCCCTATTGAGTGCCTTGTCAATTAAATTACAGAAATTTAAAATATGTGATCTTTGAGAATTCAATGTTGGGTGTTTAAGTCATTAACCACAAAGAGAAGGTAAGCATTTTCTCAGTTTTCATTAGAAAATATTTCATTCTTTTTCTTAGTAGCTGCTTTATGTGACCGAGTACTCTATGTGACAGTTAATATATCAGACAGGTAGAGGGTGCTTGCTGTTGTCAGCAAGCTTAATGATCTGATGAAGAGTCATCTAGACTTGAAATGTTAGCTTGCTCTCTCTCAATGGATACTGTCTGACCCGCTGTGATCTCCAGCATTTGTTGTTTTTAATGGTCTAGGCAGTAGTTTTCACAGTGTGATAAGCTCTGATGTTCTGTGTAACAGATGGGATATGTGCCTACACCTGCACTTTCTCAAACAGCAAGTCATGCAACTCACTGGGAGACAGTTCATCCCAAAGTACCTTTCAGTCAATTAAGGTGCAGATGAGGGTCTATATGCATAGCAAGAACACACAACCGGCAATGAGAGAATAGATCAGGGGCAGGTCCGGCAGCTTCAGGCAACGCAGAGGAGGTAATTGTGAAAGAGGAGGTGCTGTTGCTCTTTTGATCAAGGAATCAATGACAGCAAGGAGGAGTGAGATCTTAAAAGGCCTAAAACAAAAAGGGAACAACTGCATTATTGGGAGCGTATTGTAGACCCCCAAATCAAGGAGAGATTAAAAAGGTAGATATGCAGATAAATCTTGGAGAACTGGAAGAACTTAGATAACGGCATGGACAGTCATAAATTCAAATTTGTTGCTGACACAGAGTTAGGCAACATTGTAGACAGCGAAGGTGATAGCATACAATTACAAAGGGTTATTGATAGGCTTAGCGAATGGGCAGAACTGCAGCAGATGAAGTTCAATGTAAGCAAGTGTGAGGTTATCCAGTTTGGACTGAAAAATAATAGATCAGGGTATTTTCTAGATGGTATCATGTTGAAGACAGTGGATATCCAAAGAGACTTGGACATTCAGGTGAATAGATTTTTAAAATGTCATGAACAGGTGCAGGAAAAAAGCAAGGAAGCTAATGGACTAGCCTTTATATATAGAAGGCTGGAGTACGAGAATACATAAGCTATGCCACACTTACTTAAAACCCAGGTTAGACCCCACTTGGAGTACTGTGAGCAGATCTGGGCACTACACCTTAGTAATATATTGGCCTTGAAAAGAATACAACATAAGTGTACAAGAATGATACCTGAACTTCAGGCGTTCAGTTATGAGGAGAGATTATACAATTTAGGCCTGTTTTCTCTAGAATTTAGAAATTCTAGAAGGTGGGTCTAGAAATTCTAGAAAGGTGGTCTGATTGAAGTCATCACGATTTTAACAAGAGAAGATAAACTATTTCCACTGTTGGGATCCTAGAGCTTTCGGGCATAGTCTGAGAATTAGGGCCAGACCATTCATGAGAGATAAAAAGCAAAAGAACTGCAGATGCTGTAAATCAGGTACAAAAACAAAGTTGCTGGAAAAGCTCAGCATGTCTAGCAGTATCTGTGAAGGAGAATACAGAGTTAACGTTTCGGATCCGGTGACCCTTTCTCAGAATTGAGGAAAGTTCTGAGGAAGGGTCACCGGACCTGGAATGTTAACTCTGTTTTCTCCTTCACAGATGCTGCCAGACCTGCTGAGCTTTTCCAGAAGCTTTGTTTTCATTTAAGAGAGATGTTAGGAATCACTTTTGCATGCAAAGGGTGGTAGAGGTTTAGAACTCTCTTCCACAAATGGCAGTGAATGCAGGGTCAGCTGTTAATTTTAAACATGAGAAAGATAAATTCTTGTTAAGCAAAGGTATCAATGGATTATGGGCCAAAGGCAGGTCAATGGAATTAGGCCACAGAGCAGCCATGATCTCACTGAATGGCAGAACAGGCTCGAGGGGCTGAATGGCCCGTTCCTATTCCTATGTCCCTAAAACTAGTGTAGTAAAAGAGGGTTTCAATGTCCCCAATATTAACTGGGGGAAGACAAAGTGCGAAAGGCTTAGAAGGAGCAGAATTCTTGAAATGTGTCCAGGAGAATTTTCTAAGCCAGTGTGGGGAACTTCTACAACAGAAAGAGCAGCGTTGGACCTAAGTTTAAGAAACAAAGCCAGGCAAATGGTAGTTGTGGCAGTGGGGGAGCATTTTGGTGATAGTGACCATAACTCTAAGATTTTAGGTAGTTGTGGAAAAGGATACAGTTGGGCTGGAAATAAATATTCTGAATTAGGGGCAGGATGATTTAAATATAATGACACAGGATCTGGGCAGAGGGTACAAGGAGCAACTACTAGGAAAATCCATATCCGAGCAATGGCATTTACTTAAAAAGGGAACAATGAGAGTGCAAGTCCAACATGTTCCTGTAAAGGTAGTGGAGGGAGGTTGCAAAAAAAAAAATCCAGGGAACCCTGGATGTCAAGAATGTACAGATTTAGAGACAAGAAGGAGGGGAAGGTTATAGTAGACACTGAGAAATCCTAAAGGATTGAATAAAGTGCAGAGGGTTATTTGAAAATAACTAGGAAAACAAAAAGGGGCATAAAAATGGTCAAAATAAAGGACAATCTAAATATATTTTACTATTATATTTGAAGCAAGAGGAGAAGAAAGCATAGGTCCATTAGCAGCCAAAGTGGTGAACAGTATGTGATCTAGAAGGTGCAGGTGAGGTATTAAATGATTGCTTTGTATCAGTATTTCCTGTAGAGAAGGAAGATGAAGGTTTCAAAATCAGGGACAGTGACTGTGATAAATTTGAACAAATTAGCATTGAGAAGGAGGAGGCATTAGTGGTTATAGTGGGTTTAAGATTGGAGCAAGATGAAATGTATCTATGGCTGCTGAGGGAGATATAGGAGGAAATTGCAGGGGCCCTGAAATTAATTTTCAAATCCTCTCTGGACACAGGAGAGGTGCCAGAAGACCAGAGGACAACTAAGGTGGTACCATTGCTCAAGAAGGGTGGTAAGGATTAACTACAGGCCAGGGCTGAGACTTAGCAGGTATTTAACGAGAAACTACTTCTCCCAGAAGATGGAGGGAATCTGGAATTCACTGTCTGAAATGGTGGTACAGATGAGAACCATCGCAATATTTAAGACTTATTTTGATGAGTACTTGGAATTCCATTGTATACAAGGCTAGAGGCCAACTGTTGGGGAATATGTTTAGAGTAGAAAGGTGGACACAATGGACTGAAGGGCCTTTTTCCATGATGTAATACTGTATGTATGTATGTATTTATTTATTATTTATATCTGTTCAGAGATGTTATTTCATGCCTCTGGAGCAGGTCGGACATGAACCTGGGTCTCCTAGATCAGAGGTAGAGACACTACAGCCACACTACATGAACCTTGCAATACTGTTTGACTCTATGACTATAATCAGTTTCAGGTGAAATTCGTTGATGGATAAATATAGGCTCAGAAACTGGGGAGGAATTCTCTGTTTTATTTTGGAAATAGTACCTTGGGATATTTTACATCAGAAAAGACAAAGTACGATTCAGCAGTGCCCTGGAGTGTTAGCCTTGATTTTGTGCTTCAGTTCACAGAGTGCAATTTGAATTCCCAATCTTCTGACTCACAGGCAAGAATGGTACCACATGAACCACAAAGAGCAGACTTACTCAATGGCTAGTTCTTTGGTTTCCCAAATATTTCAGTGTCTGGGAATGAGAACTTGCACCGAAAGATCAAATAATGATGAGATCCTGGAAAGCTGCACACATACCATCTCCAATAATCCTTTTGACTTGCACAGTTGGACATCTCACACTTCTCAGATCTCAGGAATGTCAGCCCATGGCAGGGAAATCTGCTTCTTCTAATGTGCTATTGCATTAGGAAAATACACTGATTTTTCTTTGCAAAGCATCAACTTGCTTTGTGCAAACAGCTGGTGTCCACAGAATTGTAGAAAAATCCCTCACCTTCCTTTTATCTGAGGAGGTCTTTGTAATTATGTCGGGCGGAGTCTTACCATTTTGTGGCTAAGTGCATGTCATCTTAAGGTTGGCGGAGTGATTCTTGTCATGAGGCAGATCAAGTTTTCTCACTGTATCTTTTGCTTTTAATTCACTTGTGAGATTTAGGCATTGTTGGCTGGGTCAGCATTTATTGTCCATCCCTAGTTACCCTTGAGAAGGTGATGGTGAGCTGCCTTCTTCAAACGCTGCAGTCCTTGTGCTGGAAAGTAGACTCACAAATTTGATACTCCATCAATCTCCTGCCTTGCACCTTGTAGATGTTGGACAGGTTTTGGGGACTGAATAGGTGAGTTGCAGTTTTCCTACCTTCTGACCTGTGGCCATTGTATTTAAATGGCTGGTCTCGTTCAGTTTCTAGATAATGGTAACTCCTAGGATGTTGATAATGTGCGCTATGCACGAATTTATACATTCATTCAACGCTGATAGTAATGGTAAATTCTGTGATAAAACTCATCTACTAAATCATACAAATTAATAACTGCTCCTAGTTAGGGATAAGAAACTTGATAAAATGTGTTTTTTAATTATGTTGACCAAATAAAAACTAACTCAATTTTATACACATATGTACAAATCTTTTCTCCAATCACAACTGGAGCTTTTTCTGGAAATTATAATCTCAAAACAAGCACAAAATAACTTCTAAAACTGTAATTGTATGGTATTTAGTCAAAACTAACAATTTAGTATCTTTTACTTTCTATTTAGTCTTTCCGCTCAAGTTGTGTAGTCTTTCCGCTCAAGTTGTGGAGGTCAACTGGTGTCATGATCTAACCAGGGGCAGGGGATGCGTGTGAGGGATCTAATTCCTTTTCTTGTTCTATTCTTCCACTTGTAAAAGTTTGAATTTTTTAAAAAAGTGATAATTTAGCCAATTGTATTTATCAATCCGTGTAAAGCTCATTGAAAGGAACAACTCAGCCAGGTTCCTATGTGACAACCGAAGAACCAACGTAATGCAAACCAAACTTACTCAAATAAAGATTATGAACAAATGGGTTAAACAATACCAATTTACACATGCACCCACAAACCTGGGGAAAGATATAAAACTCTGCAGAGTGCTATCTTCAAAGTAATTTGGCCAAGTAACAGTTGAATTCAGGAAAAAAAAAGAATTATTCACATTTGTTTAAATGTTGGCAAAGTCACTTTGCGCAAAGGCTCAGAGATAAAAGGTACTGCAGATGCTGGAGAATCCGAGATAACAAGCATGGGGCTGGATGAACACAGCAGGTCAAGCAGCATCATAGGAGCAGGAAAACTTGACGTTTCGGGCCTAAACCCTTCATCAGAAATCATCCTATCTTCTCCTCTATCCATCTTCTACCCACCTCCCCCTCTCTCCTTATTTATTTCAGAACCCTCTTCCCCTCACACATTTCTGATGAAGGGTCTAGGCCCGAAACGTCAAGTTTTCCTGCTCCCATGATGCTGCTTGACCTGCTGTGTTCATCCAGCCCCACTCTTATTATCTTGCACAAAGGCTGTTGACATTGGGGCGTCTAACTGGATCAGCTCTGCTAGCTGAATTCACTTTTCTGGGGGCAGCGGTGTATATTTCAGATTTTCCTATAGGAATCTGTTGGAGATGTTCCATTGGATTTACACCTCTCAAATTCTGATGAGAGGAGTTTCAAAGAAAAGAAAGAGAAAGAGCAAAGGCTGTTGCTCAAGACAAATTATCTTTCCCATGTGCGCTAAAATCAATAGCCTTATAATACTCACAAGGAGAAATAAAAAGAAATAATTCTTCAGATGAGGTAAAGATACACTGGGATCTCACATAAGATGTTCCTGGTCACTATGCCTCATTTTAGAGTACACCAAAATCTGTCGTCTATGCCTGCATGCAACAAGACCTTGAACAGCTAGGCTTTGGTTGATAGGCAACAGATAATGAGCATCCCAGCAAGGCAGAACCTAAACACCTCTTCTTGACATTGTTGGGCAAGAGAAGCCCAAGAAAGTCAACAGGAATAGCCACATAAATACCGTGACTAGAACATGTCAGGAACTGGATATTCTGTAGTGAATGTCTCACTTTCTGATTGCCCAAAACCCCATTCAGAAACTACAAAGCACAAGGCAAGAGTATGATGTAAAACTCCACACTTGCCTGGAAGAGTGCAGCTCCAGCTATAGCACTGAACTAGAGCTCCAGAAGCCCAGGCTAATGTTCTGGGAGCATGGGTTCAAATCTCTCCATCGTGGATGGTGAAATCTGATTTTTTTAAAATCTGGAATTAAAAACTAGTGATGATTATATTCTATTGTCATAAAAATCCATCTTGTTCACTAATGTCATTTAGGAAAGGAAATCTATAAAGATCATCCCTTTTTATTTTTCTGTACTTTAGATTGTGGACTGAAGTAAGAGAAGAACTGTTCTAAAAACTACAAAGTATAGAAAGGATTGTTAGTTTTTAAAAGCAAGTGCCCGATGTTCAATGTAAGTGTTATTTACACTGCTGTTTGTTGAAGTAATGGGGAAGGTTACTACAGACAGAGTGGACCCAGGCATGTGTACAAATGGATTTGGTCAGCAACAATTAGCTGATCAATCTGGGGAATGGTGACCTGTTGTCAATGACAAAGGTCTTCCACCTCTCAACTACATTGTGATTGGCTCCCAGGTGGCTGAACACCTTGTGGATGGGAATATTTGGCAGAAGCCATTGGAGCTTTGGGATGGAAGCTGTCCTTTCGCTGCAGTAAAATACATAGCTAAAGCCTGAAGAAAGCCAATTTATTTTCTCTTATTAGTTGCTATAAGCTGAGGCTTTTAACCAATAGTGAAAGGCTTTATAAGTGTGAACTAGATGCCCTGTGCCTTCTTCAAGTTAGTACTTAGAGAGGGAAGATGAAGGAGAAGCAGAACATAGCAAGCACATCATCATTAGCCAACCCAGTGGACAAGGACCATTGAACAGCCTCCCAAGTTTACTATCCATGTATTTATTGTGTGTGTCTCTCTGTCTATCAGTATGTCTATGCGTAAAGAGAGTTTTGTAAGAGGCTTTGTAGCTAGAATTTATATTAATATATAATAAATAGTAATTCTTGTTAAGTACAGAAGCTCATCAATTTATTTTGTTAACCTGGGTCAAAATAGATCATAGATCATAGAATCCCTACAGTGTGGAAACAGGCCCTTTGGCCTAACAAGTCCACATCGCCCCTCAGAACATCCCACCCAGTCCCATCCCTCATAACTCACCTAATCTACACATCCCTGAACAAAATGGGCAATTTAGCATGGCCAAACTGTCTAGCTTGCATATCTTTGGACTGTGGGAGGAAACTGGAGCACCCAGAGGAAACCCACACAGACACAAGGAGAATGTACAAACTCCACACAGACAGTTGCCCGAGGGTGGAAATGAACCTGGGTCCCTGGCGCTGTGAGGCAGCAGTGCTAACCAGATACATGACAGGTACATTTGGAAATCTTGCATATTTTTATAAAATCTTTAACTTTTGTGATGACTACAGGAATAGTGGGACTTGATTTCCAGCAGATTTTCCCAGTGAGACACAACCAATGTTTGAAGGCTCATCAGAGGGAATGTTAGGAATTTCCTTTTCATCAGAGGCTGGTGGGAATCAGGAACTCACTGCCTGTAAGGGTGGTAGAGGCAGAAGTCTTCATAGCATTTATGAAGTATTGAGATGTGATGTCAAAGCATACAGGCTATGGACTGACCTCTTGAAAATGGGATTAGAAAAGGTGGGACAACACATTGTGGAGCTGGAGGAACACAGCAGGCCAAGCAGCATCAGAGGAACAGGAAAGCTTATGTTTCGGGTTGGTTCCCGACCCGAAATGTCAGCTTTCCTGTTCTTCTGATGCTGCCTGGCCTGCTGTGTTCCTCCAACTCCACACTGTGTTATCTCAGACTCCAGCATTAGCAGTCCCTACTATCTTAGAAAAGGTGGGAGCTTTGTTTTAGACCAGCACAAACTCAATGGGCCAACGAATGCTTTTCTATGCTCTAGAACTCTATGACTCTATCCAGGACTGACTTGAAAAATGCAGATTTGGGTGTGGTATTAATAAACAACAAAGATGAAGGAGAATGCCAGGTTCCATATTGCATTTAAGACATGGCACTGGGAAAGGCAATGGATTTCCTACAGATGGCAGAGTCATCCCCAACGGACCCTTACCTGGTCTGGCCTACATATGACTCGAGACCCACAGCAATGTGGTTGACTCTTAACTGTTCTCTGGGCAATTAGAGATGGGCAATAAATGCTGGGCCAGTGAGTGACTCCCATACCATATCCTGTAAATGAATTTTAAAAATCACCATCTCCAAGTTGCCTTCAAGCGGCACACCACCCTGGCTTGGACTGTAATCCCATTCCATCCTGGCAATAGGGTGAAAACGCCAGAACATCCTGCTAAATAACGTCATCAGAATTCCTTCACGCCACAGAATGCAGTGCTTCAGGGATGTGGCTCAATGTTACTTTCTCAACGGCAGCTAGAGCTGAGCCATAAATGTTGGCATTCCTGGTGACATCCGTATCTCAAGACTCATTACTCAAATTCCGCACTTAAATCATTGGGGAGTCAGAATAACTTTCAGAATCTCAAATCATTTCCTGAATTAATACTTGGAAAGATTTTGCACAAACTTTGCTTTTCGGGGAAAGAATCCTCGTCACTGAACTTGATGAATGAGTTTTTTTTTGAGCCATGGATAACTGCTAAATGATGCAAAGGCTAAATTAATCCAAACTACATCACCGAACCACAGAAGTTTTCTTTATGGATGATCCTAGAGTTAAACAATACATTTTAGGTCACTGCCTTCTTCTTAATCATTTACATAATATGGGCATCACTGGCTAGGCTGACATATATTGTCTATCCCTAATTGTTAAGAGTCATCACATTGCTGTGGGTCTGGAGTCACATGCTGGCCAGACCAGGTAAGAATGGTAGGTTTTCTTCCCTAATGTATGCTGGTGAGCCAAATGGATTTTTATTTTATAGCAGTCTATACTGGTTATCCAGTCACCATTAAGCTAGCTTTTTTTTATTCCAGATTTTATTGAATTCAAATTTCACTACCTACCACAGTGAGGTTTGACCTCATGTCTCCAGAACATTGGCCTTGGGGTCTGGATGGCTAGGCCAGTGAGGTTATCACCATAAGACCATCTTGCCTTCTTAGCCTCAGATGAAATAATGCAAGGAAAAGAGATGGCTGAGAAGGAACTGAGAAAGAAATTGTCAAAAATATTGACTCCTAAATTTTCTCCTGCCCTTGATTCCTTGATTAGGGAGGCACAGTGGCTCAGTGGTTAGCGCTGCTGCCTCACAGCACCAGGGACTTGGGTTCGAATCCAACCTTGGGTGACTCTGTGGAGTTTGTACATTCTCCCTTAGTCTGCATGGGCTTACTTTGGGTGCTCCGGTTTCCTCCCACAGTCCAAAGATATGCAGGTTAGGTGATTGGCCGTGCTAAATTGTCCCATAGTGTCCAGGGATGTGTAGCTAGGTGGATTAGTCATGGTAAATGCAGGGTTATGGGGATAGGGTAGGGACGTTGGGATGCTCCTCAGATGGTCGGTACAGACTCGATAGGCCAAATGGCCTCCTTCTGCACTGTAGGTATTCAATGATTCCAAAGCTTGATCAATAGACTTCCATTGGATTGGTCCACACTCTAGGGAAAGGCACTCTCGTGGCCTACTCTTGCCTTCCACGAGATGGCTGACCAGGAAGCGCTCCTACTCTTTTACTTGCCATTGGGCGTACTGTTCAACCTGTTTGACTGGACTACTAATACACCTTCCATCTTGGCAGCAACGATCCCAACAAGAGAGAGTCTAAACACCTCTGCTTGACATTCAATCAGATTACCATCTCTGAATAACCATCAGGAGAGGACAATCATCATTGACAAGAGAGTCAACTGGACCAGCTATCTGAGAACTGTGACAACTAGAACAGGACTCATACCTGAAGCTTCTGGCCTAGCAAACTAACAACTGCCCCACAAGATCTCCGACAAAGTACTTCATATCAATGTTAAATTTTGAGCATGACACAATCTGAGATGTGAAGAAAACTCAGCAATGCTTTAAATTGCCTGCACTTTGGCAGAGAGAAAGCTTCTAAGAAAGTAGAGTTAATCTCAGTACATTTAACACGTGACCCTGACAGAAGGCTGGTGTGGGGTGTTAACTGAAGCTTGACTAAAAAGACAGGTCTGACTCTGGGCTTTCTCTGTCCGATGGGCTCCCCCTTCTCTTTATTTGGGGAACATATTGCTGAAACAAACCGAACTATTGCACAGGTAGGAGGGAGAGGGAAAGAATTTTCCTTGATCACGCAAAAGGGAATGCCGTTATGTGAAGAGACTAGATACGATTGCACCATATGTGGAAAGAGAAAAATGAAGTGGCAGGAGAGGATTAGGACTGAGAGGGGCTCCAGTGGGGGACAGCTGAATTCACATGACTTTCCATGAATAATCTTGCCCAGTATAACGTGCATTTTTTAAAAAATTAGGTGAAATATAATAGGAAGATATATATAGTACAGTTTTCTTACGAATTGCGACGATGAAATTACCCACGGCATTAATTATTTTTTGAAATGGAATTCAAATTCCAATGGATTCCCCTCTCAAGAATAAAAGCATACAGCTGGGACTGTGTCAGTTCTTCAAATAACATTCCCCACTTAATTAAAACATTAGTAAGGAGAAAATTGGAGGAATTCTGACACGGAAATTTGTTGCGTTTGGAATGGAAAGTCTGTCTTAATGCTAATTTTGAAATACATCCAGTTTCCAATACTTTGAAAGAATTACGTAAATATTACAGATGTGATCAGAAGATTCAGATGTGTTGTATTTAGAGGAAAGTGTATGGGAATAATAGAGAAGCCAAAAATCAATCAATAAATTTCCAAACCAGTTCTTGATCTTTTACTGACTTTCGGATCTTTAACATTTAAAAAGTGCAGGAGAGTCATTCCACTGAGCAGCATATCCCAGCAATATCCTATGGAGGCCCTTCATGTTGAAAATAAGAATAAAAGACATAACAGGTAGTTGCAAGAGTAGGTTCTTACAACCCCTGAGCCCACTCCACCATTCAATGAATGAAGACTTATATGATCTTGGTCTCAACTCCCACTTTCCTGCCTGTTCTCCATCATCCTTGACTGCTTTGTAGTTCAAAAATCTAATTTAACCTTGAATAGTTTATGACTCAGCTCCATTGTTCTCTCGGGAATACATCATCCACTAACAGAATTATCTCCATTTTCAATGGGAGACTCCTTATTCTGGAACTGTGCACTTGTTCTAGATTCACTCACAAAGGGAAGCATTCCGTTGGCAATTACCCTGACTACCCCATGTTTGAATAAGTTTGTAGAGGACTTAAATAACAATATGATCAAAAATATGGGGTGATGATAGGGGGAGTTTGTAAGTATAATTCAATGGTTTTCTTTGTGAATATGACGAAGGTGCCTGATCGGGGTAAAAGTAAAATTGCCATAGTCTATCAGACCATAGGAAGCTTCATTAGAGAGAGACGGCTGGTGATAATTTAACTTGAGGGTCACCAGATTCAGGCGAGGGGAGACGTTGAGAAGGAGAGTCCTTTACGGTAACCTGATGGGGGTAAGGAAGTGGACATGATACACTTGGATTTAAGTGAGGTCACCAGTACAGTTCCTCTGTAACGGCTGACACCAAAAATAATGGAAGTGAGAATGAGTGGAAATTCTTTACGATAGCTACATTATCAGTTGAGTTCAGAGAGAGATAGTGTAAGGATCATCATTAGCCTGGAAAAACATTACTATTGAGAATTTGGGTTCTTTTCTATGTAATACTTTTATAAGTTCAGCTATTTGTCTCTTGAATTTAAGAATCACAAGCACTGAGGTTAAATTTGTGGATGACCGCAGAGCTAATGAATGCC
This sequence comes from Ginglymostoma cirratum, assembly GCA_024137785.1. NCBI lineage: Eukaryota > Metazoa > Chordata > Chondrichthyes > Orectolobiformes > Ginglymostomatidae > Ginglymostoma > Ginglymostoma cirratum. The sequence goes on from JAHRHZ010000018.1 coordinate 7,115,913, forward strand.
AAACTGAATACAATAAGCTACATGATAATTTGAAGGTAATTGGCCTTTGGGTAGAGTGCTGCTCAATGGAAATAGCACCCGAGAAATACCACAAATGAAGACAACAAATAAACTCCAGGAAGAAACTACTCCTTAAATGGAAAGCAGATAGTGATCATGGAAAATTAGAGAAATCTCGGGGTACTGATCACCATCGAACGATGTTACCACAGTTCCAGTTAGTAAAGCAAATCAGATGTTGGAATGTATTGAAATGTCAACATTGAGCCAAAATAGTGAGGTAATCCGGAAAAGGAATGGTGATGTAACTGTTACTTTTCTAGGATTGTAAAAAGACTAGATAATGCAGACCAGGGATGTCAAACTTGATTACATGGTGGGTCTGATCTGGCTTCCTAACACTTGATGAGTCACTTTCTGTAGATATTATTCAGAAACACTGGAATAGAAATTAATACTGCATTCTGCCTATTTTTCAGGACATAAAATACACACAATGTATATAAATTTCTGGGCACCATATCCTAGGGATAAAGCTATACTCTGAGAAGATGCCAGTCTGGAAGGAACAATTTCCAAGAATGTGATATTGACAAGGTGGAAGAAAATAATTTATTATTCTTTACTTTTTTTTAATCTTCTTTCTGGTTCTCAGCCACACTGGGACCTAGAAAAGACTCCTGAATTGCTCATCTTTTGCGGAAAATCAAAGCCTACATAATATCTGAAGTGCTTTAGCTGATCTTTCCAAAGGGAAGCCAAACACAAACCTGAATGATTAATTAAAATGAAGGGAGGAACCAACAACACAGAGCTGCAAGTGTGGATCCAAGCACAGCGATCAAATAAACACATTATATCTAAGATTCCATATTAGTAACTCATCTACAGAGCTCATTGGTTCCAAACTAGGCACCTCCAGTCATAAACAATATGCTGTTGGGTTAACAACATGAAGGAAATGCCATAATATTTCTGGCACTGGTATTAATACACCAATGCATTTTGACTCTTGTACAAAACACTTTGCCTGGCTACCCTCAAGAAGTTTAGTTCCACACTTTTTTGATGTATGTGTAATTTAAATAGTGCCTTATCCTGTTTCATTGAGTTATTAATTTTCGGCTATCAATCTGAGGGTACAGCTCTTGTGATGTAGTGTGTAGTATCCCTGCCTCTGAAGCAGGAGCTAAAGGTTCAAGCCCCATTCTGGGATTGCATGGTTATAGAAGGTGTGTTCGTAATGTGAACAAAAAGGTTGAGTATCAGCCTGTTTAAAAACTTCCAATGTTGATCATAATTGATGGGGAGAAAGGAGGAAGTCTCCTGGTCAGACACATTTGATGCAGAGTGGCACCTCTCAGGGACCCAGGTTCGATTCCACTCTCGGGTGACTGTCTGGGTGGAGTTTGCACATTCTCCCCGTGTCTGCGTGGGTTTCCTCCGGGTGCTCCGGTTTCCTCCCACGGTCCAAAGTGTGCAGGTTTGGTGGATTGGCTGTGCTAAAATTGCCCATAGTGTCCAGGGATGTGCAGGTGTGGTGAGTTAGAAATGGGAAATGCAGGGTTAGAGGGATGGGGTAGGTCTTGGTGGAATGTCCTTCAGAGGGTTGGTGTGGGGTTGGTGGGCCGAATGGCCTGTTTCCACACTGTTAGGATTCTAATTATAATCCTTGACCCTTCTTTCTGACTATTCTTAATCAGGTGTGCTCCCCTCATATGGCCCCTGTCACCAGGTTTGAGAAACAACAGACCTCACAGATGCTTGAACAAAGCAAAATATTCTAGATTCCGGAAATCTGAAACCAACAGAGAAATTGCTGGAGAAACTCAGCAAGCCTGGTAGCATGTGTGGAGAGAGAAACAGAATTAATGTCTTGATCCAGAGCGACTCTTCTTCAGTGTCGTAGTTGATTGAATGCTTCACTGCATTTTACCCACACAAGCTCCTGGCCATTTGTAATCAAATAATGTATCGCCGTCAATATTAAATATATTCAAACAATGTCCCTCCACTGCCCTCTGGGGCACAGAATCCCAGTCAATATCCAATATATTGGACAATTACCTCTTAATGTGTAGAACTCAGGTTCCCGGGTTCAGTTGATAAAACGATTAGGTAGCATCATTTGAAAACAAGGCTTTCCAATGTGACACTGTAGTGAGTGTATTTATAAAGGTTTATCAGCACTTTACTGAGGTGATGAGTCCAAAGCAAGGTCCTGGTTTTCAGAAACTCTCAATGTGTAAAAGGATGCAGAATTACATTACACAGGATGGTCGTGTGTTTTCTTTAGAATAGATACAGGATGCTGGATAGCGTGAGCAGCAAATATCCCTGTATTCAATTCTGCCTTCGCTCTGATTCATACAAGAATCATTCACACAATCTAATGTCAGCCTGAGTATTATCACATTAGTGAGTTAGTTGGAGGTGGGGTAGCAATATCACTGGGCTAGTAAACTAATGCAATTAGTAAACTAATTGAATTTTATTTAACATCAGCCGATGTGCTGGGGAATATTCATACAAATCCCACCACAGTAGCTGGTGAAATTTAAATCTGATTAGGCTGGAATCAAAGGCTAGTCTCAAAAGTGGTGACCACAAAACAATCATCAATTGTTAGGGAAAAAAAAGTCCCATCTGACTCATTAATGCCATTTAGGGAAGGAAATCTGCTATCCCTACTTGGTCTGGCCGACATGTGACTCCAGACCAACTGCTATCCTAAATGGCTGAGCAAATCACTCAGTTTTCAGGGAATCAGGGATGAAAAATTAATGATGGGCCCTGTCTGTAACTATGCCTTCTATGAAAGAACAATTAAAATGTGACCCCTTTTCAAACGAACAGAACTAACAAACACCCTATTCATGAAAACAGCAACTTGGCTTTTTGCACAAATTAACTAACGTTATTCATACCATCCACTCTGTTCTTCAGCGCAGTGCCCACCAATCACACAGGGCCTCAGGTAAAACAAAACCTGTGGCACTGTTAGCAGTGGAAGGTGAATGCAGGTAATTTTTTTTTCCTTTTCATGGTAAATTTAAAGCTGGTACCATTTACAGAAGTTCATACTTCACCCCATTCATCAGATGATGATTCCAGAGAAAATACAAGCAACCCCAACATTAAGTGTGCTCAGGTCAGAGCAGGGCATGGCAGCTATTATGTGGTATCAATGTAAAAAGAAGCCCCTTTCTTCTGCTAAAACTTTGTGACTCAGTCGCAGACACGACACCATTAATACGTCATTCCCATTTCTTCTTTTCTCTCAGAATGTGATTGCTGATTCAGTTTTATGCTCTGGGCCCCCGTCATTTGGGAATAAGATGGAAACAGGATTGATTCATAAGGAAAGTCCTATAGCAGCTGAAAGCGGGTGCATTTTCCTCTGGCTTCTCGCATTCTGCTGCCAGATTAAGAAAACATCTCAAACATCGCAGAGTGCAAATTACTGACCTCAACAACCAAGATTTGTTTATAATTTATATAGTGTCTTTCATAACCTTGGGACATCCCAAAATACATCACAGCCAACTTGGCATTGTTTGAGATGTAGTCAACGTAGCAAGAAAGCAGAAGTTGCACATGTACAACAGCAAAATGATAACAGCAAATTCCCTTTTCAGGTGCTGGCTCTGAGGGCTGAATATCAACCAGGGCAATGGAGAGAACTAATCAAAGGAAAACATTGTGGACACTGAAAAACTGGAATAAAAACATAAGTTTGAGAATACTGAACACATCTGGCTGCGTCTGTGAAGAATAAAAAAGCTTATCTTACGGACAAGGGAAACAGAGTTCGGGGTGGCACTGGCAAACAGTGTGCTGGATTTTCTCAGTTCTGGGGAGATGGAGTTACAAGTGGCAAGGGATAGGAAAATAGGGATCAGCCATGTTGGGAGGGCTAACTTACCTATTCCAGTCATAGAATCATTTTGTGCAGTCCAGAAACAGACCCTTCGGTCCAACTTGTCCATGCCAACCAGATATTCTAAATAAGTCTAGTCCCATTTGCCAGCATTTGTCCCATATCCCTCTAAACCTTTCCTAATCATATATCCAGCCAGATGCCTTTGAAATGTTGTAATTGTACCAGCCTCTACCACTTCCTCTGGCAGCTCATTCCATACCCACACCGCCCATGTGTGAAAAAGTTGCCCCTTAGGTCACTTTTAAATCTTTTTCCTCTCACCTTAAACCTAGACCCTCTAGTTTTGGACTCCCACACCCCGGAACAAAGACCCTGTCTATCCAAGATAACAAGCATGGGGCTGGATGAACACAGCAGGTCAAGCAGCATCATAGGAGCAGGAAAACTTGACGTTTCGGGCCTAGACCCTTCATCAGCTGATGCCCGAAACGTCAAGTTTTCCTGCTTTGATTGTCTCTGAAGTTCTGTGAGTAATGCTAATGGTACCTACACAAACATTTTCTGATGAAGGGTTTAGGCCTGAAACGTCAAGTTTTCCTGCTCCTATGATGCTGCTTGACCTGCTGTGTTCATCCAGCCCCATGCTTGTTATCTCGGATTCTCCAGCATCTGCAGTACCTTTTATCTCCTACACAAACCCTGACTGATGCTCAAACCTGCTGCGCAAGTCCAAAAGTCAAATCTCTTCAGTGTGCATCTGTGGCCGAAACGTCCCATAGAACTTAGATTGACTAAACATCTGCTTCATAAATACAAAGGATACATTGCAGTTATACACTTCTGACACATTTATCTGAATCAGCTCCCTGGCACAGCAGGCTCAGAGTGGCCTCTCCTGAGTGGCACTCAGAGAGTGCCTCTCTCCTTGTTCATTGATAGGTACAGTAATATCATCACCAGTAATTTACATTGATATCAGCCACATAATAGGAAAGCTGGAAGCCCTTAACTATCCAGTTTTGGGGAAGGAAATATTCTACCTCTACCCAGCCTGTTTCACATGTGGCTTCAGATGCACAGCATTATGCCACCCTTAACTACCCCTGGAATAGTGTAGGAAGTCACTCATGAATTGGGAACATAGGAAATAGCATGATTAGGCCATTTGGTCCAACAAGTCTCTTCCCCTGTTGGCTACATCATGCTGGCCTTCTACCTCTCTTCTATTTTTCCCCATTATTCCTGTATCCCTTGAATCTCTTAATGTCTCGAAATCTATTGAACTCTGTCTTGAACACGCTGAATGACTGCTCATGCATAACCTCCTGCTGCAAAGAATTCCAAAGACTCAACATCCTCTGAGTGAGGAAATTCCTCCTCATCTCAGTCCTAAATGGCCCGGCCCTTATGCTAAGGCTGAATCGTCTGGTTTTAGACTAACAGTACTCCCCAACCCCATCCCTCCCTCACTCCACCTTACCTGGGCCCAATCCTTGGACAACATGTCCATCCTGAGCCTCCTGCATTGCCACAATGATGCCACCCGAAAGCTACAGGAACAGCATCTCATATTTCACTTGGGAACCCTGCAGCCCAAGGGTATCAATGTGGACTTCACAAGCTTCAAAATCTCCCCTCCCCCAACCGCATCCCAAAACCAGCCCAGCTCGTCCCTGCCTCCCTAACCATTCCTCCCACCTCAAGCCCCATCCCATCTCCTACCCACTAACCTGATCCCGCCTCCTTGACCTGTCTGTCCTCCCTGGACCGACCTATCCCCTCCCTAACTCCTCACCTACATTCACCTTTACTGGCTCCAACCTTGCATCTTTGACCTGTCTGTCCCATCTCCACCTATCTTCTCCTCTATCCATCTTCTATCCACCTCCCCCTCTCTCCCTATTTATTTCAGAATCCCCTTCCCCTCCCCCATTTCTGAGGAAGGGTCTCGACCTAAAATGTCAGCTTTCCTGCTCCTCTGATGCTGCTTGGCCTGCTTGGTTCATCCAGCTCTACACCGTGTTAGTTCAAATGATGAAACCCATTTGTTTCATCTTCACAAATCCTTTAAGAATAGCAGCTCTACAATTTCCCCATTGTGGTTGTCGGCTGAATATAAAATATGTTGACCAAACCCAACACTCAGCTCCTTCCTGTTGGTCATTAGCATCAGGCACCATTTATGGTTTTGGCCCCCATGAGCTCCTTTCTCACAACTTCACACTAACCACCCCCACCTCCTCACCTGTTGTCATGTTGCCCATTATATCTGGAAGACTTGTTCCAGCTTCACTTTCCCTTGGCCTCCCATTTTCCTTACTTTGGCAAGACCTTAATCCCAAACCCCTGGATGCTGGAGCAGGACTAGAAATCAGGAGGGCCCTGGTGATGCTCCTGGGCCCTGATTGAAGAAGGTGGCTCCATGCTTGACCTGAGATCAGTAGACCCCCAGGGGCTCCGAGTCTGAGCCCCAGTGTACCTCCTGTACCAGGCTATTTCGTAGGTACAAGGTTTCTTTACAAAGTCAAAGTCACTGTCCTTCCTCTTGCCTACCTTGGGATGAGCCTCATCTGCAACACATCTTGCAATGTGAGATAAATTTGTTACTTGCTCTTCCAACATTTACAGATGCAAATTAAATGGCAACAATCATCCACTTAAACTGCTCCATAATTACATTAAACTGTTTTGTTTATACAAGGCATGCAGCTGTTGCCATGTTTGGCATTCCTATAAAACTTTAGCGAGTTAAATAATGCACGTGTTGGATGGAGATGAGTCCTCATTTGTTACAGTAAAAGCAGAAATGCTCCATATTGATAGGGATTACTGTTGCCATGGTTGCCATTGTCAATATAAAGCTTATGTAAATAAGACAAGCTGATACAGACTGGCTGGTTGCCTGTAAACAAATAGGAAACATTGCAAGTATATTTCAGATGGAGCTAAGCTGCTGGCAGTCTTCACTTTGTGAATCAGAAACCTACTTTTTGCTCTCCTCAGTAATTTTCTTGACCTTCATGCTCGCCTGGTGGTACAGGTCCATCCATCTCTCATGGAACCAAGGAGGGTTTTACAAGAATTGATAGTGCCATGGCCAAGATTAGCTTTCCTGACTTATTGCCACAAATTAATTTGTCAGTCTGTAAAATCATCTGTAAGTCACTTTGATTTTTTTCTGGGAGCTATCATGATATTCCATTGAACTCTTCAAGCACTTCTGCGTTATCCAATTTGATTTCCAGATTAAAACTTTCAATTTGTTATTCATTTTCATTCCAATACTTTATTTAAATCCTAGTTATTTTCCCACTTCATATACGCTTCTGCTCTGACTACCCTCCCTGTCATGGTATGGCTTTAAAATATGAGTGATAAAATACATTAATAATGAGTGATTAAAATACATTGAGTGATTTTGTTTTCCTGTTGGGAAACATCGTAATTCATATTATTGAATCTCTTTTTGGTTTGATAACGTTCAGTGACATTTATTTTAATTGGTTCTGCAGAGATAGGTACTAACACTAACACCTTCTCTCGTTCAACATTCTAAACTTTAGCCTTTATAGCTTCTCTAATTTTATTGGCTTGTTGTGCACTCTTCAAATGTTTTTTGGCGAATTCACATGCTTTGATTAGATTTTCCAGGAAGCCTGATGCACAGGTTGGAAATGCAGTCTTTAAGCTTTGGTTAATAAATTTTTCTTTAATTTGACGAGGTCCTCTCACCTCAAGTCCACATATCAGGTCAGAAGGACTAAATCCTGCAACCTCATTATGGGCATCCCTTACAGCAAACAATAATGAGAGAGTAAATACCTTATCCCAATTGTTAGGACATTTCTGAAAATAAAAGCTCTAATTATGGACATGAAAGTTTAATGCCATTTTTCTAATATTCCTTGAGATTGTGGTTGATAAACTGAAGATATGAAGTGTTTATTCCTAAACTCTTCATTATTTCTTTGAATATTAACGATGTAAACTTAGAACTTAATCTAATTTGCATTTCTTTGTGTAATCCATATTTCATAAAGAAAAAGAAGTTAAATCTTCCAGTACTGTTTCTGCTGTAACATTTCCAAAAGACATCACCTTAGGGAATCTTGCCAAAACATTCATAATCACTAAAAGTTACTGATATCCACTCCTGATTTTATGTAGGGGTATTGAAGACTCTGTTAAGATCCCACTAAATGACTCTCCAGAAACTGCTATCACAATTAGAGGTACAGGTTTAATGGCTGGTTGGGACTTCCCCACTACCTGATATAAATGCATGTCGGCAAAATTTGACCATGTCCTAACATAGTCCCAGACAATAAAACTGTTTTAATATTATAATGGCACCCTAGTAGGTGGTGATGTTGAGGGAGACCACTGAGCAGTGGAGGTCAATCAGTCCAGCAGACCCTCTCTCCAGGAAAAGGTGTCTTTCAAAGAGGCTTAATTGAGAGAGACAGAGGCAGGCAATAGATTTCCTCAGGCAGATGTGAACCACAGGCTTAATTGCGTATAAATATTGTTTACTTAGCTTAATCTAATTTCTTCTCATGTTTTATAAGGCTTGATGTTAGTGAAATAAAGAATCTCAGCTTCATAATCTTTTGGATGCTTAAATCTCATGTTATATTTCTGGTGCAGGATTCAAAGCAGGGAAATGTGTAATAGAGTCTCAAACAGCAGGTGGCAGTGGCGAGGAAAGGCATCAAGCAGGGGAGGTCAAGTAGTCGGGTGGATTCTCATAGGAGGAAAGGATGTCTTTGCCAGAATGAGGTCTTCTTGGAGAGAAGAGGGGACAGACAAGGGATTTCTTTCAGAGATAAAAGGTACTGCAGATGCTGGAGAATCCGAGATAACAAGCGTGAGGCTGGATGATTTCTTTAACAGACTTTAACTCCAGATTTAATTCCATGCAAATACTCCATTTCCCTAGCTTAGCTTTAATTTCCCTTCATGTTTGTAATGACATGACACCGTTGAAATAATGAATCCTGACTTCATGATTTTCAGGCTGTTTGGATGCTTAAATCCTGTGTTACAACATTTTAGCCCAAAGTTTTTCAATTATCTGAATGACCTGCCATCGGACTTTAGTGAGCCACTTGTGAAACTTTATTACAGTACTCAGGTAGAGCTATTGTTTATGACCAATTCCTCATCAGTTGGCATTTGAGATGGTTTCTATTTTCGCATTATCACTTTTTCTTTTAAACAATAACACTAAGGTATTGTTTGGGCTAAACACGACAGTCTCATTTTCCTTATCTTCCTCTTTTTATTTTTCAAGGACAATGTAGATAACTGAATTTCCATGTCATTTCCCTCTTCCATATTTTCCTCCTCTTGCTGTTTGATTCTATGAGCCTGAGATCCAGATGCAACACAGTCAGGAAACAATCCACAATGTTTTTCCTATGGCATCTCAATTTCTCTTCTTTCCATTCCTCAATGAGGCTAATATTTTTGAATCAGCCAGGTTATTCCCAAAAATATAATCAATTACTTTCACAGCAATTTGTTACACTTCTCCAAATATATACTTCTCCAGTTACTAAGTCACTATTTAATCCAATTTGATGTAATAGGGTCAGCTCCAAACTTCCAACTATTTCATTTTCCTTTATCTGCCCCTCTGGAATTTAAGTTGCATTATCAGCCAGCATCAGCTACTGACCTATTCCAATATCTCAATATTTTTATTGGTATGTCTCTATAATTAGAAGAATAAGAAAATAATAAATGAAATATTCAGAATCTCCAGTGGTCTGATTATCTTTAGCAATAATTGAGGAATAATTTTCTTTCAGTCCTGAGCCAACTCATCCTTCCTGGTAGGTTTGGATCAAACTGCTTGACCTGTAGGAATATTAAATTTTTATATTTCCTTTCCTGATACACCCTTTTCTGATGATTTCTTAGGCTTTCCTACTTCTGTGATAGGTCTCCCATTTAACTTCCAGTAATCAGCTTTAGTATGTCTAGTCTTTTCCAATGAAAACATCTTTAAAATTTACTTTTAGGTTCTGGCTTTTCTCCCTTATTAATTTGGCATCCCTCTATTCGTTCCCTAACTGAAAACCTTCTCCATCCCCAGATTTTCTATTGCTACAATTTCCTTGCAGATTCCCATATGACCATTTCCTCACATGTAATTCCCTGTGTGAGATATCTGAACTGCCACTTCTCGGATCTTTGATACTTGATGTGAATCTAAATAAGTTTTAAGGTTTACCAGAAAGCTAGTTTGGAATTCATCCACATTCATGGTTTCCCTCATGTTCTCAAAACTATTCTCTAACTTCAGTGATAAACGTAACTGATTGCAGAATCAGTAGGAACTGCCGATGCTGGAGAATCTGAGATGACAAGGTGTAGAGCTGGATGAACACAGCAGGCCAGGCAGCATCAGAGGAGCAGGAAAGCTGACGTTTTGGGTCTGGACCCTTCTTCAGAAATGGGGGAGGGGAAGGGGATTCTGAAATAAATAGAGAGGGGAAGGCGGATGGAAGATGGATAAAGGAGCAGATAGGTGGAGAGGAGATGGACAGGTCAAGGAGGCAGGGATGGAGCCAGTAAAGGTGAGTGTAGGTGGGGAGTTATGATAGGGGTTGGTCAGTCAAGGGAGGACGGACAGGTCAAGGAAGCGGGGATGAGGCTAGTAGGTAGGGGGTGGGGGTTGAGGTGGGAGAATCGGATAGGTGGGAGAAAAGACAGACAGGTTAGGGAGGCGGGGACGAGCTGGGCTGGTTTTGGAATGAGGTCAGGGCTGAGGAGATTTTGAAGCTTGTGAAGTCCACATTGATACCATGGGGCTGCAGGGTTCCCAAGCGGAATATGAGATGCTGTTCCTGCAGCCTTCGAGTGATTGCAGAACATTTCTATATATCTTGCAAATTCTACAAATGTCAGATTCGGTATCTTTCTTCTAGTACTGAATTTTAATTGATAATCTTCAGCGACATTCTCATAATCATTTGAGTATTGCCCTTTTATCAGTTTCATTGCTCTTCTGACAAGCTGATGGACGCATTCATAGCTGTGGCTATCAGGACACTCAGAATCACAGAACTGTTACAATGCAGAAGATGGCTATTCAGCCCATCATGCCTGCACCAATTCTATTACTGAGTGCCAATTACCTGCCTTTTCCCCATATTCCTGCAGACCATTTCTATCCAAATAATCATCTAATTCCCTCTGCAATGGTAACATCTCTCAGCCATAAAAACTTCACAGAACACCAACTTTTCAAATTAGGAATCTTTCAATTCCAACATTTATAATTTTGTAAATTGTAAACAAAGATTTCTAGTTTATTCACATACCTCATTAGAATCAGAATCATTGTCTGGGCCTCCTGGCTCAAAGATAGGGACACTATCACTGCACCACAAGGACGCCTATTAAACAATACTGACATGCCTGTCCTTTCTAGAGCAGCTGCTGGCTTTAATTTATTGACATAAATAAACTCAAGGTGCCTAAAGCAGAAAATATGCCTAAGCCGACAAAAATCGACTCTGATAAACCAGAGGATAGAACAGAATAGCAAATTATTGTCACTCATACTTATGTAAGTATAGTGAGATGTAGTCACCAAATTTTCCTGAATCAAAAAATTGAAATCACATCATGGGCACAATCTTTTGTTTTTATACTGAGCTTCACATTGAAAGGGTGTCGCCTTTTCTTCGAAATGTTATAAGTTGTCTTACTGATCTCCTTCTCTGAAGTTTTGATGCTCACAATGTACAGATGCCTTTACAGAAGAAGTATTTCATTGGCACTTTCACAGAAAAGTGGATAAATATGATCCAGAAACACCAGAAATGGTCCAAGAATCCACGATAGGGAGCAGTTGGCTCACTCAGTCACCAAGGGTTCTTTATTGGATTGAAACAAAAAGCCTACATTAATTCTAAGGAACTCAAAAAAAAAATGACGCCGGAATCTCCCGTGTGTAACAGTGACTGAACCGTTATTGCAATGGTGTGAAGGGAAAGGTTCAGATCGTCATAAATAAACAGACTGAATGTGACCTGGATCTGACTCTGGAAGAGGCTGGAAGTGAATGATTGATTCCCGGGAAACCCGAGCAGATTGGAGTTGACACACACTCTCAGTGCCCAACGTAAAACAAGGCAATGAGCTGGAAGCCAGGCTCAGTCAGACCAAACAGACGAAAGATATTCCCGGGCTAAACTAGTCAAACTGTGAGAGGCCCTAGTGACATGCAAGCCTTGAACAGTGGGCTTTGTGTGTGTCTGTGTGTCTGTGTGTGTGTTTAAATCTAGCAGTATCCTCAGATGTTTGCTATTAGCGCACTAACGGTAGCAGCGAGACCCAGCTCTCTGCCAGAAGTTTGACAGAACTGTAAATTATCCCAGTTGCACAATAAGGCGCAGTCCATCGTGGTTTCTAACCCAACGCAGAGCAGATGACAGACTCCAGCAGTGCCAAGTGAGCTCTGGCTTGTACATTTATAAAAGCCAAAAAAGGAGAGGGGGTATTTTAGCCTCGAGGAAAACAAATCACTGTTACCTTTCCGCCCCACTGAACAAAGGATGGACTGGGTGGAAGTCTCCACAAAAAAGACACAAAGATATCTCTGACCAAGCTACTGAAGTTAAACCAAATCCTCCCTCTCTCGCCCTCCGGGAAGCTGGGTGGGAGGAGCTTTTGGCTTTGGGTCCCTGGGCACTAAGGGTGCTTGCTCCCAGCTTTCAAGCTGCACAGCTCCAGGGCTCGTTAAAATGTAGGAATGCTGCTGTATGAAATTTAGCCCTGTCAAAAATATAAAACCACAGGCGGAAAATCCGAGATGCAGGAGATTCCAATGTATTTTGTTTAAATTCCCTGATCGTTCAATTACTTTGTAGGAGTTTTGTCCAACAAGCCTATTTTGTTGGGTTAGTCTTGTTGTGCTGTTGCTTTCTGGCAGAACCCAAGGGACAGGTGTTGGAAAAGACTGAGGCTCAACTTTTCATTAAAGACCCTAGGGGTTGCCCTCCCATTAGTGAGAGACAACTGGTGCTGAGTTTAACCTGAGCGTCACCAAACCTCAGGTGAGGGGTAAGGTGATCTCACTCTGTGTGGGAATTGAACATAGACTGTTGGTAAACCAGCCATCCAACCAACTGAGCTAACTGACATCCCCATCCTCAGGGGACTAGGTTGTCCGATATGTTAGCCACCAGGCAGATGAGGCGAACTGGGAATCTAAACATGGCCAAGAACATTTCTGATGAATAAATGGAAACTCCCTTCGTGTGTGGTCTCAACACGGCATACACATTTGCAGTCTGACCTTCTGCCCTGATATAGCACTATTTGGGCAGTAGCCATGTCATGGATTGCTAACCTTGACACTAAACTGCAACTGCATCACTGGTCATTTGATGCACCCAAAATGTGCATTCAAACTTGAGGTCGTTGTTAAAATGGCAAAACAAAAAGCAGAGTGTGTGAAGTATTTTGTTTATTGCAAGGGCTTTACTGATGAACCGCACAGTCACTGAACTAATCTGATACAGGTTAAATATGTATATAGATCTAGAAGTACATGTATACAAATATACAAACAAATGAATAGGCAAATGCAAGCTGGACTTCATTTCCAGCTGTGCATTTTACAGCCTTCTGGATTCAACTTTGGGATTAACAACTTCAGACCATCAACTCTGTCCTTGATTTTGCTACACATATATATATTTCCTTTACCCCAGCGCCTTTCATAATTTCTTTGCCTTAAATCAGAGCTGATTTTTACTCCGCAATTAACACCTGCTCAGATCAATGCTTTGTTCTTTCTCTAGAACCATTATCGCTCCTTTTGCACTTTGTCCCATGACAGTTTTGAACTCTGATCTCTCTTGCCCTCTAACTGTCCCTTGCCCTAACAGTTCCTTTTCTTCCGTTTCCCATTGCCCCTTTTTCTCAACAGCATGAAGCTCATCACATTTCCAGCACTCGCCAGTTCTGAGGAAGAGTCACTTTGGACTTGAAACCTCAATTCAGAATTTCCAACTAAGATCAGAAAGCATATGTCTGATCCTTGCCTTTACATGCGTTCTCTCTGCCAGCTTACTCACTGTCTGTAATGGTGGTAGAGGCAGAAACACTCACATTGATTAAAAAGTAGTTAGACATGTACTTGTGAGGCCAAGGCATACAGGACTATGGGCCAAGCACTGGACAATGGCATTACATTTGTTAGTTGCTTTTAACTGGCACAGACTTGCCAGGCAGAAAGGCTGTTTTTTTCTGTGCTGTAGACATCTACGTCCACGTGGGATCCTGATGCAGCTGAATCTGCAGGAGATGCTGGGAATTTTGAAATTTCCTGGGGGCAACTACTCAACACCTGGATAATATCTGATGAAGGGTCTAGGCCCGAAACGTCAAGCTTTCCTGCTCCTATGATGCTGCTTGGCCTGCTGTGTTCATCCAGCCCCACGCCTTGTTGTCTCAGATTCTCCAGCATCTGCAGTTCCTATTATCTCCGATACTCAACACCTGGAACTGTCCGAAAAAGTCCCCACCTCAAAGTTGGAGTTGAATGTTTTGGAGGGTTCTGATTCAATTTAGCCACTACACACCCATACCTACCAGATCTAACACCCCACTCACCCACTCACTGTGAACTAGGTGCCCCTTACTCTATCAAGATCCCATTAAACTCCTAGACAACCTTCTTCTCTGTCCTCTGTACCACCAATTTTGATGGCATCCACAAACTTACTAACCATGCCTCCTATATTCTCAACCAAACTGATGGACAGCAGTGGGCCTGGCATTGATACTTGTGGCATACTTGTGGTCACATGCCTCCATCCTGAACAACAGTCCTCTATTACCACCCACTATATCCTACAGTCAAGTTGATTTTGTATCCAATTAAAAACCATAAGAACTGCAGATACTGTAAATCAGGAACAAAAACAAAGTTGTTGGAAAAGCTCAGCAGGTCTGACAGCATCTGTGAAGGAGAAAACAGAGTTAACGTTTCGGGCCCGGTGACCCTTCCTCAAAACAAACCTTTTTGCATCCAATTGGCTAGCTCTCGCTGGATCCAATGTGATCTAACCTCACCAACCAGTCTACCATGCAGTACCTGTCGAAGGCCTTGCTAAAGTCCATGTGGACAATTTTTACTGCACTGCTAACACCTACCCCTTTTGATTACATCCTCAAAAAACTCAATCAAGTTAATGAGACATGATTCCCCATGCACAAACCCACGCTGACTATCCCTAATCATTCTTGCCTTTCCAAACGCATGTAGATCCCGTCTCACAGAATCCCCTCCAACAACTTACCCACAATTGACACTAGGTTCACAGGTCTGCAGTTCCCTGGCTTTTACTTGCAGCTTTTCTGAAATAATGGCATAACACTCCAGTCTTCCAGCACCTCACCCAAGGCTATCGGTGACACAAATATCTTCATAAGGAGACCCCCATTTTGTTCCCTACTTCCCACAATGTCCTGGGATACACTTGATCAGATCCCAGGGATTAATATACCTTTATGCGTCTTAAGACCTCCAGCACCTCTTCTTTTGTAATGTGGCCTCTTTTCAAGACATCATTATTTACTTCCCTGAGTTCCCCAGCTTCCATGTTTTCCCTACAGTAAATACGGACAAGAAATATTTGTTCAGGATCTCACCTATCTCCTGTGGGTCCACACATAGATGACCTCATTGATCTTTAAGGGTCCCTATTCTCTCCCTAATTACTCTTTTGACCTTAATGTACTTACAGAATTTCTTTGAGTTCTGCTCTACCTTATCTGCCATATCTCCTGTCCTGTTTTTGCCCTCCTGCTTCCCGCCTTAAGTGTACTCCTACATGTCCAAAATCCTCAAGGGATTAATTTGATCCCACCTGTCTATACTTGGCATATACCTCCTTTTTTCTGAACCAGAGCCTCATTATCTCTAGTCATCCAGTGTTCCCTGCTCCTGCCAGCTCTCACTAGAAGGAACATGCTATCCTCGAACTCTTCCTTTCTTGCTTTTGAAGGCCTCCCGCTTGCTAGACGTCTCTTTACCTGCGAACAGCTCCCCCAGTCAACTTTTGAAAGTTTCTGTCTAATACCATCAAAATTGGCCTTGTTCCAGTTTAGAACTTTAACTTGTGGGCCAGACCAGCTGAGGAGCAATGATAGATATTTTAAAAAAATAGTTAATGACTCAGAACAAAGATATATCCCAGTGATAAAGAAGGATTCTGGGAAGGAGATCATGGTTGAGCAGACAAGTTAAGGATAGTATCAAATTGAAAGAGAAAGCATACATTGTGGCAAAGAGTGGCAGTAAACCAGAGTATTGGGAAAGTTTTGAAACCTAAACAAAGTTGGCCAAAAAGATAATAAAGGAGAAGAAAATAAACTTTGAGGTTAAACTATCAAATAATATAAAAAAGGACAACAAGAGCTTCTTTAAATATATAAAAAGGAAGATAGAGGCCAAATTAAATATGAGCCCCTTATAGAATAAAGCTGGGGAAGTCATAATGTGGAACCAGGAAATGACCAGGAGTTGAATAAATACTTTGTGTCAGTCTCCATGGTAGAAGACACTAACAGAGTCAAAGAGGTCTACAGCACAGAAAAAGGCCCTTGAACCCATTGATCTGTGCTGGTCAAAAACAACCACCTCACTATTCTAATCTCATTTTCCAGCACTTCGCCCATAGCCTTGTATGCCCTGATATTGCAAGTGTACAACTAAATACTTCTTCAATGTCATGAGGGTTTCTGCCTTTACCACCTTTACAGGCAGTGAGTTCCAGATTCCCATCACCGTCTGGGTGAAAAATAATTTCCTCACATCCCCTCTAAATCTCTTGGCCCTTACTTTAAATCTATGACCCTGATCATTGATCCCACCATCAAGGGTAAAAGTTCCTTCCTGTCTCCCCTGTCTATGCCCCTCGTAATTTTATACAGCTCAGTCAGGTCACTCCTCAATCTCCTCTGCTCCAAGGAAAACACTCCCAGTCTGTCAAAACTCCCTTCATAACTAAAAGTCTCCAGCCCAGGCAACATCCTGATAAATCTCTTCTATACCCTCTCCAGAGCAATCACATCTCTCCTCTAGACTCTCCCCTCCTTTGAAGATCTAAATGTTGCTGTGGATAAAGGGAATCCAGTGGATGTAATGTACTTAAATTTCCAGAAAGCATTTGTTAAAGAGACACATCAAAGGTTATTGTGAAAAATGAAAGCTCATGGTATTACGGGGTAACATATTGACATAGTTAAAAGATATTGCTGGCTAACAGGAAGCAGGGAATAGGAAGACATGGGTCTTTTTCAGATTGGCAGCATGTCATGACGGGTGTGCCACAAGGATCAGTACTAGGGTCTCAACTCTTTACAGTTTATATAAATGCAACAAGAGCTGGACAATATCCAGGCTTGGGCTGACAAGTGGCAAGTGACATTCGCGCCACACAAATACTTTTAGAATAATGCATTTGGTTCTGGTCTCGCTGCTAGAGGAAAGATGTAGTGAACTTTGTAAAGATTTAGAAAAGATTTACAAAGATGTAGTGTGGACTGGAGGGTTTGAGTTAGAGGGAAAGGCTGAATAGGTTGAGACATTTTTTTCCCTGGAGTGGCGGAGGTTGAGGGGTGACCTTATAGAGTTTTATAAAATCATGAGAAGCATGGATAGGGTGAATAGCCAAGGTCTTTTTCCCAGGGTAGGGGAGTTCAAAACTAGAGGGCATTGATTTAAGGTGAGAGGGGACAGATGTAAAAGCGACCTGACGGATAACTTTTTCATGCAGAGGTGGGTGCGTGTATGGAACAAGATGCCAGAGGAAGACGTGGAGTTGGGTACAGTTATAATATTTAAAAGGCATCTGAATAGGTACATGAATAGAAAGGGTTTAGAGGGATATGAACCAAATGCTGGTAAATGGGAATAGATCAGTTTAGGATATGTGGTTAGCACAGACGAGTTGTTGTGTTTCATGGTTGCTGTTTAACTCTATGACTATATATGACTCCAGTCCCATGCCATTGTGGGTTCCCTTAATAATTCTCTGATAAAGCACAGTAATCCACTCAGTCAAAGGAGATCTATTGGTAAGGGTGGGCAGCAAATGCCAGTTTTCCCAATGATGCCCACCTTTTGAAAATTGTTGAAATTTATATATCATCCCAATACATTCAACTGTCCTAAAATGCTATTAGAAGGAGTTACTTTGTTTTTGGTGGACTGAATGTTGTCAGACAGGCAAATAGGAGAGTTATTATGCAGTAACAATGTTCAACCTGCATTGGAATGCAGGACCAGCCTGTCTGTGGTGGTGCTGGTCAAGAGGAGGAATGTTGGCCAGGAAACTGGGAAGATTCTTCCCAAATGAAAATGGAAATTTCTGACATTTCCTCCAGCATGATTCACCAACATAATGCCAGAATCTGTGGCGGATGTATTCCCACAAGTTGACACCCACTCCCAATTAACAACAAGTACTGCCTATGGAAGAAGAGCAAGCCAAGAGTTTGGATTGAGGCCATATCGGTCTGCTGGTCTCAGTGGCAATTGTAATGGTGCACCTGCCTTGTTTTGAAGGAGAATCCAGCAGAACGACCATATTAAGCCACCAATTTGCCAGTTATAGGACCCTCCTCAATGCCTTAAACAATATGGCTGGTGTGAAGCTCTCTGATACGTTAATAAGTAAACTCTGACTAAACCTTTCCATTCTTATTGTCTTCTCTTTAGCTCCTTCTCTTCATTCTTCGTCACTGAGTAGCTGATCCTTTAGGCAGAACACACAGTTTCTGGAACTTGTTGTTGAATATAGGGGGCCATTGTATCCTCCAGATTTTGCTTCGTTTAATATGATCTTGCAGATTCTGCATTGGCTGGTGCCAGTTGAAACAATATTTTCTGCATAACCACATTTTGCAAATTACATTTTTTCCTGAGTTTATTCAGTACAATGTGTTCCCCTATCTCTCCTGAAAAACAAAACACAGGCATGATTTCTCTGTTACCAGGAGGAATGCACATTTCTCGAACGGGTTTTAAGCTTCTCTTCAAATTTATGCTCCCTATCAGATCTGCTCTGGAGGTTTATCTTCCCTTTGGAACAGATCTGGGAAGGGAGCAGAAAGTTTTTGCTTCCCAACTCACTTGATGTAGTGACACAGGATACAGAGATGGTCTGATGGAATGTGACTGACTTTATTTTAAATATTCTTGGGATAAGGGCATCACTGGCAAGGTTGGCATTTATTGCCCATTCCTTGCTGCCTTCAGAAAGCTTTCTTGTTAATGGGAACCAATAATTCAGAACAGCCTTTGAGGTGTGGGAGGGGTTGGAGATACAAGTGGGGGGATGGAGGGGTGGTGAATGATGGGAGAGGTGGGTTTTGGAATTACAAATTGGCCTACCTTGAAATTCTCACATCTGACTGAGTGCTGCTGCATTCCCAGATAGTGAAAGTTTCCATTTGGCAATGGTTATACCTCATGAAGACTTGAAAGCAACAGGTCCATATTAAACATGGCAGGACAGATATCCAAGTTTAGCAGCCCTTTTTTATTGAATGTATCGTCATTAGCTGTAGCAATGTTAGCAACCTCACAAACTGTTAGATGATAGCAGTGAGACTGAGCAGAGCCAATCGATATGGTCTTGATCAGGATCTATTCAATACCTCCATACCTGATGACCTTCAGTTGCCAACAATTGACCTAATTATCAATTGCACGTTTTGATAATTGAAAAGAGGGATGTCAGACCTCAATCTAGGCAAATAAAGCAAGTTTTTGTAAGAGAATAGCTGGCTGAAATTAGATCGAGTGAAGTCTGAGTTTCACTGATGCTATTTATGCAGCAATACAGGCACAAACCAAACAGTATATAAAAAACTACTTTACCTAATGCCTTTTGCATCACTTGCTGCCCCAAACTGCTTCACAACCAGTGAATAATGTTTTGAAATGTAGTCACTATTGTAAGGCAGGAAAATGTGCCAATCAATTTGCACACAGCAATATCCTAAAATCTCCAAAGTGACAATGATGAGGTAATAAGCATGGGGCTGGATGAACACAGCAGGTCAAGCAGCATCATAGGAGGAGGAAAACTTGACGTTTCGGGCCTAAACCCTTCATCAGGAATGGGGGAGGGGAAGAGGGTTCTGAAATAAATAGGGAGAGAGGGGGAGGCGGATAGAGGATGGATAGAGGAGAGGATAGGTGGAGAGGAGGCAGACAAGTCGAAGAGGCGGGGATGGAGCCAGTAAAGGTGAGCGTAGGTAGGGGGGTAGGGAGGAGATAGGTCAGTCCAGGGAGGACGGACAGGTCAC
>JAHRHZ010000018.1:7136539-7198383 GCA_024137785.1 Ginglymostoma cirratum
TCCGTCCTCCCTGGACTGACCTATCTCCTCCCTACCCCCCTACCTACGCTCACCTTTACTGGCTCCATCCCCGCCTCTTCGACTTGTCTGCCTCCTCTCCACCTATCCTCTCCTCTATCCATCCTCTATCCGCCTCCCCCTCTCTCCCTATTTATTTCAGAACCCTCTTCCCCTCCCCCATTTCTGATGAAGGGTTTAGGCCCGAAACGTCAAGTTTTCCTGCTCCTATGATGCTGCTTGACCTGCTGTGTTCATCCAGCCCCATGCTTGTTATCTCGGATTCTCCAGCATCTGCAGTACCTTTTATCTCTTATCAATGATGAGGTAATGTGTTTTCAAATAGTCATTTGGTTTTACAGAACTTGAAAAAAGAAACAATTTGTCAAAGATTTGTGTCTTGCACTCAACAGGCCAATTCACATGAAATTCTGAAAATGTTGCAAATTGTTCTGATGCATGCAAGGTGAAAAGCCTCAACAAAATGTGCATTTTCCCAGTAACAATCTACTTTATTGTGATGTTGATAGAGGGATTATATTGACTAAACCAGGTGTATTATCTCCCCCACTCTTCATGGATCTTTTACATCCATATAAGAAAGTAGAACGGTCCTCAGTTTAATGTCTTCACCTAAGAGACAGCGCAGCACACTTTCAGTACTGTACTGCAGTAACAGCCTCGGTTTCTGTGATCAGTCTTGCAAAGGGACTTTGACCATCCTACTCAGTGATAACAGCACTAGCACCTGAGTCACAGCTAATACATCAAATTCAGGAACACGTCATTCCATGCTGCACTGATGTCTAGAAGTAACATCAACCAATCTTTTAACTGGTATGGGGAAACACCTTGTCCAATTGATCAAGGGTTATGAAAATACGGCAGAAAGTGGAGTTGAGAATTCTCAGATCAGCCATGATCTCATTGAATGTTGGTGCAGATCAATGGGATGAATCGCCTCAATATTCCAATGTCTTGTGGTCTGAAGGACCATCTTGTCTTCCTTACTGCTGAGTGAAATCACCAGATCGTTCATCTATTCACTTATTAAGAGCAGGAAGGCAGCGCAACATAGAGTTCCCTGTCTTATTAGACACCTCAACACGAGCATGCAGGTTCATTAGGAACTGGTTTGGGTCCTAAGAACAGCCTGTTGAAACTTATTCTGAAAGGTATCCAGTTGTGAGGAAATACATTTTCTTCATTCTCACAGGGTGTGGTGGATCAGGAGTGGGGTTCAGACGCAAGAGAAGAGACTGGCCAACCATTTTTTCCCCAGTATTTGTGTCTCCTATTCTCCTCAGATTGGAGTTCCTCTCAAACCCAGCAGGCAGGTCATCCTGTTTTCCCAGCTGGGAAATGAACCACTTTTCTCGCTTGCTAGGAAAGGCAGATGGTCAGGAAGGTGGTGAGTGGAGGCCCTTAAGTGGCCATTAATTGACCATTTAAGGGCCTTGATGGCTGGTAAAACAATAAAGTCACAGACAGGGGAAGTAGTAGCTTTATCATCTTGACAAGTCATCCACAGACCCAGTATCCTGAGGACCCAGGCTTTAATCCCACCAGGGCGGAATTTGAATTTGAGAAGAAAAGAGAAAAAGGTCACCCATGAAACTAAAACAAACCAAAGAACTGTGGATGCTGAAATCTGAAACAAGAGCAGAAATTGCTGGAGTCAATGCGACCCTACTAGACCTGAAACATTAACTCTGCTTTCTGTCCACAAATGCTGCAGACCTGCTGAGTTTCTCCGCAATTTTGGTTTTTATTTTCCCCTTGAACCTGCTCACCCAGCATTTATTTACAGAGGTAGTGAGAAGGGTACAGGTTCGTCTCCAGGGCAAAGCCAACTAATTATTTCCTCTTCTTTCAACTTCTCTTGCCACCACCAGGGAGGGGGAAATGCTGCCCTCTCTTATCTCCAGCATGTATAAAAGGGCAGGTAAAACAGCTGCCCTGTAGCCTATGAGTTTGGTGCTGGGTTTGAAGTCATTGTCATCAAACATGGACTGCAGCGGTTCAAGAAGGCAGCTCACCATCACCTTCTCAATGACAACTAGGGATGGACAATAAATGCTAGGCTAGTCAGTGACGTCCATGCCCCTCCATGAGAGAATAAAAAGAAAGTGGCAAGACAGCTGAGCTAATTGATCCTGGTGCATAGATGGGGAGTAACATGCTAACACATTAACAAGCTATTTCCCCGAACCTCTCCCCCATCTTAGGAGC
This sequence comes from Ginglymostoma cirratum, assembly GCA_024137785.1. Classification (NCBI taxonomy): domain Eukaryota; kingdom Metazoa; phylum Chordata; class Chondrichthyes; order Orectolobiformes; family Ginglymostomatidae; genus Ginglymostoma; species Ginglymostoma cirratum. The sequence goes on from JAHRHZ010000018.1 coordinate 7,138,769, forward strand.
TCGCAGTCCTGCTTGCTTGTGGGTTTGCATTACAGCAGAAAGGAGGCACTTTATCGATCAGTCATTTAGCCCCAATAAGATCAGCAAAGTCTCACTGATGTCACAGCAGCAGCTGCATGTTTCACAAAAAGAAAACCCTACCCCATTGTGCCAACAATTGTATCTATTGTTCCTGACATGATGTTAGGGGCTCTGGACTTCTCTCATGCTCCTTCCTGCTGCTCAAACTGCCAACTCTCTCCTCACTGGTCCCAATCCTGAAGCTGCTCTCCCCTCCCCTGCTGCTTTATCTGCACCATGCTTTGTAACTTATATTGATACCCCCCCCCCACAAAATCCTCCTTAGCTCATCTAAACTCAAGAAGTCTACATAACTAAAGGAATCTATACTCCATAATGATTTTAAAAACCTTAGTCATGGGTCCTCAAAGTGCAACCCAAGTCCCAGGTGCCTGTATATCAAAGTCTCAATATCAATACTCTGTGAAACCCTCTAAATATTTAATACATTTTTCCTGAGATCAACTCTCATTCCTCAAACATTCAGATAACAGCTTATTCTGTTCAAACTTTCCTCCCTCCTTCTGCAAGAATCTGAAAACCCAACATCCCACCCCACACTTCCCAGCATGCCAGTGGATTGTAAAAGGACTGATAGTTTTAATTGAGGCCAGGGGTTTAAAATAACCCTCGGTCTGAAATTCAGATACTCCCACACCACACTCCCTTTTGTGAACTAAATCATCCCCTATGCAAAGGCTAATTTAAGAGTGAAAGCTTTGTACTTTGTGATTGTTGTAAATGCTTACATCAAATATTCATTTTTAATAATGTTTCATGTGGCATATTCTTGCTCTGCACATCAATCTTACGTCCCATGTTACACTGTATTAATGGGGAATCCAGATGGTAGCTCATTACAATAGAATAAGGCTATGTCAACACTTTATAATAAGAAATTCATATGTCAACTTCTGGTCACCATCTTTTTTCAGAAACACACTTTGGTTCATGCATTGATTTCTTGTGTGCTGTAAGTGAATACAGTAATAAACCTTGCTTAAATTGACTTCAGCCTTTGGAAATAGCTTTGCTGCACATATAATTGTGCTCTACACAAGCTGGGAATAGTTGATGATACTTGAATTGGAGGATGTTGCATTTCTCAAGAGTTAAGGGTGGTTATTTTACTTTCATTCATCATTTAAACGTGGCGATGCTGAAACCTTCACTTGTAATGCAACTCTTTGCATATTTGCCAAAATCAAATGACTCTGAACGTCTTTGACAGCACCTTCCAGTATTCTGCCCTCTACCATCTAGAAGAACAAGGGCAGCAGATTGATGGGAACACCACCACCTACAAGTTCCCTCCAAGTCACATGCTATCCTGACTTGAAATTATTGGCCTCAGATAGATGTGAGGGAGGCGGTGTGTGGGCTGGTGTTGCATCTTTTACGGTTAAAGCGGAAGGTACCGGGCAGGTTGGAGCGGTTGGTGGGGACTGTGGTGTGAACTATGGAGTGGTGAAGAGAATGGTCCTTGCGGAAGGCAGAGACGGATGGGGAGTGAAAGATGTTCCATCTATTTGGAGTTCTCCAGGGCCCTAAACAGTCCTTCCAAATGAGACAGATCTTCACCTGCGTCTCCTCCAACCTAGTCTCTTGCATCCAGTGCTCCCAATGTGGTCATCTCTATGTCAGTGAGACTTTAATGTAGGCTAGGTGACCATTTTGCTGAGCATCTCCACCTGTCCCATAATGGCCAACCTAATCTCCCAGTCACTGCCCATTTACACTCCCCACCACACTCCCCCTCCGACATGTCTGTCCTCAGCCTCCTTCAGTGTTGCAGCAACTTAGAATGCAAATTTGAGGAACAACACCTTATCTTCTGCCCAGGTGCCATACAGCCTGGAGGACCCAACATTGAGTCCCCCAATTTCAAATAACCTTCCCAGCGATCCCCCAGCTCCCCTTCCAGCCCCACCTCCTCCCTTCCATTCCACCTTCTGACCCTCCCTTCCAGGCACCAATCGGATTCATGCCACCCATTGACCAACCAGGTTGTACCTACTACCAGTGTCCACCTATCACCACGATTCTGCCTCCACCCCTCCCCCATATCTTTATCTGCAGCTCCCCCATATCCAACATCCAGTCCTGAAAAAGGGTAATACCCAAAACGTTGGCTGTCCCTTTCCTCCAGATGCTGCCTGGTCTGCCATGTTCTTCCAGCCTCCTGTTTGTCTCGTAGTGTGGTGACCAGAACTGTTTGCAATATTTCAAGTATGGCTGAACTAAAGTTCTATAAAGCTGCAGCATAACTGGCCTATCCTTATACTCAATGCCCCTTCTGATAAAGACAAGCATGCCGAAGGCCCTTTTTTACGACCTTTTCTACCTGAGCTGCCGCCTTCAGTGATCTGTGGACCTGAACACCCAGATCTGTCTGCATATCAATACTCCTCAGGGCTCTGCTATTCACAGTATAATTTGTACCTTCCAAAATGCATCACCTCACATTTCTTCAGATTAAACTCCATCTGCCATTTTTCTGCCCTTGCCTCCAACTGATCTATATCCTGCTGTATCCTCTACAATCCTCCTCCCCATCTGCAACTTCACCAGTCTTTGTATCATCCACAAGCGCACTAATTAGACCAGCCACATTTTTCTCCAAGTCATTTATGTCGGCCACAAACAGCAGAGGTCCCAGCACTGATCCCAGTGGAACACCAGTGGAACAATCGTCCGTTCTGAAAAGCATCCTTCCACTGCTACCCGCATCTGCTATGACAAAGCCAGTTCTGTATTCATTAATGCCAGCTCACCCCTGACACCATGTGACTTCACCTTTTGTACCAGTCTGCCACAAAGGACATTGTCAAAGGCTTTACTAAAGTCCATGTGGACAACATCAACCACCTTTCCCTCATCAATCATCTTCCTCACCTCCTCAAAAAACTGAATCAAGTTAGTGAAGCACGACCTCCCCTGTACTAAACTGTGCTGTCTATCGCTGATAAGTCCTTTGCTTCTAAATGCATAGAAATTGTCCATGAAAATCTTTTCCAATAATTTCTGTACTACTGACGTAAAGCTCACAGGCCTGTAATTTTCTGGATTATCCTTGCTACCCTTCTTAAACAATGGGACAACACTGACTGTTCTCCTGTCCTCTAGGGCCTCACCTGTGGCCAAAGAGGATCCAAAGATGTTTCTCAATACTCCAGCAATTTATTCTCTTGCCTCCCTCAATATTCTGGGATAGATCCCATCAGGACCCGTGGACTCATCTGCCTCAATACTTTTTAAGATGCATAACACCTCTTCTTTTTAATAGCAATTTGGCTTAGACTCTCAACACTCCCCTCCCTGAGAGCATCCTCCACCAATTCCTTCTCTTTGGTCAATACCGACACAGAGTATTCATTTAGGACCTCACCTACCTCTTCTGGCTCCACACATAGATTCCCTCCTTTATCCTTGAGTGGGATAACCTTTTCCCTGGCTACTCTCTTGTTTTATATATATGTATAAAAAACCTTGGGATTCTCCTTAATCCTGTTTGCTGATGACATTTCATGACCCTTTTTAGCCCTTCTAATTCCTTGCTTAAGTTCATTCCTACTTTCCTTATATTCCTCCAATTTAACACTTTCACCCGAGGACTGCTGTTATGCCTATCCATGAGTATCTTATAATTCACAGTATTATGGTCACTACTCCTGAAATGCTCCACCGCTTACCTGGCTGGGCACATTTCACGTGGAGGACTGTTGTAGGTTGCAACAGGATATTGACAGGATGCAGAGCTGGGCAAAGAAGTGGCGGATGGAATTCAACCGAGAAAAGTGTGAAGTGCTTCATTTTGGAAGGTCAAATTTGAATGCAGAATACAGGGTTAATGGTAGGATTCTTGGCAGTGTGGAGGAACAGAGGGATCTTGGGGTCAACATCCATAGATCTCTCAAAGTTGCCACCCAAGATGATAGGGTTGTTAAGAAGGCGTATGCCTTTCATTGGCAGGAAATTGAGTTTCAGAGCCACGAGGTTATGCTGCTGCTCTGTAAAACTCTGGTTAGACCACACTTAGAATATTGAGTTCAGTTCTGGTCGCCTCATTATAGGAAAGATATGGAAGCTTTAGAAAGGGTGCAGAGGAGATTTACCAGGACGCTGCCTGGACTGGAGGGCAGGTCTTATGAGGAAAGGTTGAGGAAGCTAGGGCTTTTCTCATTGGAGTGAAGAACGATGAGAGGTGACTTGATAGAGGTGTACACGATGATGAGAGGCATAGATAGAGTGGATAGCCAGAGACTTTTTCCCGGGGCAGAAATGACCATTACGAGGGAGCATAATTTTAAGGTGATTGGAGGAAGGTATAGGGGAGATGTCAGAGGTAGGTTCTTTACATGGAGAGTGGTGGGCATGTGGAATGCGCTGCTGGCAGTGGTAGTGGAGTCAGATACTTCAGCGACTTTTAAGAGACTCTTGGTTGGCACGTGGAGGATAGTAAAATGCAGGGTATGCAGGGTAGTTTGGTCGTAGTAGGATAATAGGTCAGCACAACATTGTGGGCTGAAGGGCCTATACTGTGCTGTACTGTTCTATGTTTCATATTCTATTTCCCAAAACCAGCATAACCCCTTCCCTGGTTGCACTGTTTACATATTGTTTCAAGAAACCCTCCTGAATAGTCCTTACAAATTCCGCACCCTCCAAGCCCTTGGAACAAAGTGAGTCCCAGTCAATATAAGGGAAGTTAAAATAACCCACCACAGCAACCCTTTCCAAAATCCGTCCACATATTTTATCTCTTGCTGGTTGTTGGGACGCCTGTAGTATATCCACAGATTTGTGATTTGACCATTCCTATTCCTGACTTCCACCCATATTGCCTTGCAGCACAAGTCCTCTGATGCATCCTCCCTTAGTACAGCTGTGAGATACTCCATTACCAGTAATGCAACTCCTCCACCCCTTTTATATCCCCTTCTATCATACCTGAAACATTCTGGGACACTCTGTTGCCAGTACTGTATCTCTTTCAGCCAAGTCTCCAAGATTACAATAATGTCATAAGTTCCAATTACTAACCAAAGCTCTAAGTTCATCTACCTTGCCTATTATACTCCTCACATTGAAACAGATGCATTTCATACCACCTCCCCTGCTCTTTTCAGCAGCATTTCCCTGCCTCTTCCTGTTCTTAGTAATGTTTGCCTTAGTTTCTACCTCTTTCTCAATTTCTGCTTCTATTGCCCTGCTCCTCTGTTTCCCATTTCTCTGCCACACTAGTTTAAACCCTTTTCAACCACTCTACCAAGTAGACCACCAAGCATGCCTGAAGCTATAGTTTCAGCACCTCTAAATTCACATCCAGGGCTTGATGGTTAAGGGAGGTGCAAACACAACAGTCAAACATGCTGAGTATCAACCTTCTGATCCTTTCGACACACACCAATGGCCAGCAGTAAGAATGGAAGAGATAGCAAGCCAGCCAGGTGATAAAGAACATTGGAGCCACCACCATCACTATTCATAGTACCAGATTATAACATGGATGTAAAAGTGCAGGTTATCACAGCAACTCTGATGGCCTGAGTGAACAGTGACAGACATATGCCTTATTTCTTGATAGATATTAGCATGTTTATGTCATGCCTATCTAAAAAGTAAACAGGGGAATATGCCTAAGCTTTGATTGTTGAATTTCTTGAATTAGAAAACACACTCCCTATTGACATAACCATCTGTTCAGAAACAAAGTCCTGAGGAGCAAGTTGAGTTGAGGCTTGTTTTGGGAGTCTTGTATCACATGTGAACGATGCAGCTGACTGACAGTAACCCATGCCTTGATGCTAGGGGTTTGGTCTGAGAGAGGACACTGATTTTAGAGTACCCATGCTGCCATTGGATTGGCAGGGTTTTGGAAGCATTGAAGATGATAATTCGCTAGGGATTTGAGATGTCTGCTGTACACTGTGCATATCTCTGACACATACAGAAGGGTAATTAGCACTACTGAGTTTGGTGTCAGGTTGGAGATCTTTACATCATTTTGTTCCTCAGATGACCAAAGACTAACCTGGCACACTAAAAGTAATGTTGAATTTCATTGTTGATTTCTACCTTTGCTGAAAGATGGCTACCAAGCAGTGAGAATTGATTCACATTGTTACAGGTATGCTCTAGATTGTTGAGGGGCAGCATTACGTGATGGGAGCAAGCTGGTAGAGGACTCTTGTCTTCCAGGAGTCCATTCTCTCATATGGTTCTGTGAATGCAACAACAATGGTTTGGAGTTTGGCCTACAAGTGTTGCGCACACAAAAACCTCATTATCATCTTGCAATTTGATGAAAGAAGTTGGGATGACCTTGGTTTCAGACAGGAAGTGAAGCAGGTTGAACAGTTTCCCATAGGTCCTGTAGAGAGGCTCCACTCTAGCAGGAAGTCTCATGGATATGGTGGAATATTGTGGTGAGGAAGATGGAGAAAAGCACTGATGCAATGACACAGCCTTGTTTGGCCCTAGTCTGTACACATATTGTTCCTGTGGTGGAGCTGTTGTTGCGGATCATGGCTTACATGCTGTTGTGCAGTAGGCAGAGAATAATGGCAAATTGCTGCAAGTAAATTTGAGAAGAGTATCCTATAATCCATTTCAGATGACAGAACTGAAGGTCTTTGTGAGGCCAAAGAAGGCCATGTATTGAGATTTCTGCTGTTGTTTGCACTTTCCTTAGGCTTGCCCTGCTGTAATAATTGTACGCTTCTACTGTGATAGTTACACTGTAAACACAACAGAAAGATTCCATAGAGCCACAGAAAAGTTACACCACAGAAGGAGCCCAGTCATCTCATGTCTAGGCCAGCAGAATAAACCAGCTGTCTATTCTAATCTCATCTACCAGCACCTGGTTTGTTGTCTCGCAGGTTATGGCATTTTAGGTATATATTCAGGCTTCTTTTGAATGAGTTAAGGGTTTCTGCTTCAACTACCAAACCAGGCAGTGAATTCTAGCAGCCCACTCCCCTCTGGGTGAAAAAGTGTTTCTCTGTGTCCTCTTAATCTTTCTACCAGGCACCTAAATCTGTGCACCCTGGTAACTGACCCCTCCACTATGAGAAATAGATCTTCTCTGCCCATTTTATCCAAGCTCTTCATTAGTTTCTACACCTCAATTAGGGCATGCCTCAGCCTCCTCTGTTGTAAGGAAAACAAACCCGGCCTCTCAAGTCTTTCCTCATACCTGCAATTTTCAAACTCTGGTGGCACTGTTGTGAATCTCCTCTGTACTCTCTCTACAGCGATTATGTCCTTCCGATAATGTGGTGACCAGAACAGTACTCAGAACTCTAGCTGTGGCCTTACAAGCCTCTTATATAGCTCCAGCATTCCCTCCAGTCTCCTAGCGTGTCAGTGACAGTACAAAGCCAGGAGACTTCCCCCAGGTATGTGTATTAGTGATGCTGTAAAACAAGCAGGGAGATTCTCCAAGGCTCTGTGTGTTCAAGGCACTTTAATCACAGCAGAAGATTCTTTCTCTTGTCATTTCTGGGGAAATGGTAAACCTAGTTTCCGAGCAGTTTCATTAAAATTAGAGAATGTATGAAGTCCTCCCACTAAATGTTATTAACATATATGCACCAGTGAGCAGACTTCGAAGTCAGCCAGGCAAAGGGGAGGGCAACCTGGTATCCAGCAGTGTATGATAAAGTTTAATTTAATATGGGAGTGAAAAATAGGAATCTGATACCCTTTTCATTTCCAACTTCAAAATTAGATAGCAGAATGGAAACACATTCTTTTCAAATGATGCTAACGACATCTGTAATACCGGTGTTATATGAATGTGAGTTCAATTCTCTGAGGTGTACTTTCTTCCTTGGCACTGGAAATGGGAAAATAAATACCATGCAATAAATCTTCATTTCTTCAAAAAATGTGGAGCATTGTTTTGGTAGTCTGAGATATGCAGCGGAGAGTCCACTTTTGATTGACTGAGACAGCAAGTATCTTAGTCGTGAAGCTGTTTTTCTTTTGGGTAGAGCTCTTGATCAAACAAAAACACAGAAGTTGACAAACAAAAATGCTGTAATTCAAAACAGGGTCCCAGGAGGGGGAGAAAAGTAAAAGCAGTAACCATCAAACCCATATCAACTCAAAGTTCAGTGCTGGAAGTTTATATGGGGTTTGAGGGAATAAAACTGGCTTCAGCTCATTGGATTCACCCCAAACCTCAGGAAGCTGCTTCAATTTTCTGCGATTCTGGTACAGTGACAAACTCCAGTGAATTGGACAGTGTGGCCGTAACAAAAGAAACTGCTGAGATGCTGAAAATCTGAAGTAAAAAACAGAAAGTACACCACGGGCCTGTTGGGACTCAAAAAAATAAAAGAAACAGATTGATGCTGTGTTAGAATTATGGTGAAATGATTTCTATTCAAGGCTTCAAGCTCTCCTTTCTCCCATCGGATACCAGTGTCTTTCCAGTAATTTCTGTTTCATGATATAATTGAAACAAATTTGTGGGATGCAGGCATTACTGACTGAGCCAGCATTTCTTGCCCGATCCTGATTGCTCTCAAGAAGTGATGAGCTGTCTTCCTGAACCACTGAAGCCTATGGGGTGTGGCCAACACCCAGTGCTGTTTGAAGGGTGAATACAGGTGAAAGGGGTGAGGGGGGAAAACTTGCCTGAAGATTTGGCTTTTAAACATAGCAGAGTAGGCGATGATTTCAATGGAGTGGACTGTCAGGCAACTTTTTTTTGGATATATTAATCCAAGACCCAGGGGTCAATAGGAGAATGGATAGCAACAGATGTGCATCAGCACATCTGACAGCTTCTGTCCCAGTGACTTGAATCAAATGTGTTTCGGTTTATTGTGTACCCTTCCACATTGGAATGAAACATCCTGTACATCATGAAGTACTCATCTCGGCCTGATATCAGTCATTTCACCTTTTGTTTCAGTGTCCTTGCACATCAGGTACAAAATGAGACAACTCAGTCTCTTGAGACCACTCTGCTATTCGGTTAGATTATGGCTGATCTGTATCTTAACTCCACTTACCCACCTTGATTCTGCAACTCTTGATTCCCTTGTCGAACAAAAATATGCCAATCCTGCAGTTTTGTAATTTTCAGTTGAACCCCTGGCTCTCAAAAGCAATTTTTCTGGGGAACAGCAGGGGTGAAGGGAGGAGGGTGAGATCCTCCAAAGGTCCACTATTCTTTCTGTTAAGAAATCCTTCCTGGCATTTTCCTGCGTGGACTACTTTGATTTCATCAATGTAACAATGCTTATTACCAAAGATTAACTTCAGTACTAATCACTTTGAAATCTTCCAATTTGTAAACTCCAAGTCTGATCCGGAATAAAACACAGAATTTGGTTTGATTCTGCAGCTGTAACACACTGGTCACATACTTTATATACAATATTTTAACTTTCTTACTTGTCATTTACCTCTGTCACTGCCAATATGGTACGTCTGCATGTGGTTCTTCTTTCTCACTCTTAACTTGCATTTATCTTTTTCACTAATACTGATTATTAAATGCACAAAAATTACTTGCCACTGTGCTTAATCCCATAAACAACTTAACAAATTAAATAAAGATCCCTGTCTCTCAGGATCTAAGCTGCAGGTGGACTTCCAACAGGCTGAATAAGACAAAGCAGAAAACAATATTAAACAATGAAAGTGAATCCAAGCCTGACCGTTTGTGAACCTGTGTTCAGTTTTTTAAAAAGGACCATCAGGAAATTAAGTAACTGGTGTCTGAATAACGGATGATGAAACTATTCAATCATTATTAAAGTCACAACTTCAAGGATGGAAAGCTCCCATCCTTACCTGGTCTTCCCTACAAGTAGCTCCAGTTCTCCACCAACCTACTGTCCTCTGAAGTGGCCAATCAAGCTAAGTGCTTTTGTCATTCTTGTATTATTCTTGGCAGAATTAGGGGTCTGGGGCAATAAATGCTGGTTTTATCTATATCCTGATAATGATTTCTAAACAGTGCAAGTAGATAGGAGGGAGTTGAAGATGCAGTACTTATTAAGGATGGCATTGCATATCATGAAAGTATAGGTCAAGTAACTTTGAAGATCTGAATTCCAGAGCTGTTCCAACTCCACTCCGTGCTTTGTTATGTTATTTTACACAATGGGCGCAGGATGATTCAATTATGTGAAGTGGGGTGTGATATTGGTGAACAAAACTGATTGTGACCTAGATCATTGTTCTCTTTCACTATAGTGGATAAATGTCCAAGTGTTGCTGTGACAAGATGGCCCATGAAAATTCAGCTGGTACTGTCTTATCTGGGGAATGTGTGACAGCTCAAAATATCGCACATACTATATGTAAATCTCTATAACAATTTCAATCTTACTATCTGCTCTAATGGATCCTTTGTTCCTCACATATAATTTTCAGTTCGTGTATTCTACCTTGTGTAGTAGATGAGCTAAGAAATTTATGAATTTCAATGACCTAGAATGTACAGTAATGCCAACTGGAAAATGAAGGCCCTGATTCCATTTATGTCCCTTTTTGAATGAAGACATTTAGTTGTCTTCATTGTTAATCACCTTCTGACAAAATCACATTCTCAAAAATCACTCATTTCAAACTAGCTGTTCAAGATCTAATTTTAAGGCAGCTAATTACAGAGAATATTTGTTAAATGAATGTGTGAGGATGAAAAGTTCTATTTTACTCTGAAAAGATAAGGAACATTATTTTACTGAACTGCCATTGGTTTCTACCAACCATTTAGTGGAGGAATTTGTAATTATACTCAATGTGTTTGTTTCTAAATTCAGGTCTTCATTAAGTTAACAAAGTCTTTCTGAAACAGCAGTGCTTCCCTTTCAAATGATAAAGTCACAGATAAGTTCTTCATTTTCAGACAGTAAAACACAAACAGTTCTAACCACGCACTCTTCACTTTAATGGTCTGACACAGAGTTGAAGCTTGTGACACAACTGTTCTGGTTCAGAATTACTTTCATCACCTTCGCTGAATAACATCCATTCATCTCCAAGTATCCTGCTAATCTGTTTCCCGCAAGCCCTTTATCCCAGAGACCTTGAGAAAATACCACATATGTCACTTCCTTCATCATGAGCCTCAGATTTCAACCCATTTCCCAATTTGTGACACTTATCATTTGGTTTCCAGTCACAGTTCTTGGTTTCTGATATGATTTATTCGTGCTACATTCAGGTTATGATGTATCACTGTGTCTTCAGGATCCTCTGCTGCTATGGTACAAACAGTTGGAGCTTGCCGTCCAAGGTGGCTGTGGTGAGCTGCAACATTAAAAACAAAAGGGACATGGCACATTATAAACCAAATAAATCACTGGTTCTCCTGCACTATTACTGTCCCTTCTTTCTATCACCTGATGTTTTGACATTATTCTATAGCTGGCACTGTAATTCTTCTACTATTAATGGAATTGCAAACCTGTTAATTTTGAACGTTTAAGGGCATGTACAAAATATTCACAGGTTAACATTGATCCAGCGCAATTTGATTCAAAAATTTGCCTAAGATTATTAAACAAAATGATTGATCAATGATTATATTCAAGGCTGAGATGAACACATTTTAATCTGAAAGGGAATCAAGGTTTTGGGGAAAGGCAGGAAGGTGGAGTTGATGATTATCAGATCAGCCTTGATCTCATCGAACGGCAGAGATGACTCAATGGGCCAAGTGGCCTACTTCTGTTCCTAAGCCTATGGTCTTAGACTTGAATTGCTAAGCACTTATTCACATGGTATAATCAATTCTTTGTTACATGAATTCAAAGGGACCTTTGAAGAGCTAAATGTATAATGTACCACAGAAAGCACAATACTTTGGTTCAAACCAGGCATGAGTGCTGTTGCTTGAACTTGCTTTGGGACTTGAACTCAGATTGGCATTCATCCCTTTGTGAGATACTTCAAATGCTCAGGGAGTTTTAAAAGAATTCTTCAGCAGTGACTGTCAATTTAAGCAGATGGGGGAGGAAAGAGGTTGAGTCCTCAGACTGCGTTATCCTGTTGTAAGTTATCTGCAAAATTCATTTTCCATTCCAGTGGTTAGATTATTTGTTTTTATTAAATATATGTCACTCCACTGTTTTAACTGAGTTCAAGTCCCAAACTAACCTAGAGCTATTACTCATTTGCAAACTGCCATAAAAACTGGCATGTCAAGCCAGTCTGGATGCCTCTGTGCCTGGACAAAGTCACAGTGTATCATTCCTCCAATACATACATCAAAAATTGTGTCATATACCACATTACAAGATTAAAAGAGGTCCATCTAAGAAACTTCTTAGTGTTCTATTGATATACCTTAAATGAATCCAGGATTTTCAACTCAGCTACACCACTGTCCATCAATTTCATACACTTATTATCTTTCTTAGGGTTTATGTTCTATTAGGCAGGATGAAAGAATGAAAGCAACATTCAGAATTTGGGGTTTACATTCAATTGAATTGATTGAGCTCTGATAATGAATGATCCAAATTGGCAAATGCGATTCTCTTTGCTATCCCATGAGGCTTTTCTCTGGTATTGTACTGTGGCTTCTCCCCCTGTGAAAGTGGGAAGTGCTAACTGGTTGCAGGATTTCTATGGGAACTGCTGAAGAATTATGTGGTCCTATTTATTCTAACCCCAAGTCAACATTGGCATTACAATCAGCACAAAGTAAATTGGAATGATATACCAGCCTCCTCCAGGAAAGCCCTATCTCGGGCCAGGGTCTCTGTCCATTATTTGGTCAGCAGTGGATGAGTTCACTTACCTTAGCAGCACACTTTCTCTAGCTGTTTACATTGATGACAAAATACAGACAAGATTTGCCAAAACAAAAGCTGCCTTTGGGAGATTTTGAGCTTCAGTCTGAGAAGGAAGAGGAGTAAGTCAGTGTACCAAACTGAAAGTTTATGGAACAATAGTCCTGTCCACTCTGCTCAATGAATGGACTGTATCAGTAACATGCCAAGAAGCTTAACCATTTTCATGTCAGTTGCCTTCCGAAGCTTCTGAAGATCAGATGGCAGAAGTAAATAGCAGTCACTGAGATGCTGACCAAATTAGGCCTGCTAGGTGTCCACACTGTATTGACACAATCACAACTGAGTCAGTCTAGTCATGTAGGCAGAATGTCTATGATACACTTCATGAAACAGATCATCGGTGGACAGCTTGAGTTTGCAATGCGCTCTTATGAGGGTCAAAGGATACCCTGAAAGCACCATATAGGAGTTTGATCTTGACTTCAAGTCTTTGGAGAAGGTTGCCCAGGATCCCTGCACAACCAACTAAGAAACAGTGCCGCCTCCTTTGGAAACAAATGCGTATGAGAGGCAGAGAGAAATCCAAGGAAAGGAAATCCAGAGCCAGTAACATGCCCTAAAGCTCAATCATTTGTAGTATCCAGATCTATTTGCAGCTGAATCTTCTGCTGTGCATTTTCGCCTTAGTCGTCATGTATGAATCCACCAATACTCACAAAGTGTCCCAGGTGATTGACGTGGTCACTTTTGCCTTCCTGATTTCAGGTTTACTTCACGCTTCTCATTGGTGGGGAGTCAGCTGTAAGGGTACCGAGCTATGCTGACTGCTGGCCAAGTTGTCCTTCCAGGATGGAAACAGATCTGACAAATACCATTAAGTTCTGCACAACTTCCACATCTGTGATCTTGCTGTGTTACTTAGTTGCACTATCCTGGAAATATCAGGGTTTTGTTCAGTAAGAAATGCTGTGGAGTCATTTGTCGCAAGTTGACTAAAACATAATGGCATAACAGCATGTCAAAGCCTAAGTGTACATGTCTGCATGCTCTGATAATGGTGCACATACTGTATTATGCTGGAATATGGCTGCAGCAAACGTGTAAGCTTCATTAATGTTGGTAGCCATTTAGGCCTTGTGCTGATTTTCCAGCTTCTGGCAAAAGATTTGCCTGCATTCCTCACCTCAGCCACATTAATCTGGAGTCTGGAGATCTGGCGTGCTCAAGCAGGCTCCTGAAAGGGAGATTATCATTTGGGGTGCAACTAATGAAATTTGCATTCCTTGCTTATGCAATTACGGTTTAAAATATTTCACTGTGGGCTTTATTTGGTTTTGTTGGCAAGCCTGGAAAGGAAACCTAGCCCATTTTTTTCCAACAGTATTACTGCTCCTATTTGAGCTCCAACCCAACAATTGACCTTTACGTTGAAGAATGACTTTGGTACTAAGAAGCTGTATATTTTGGTACTAAGAAGCTGTATATTTTCTCCAGGAGAGTAATTCGTAAACTGCAGCCAAATTTGCTCCCATTTTATTGATGCCAAGTTATGTCCAATTGTCTTTCCAATGTCAATTATTCAAAAATAAAGTAGGTACATATAAGTGTCAACAATTTGCATCCAAAGAAGCACCAAATCTAGGGCTGTACACTTTTTTTTGAGTCTTAAAATTAAAGTTTCAATTCACTCAAATGTCAGCCTTGCACATCAATCACATGGACTCTTGAGCCTGTATTATAGAAGCTGGACAATGTTTAACATGACTTATGCAAAGTCCTAGAAGTGCATCGAAAGGAATAGAAAATGTAGGGGATCCTCAGTCCGAACAAATTTAAAAAAATATAACGAATATAATGAATAAGCCAGAAAATGACATCCTGCTGCATTTTTTGGCGGTGTTCAGAGAAGCTCCTTTCTCCCACTCTAACATTCCCTCAGCACTCCAAATTGGTACATTTGAGATTTGGGATGTGGCCAAGGTTGTTGATAGGGATTAATTTGGATGTAGCAATTTAGGGAATGGCAGGAGTAGATTGAGGAGACTTAAGGTATATTGCAACTCATGATTAAGTTGTTTGAATTTGGATGTCTTCGGGCACAAAGGCAGAGGAAACTTGGTCTTGCTATGTTAGGATTCAAAGCATAGTTTACATTTCTTTTGGTCCGACGGCACCAGGTTATAGTTCAACAGGTTTATTTGAAGCCACAAGCTTTCAGAGCGTTGCCACTTCATCAGGTGAAGTGAAAGAGAGGCACACAGTCACAGAATTAATAGGCAGAGAGATCAATGGTCAGAAAGATCAAAAGATCATACAAATGGTATGACTGGAATGTTGTCAGGCCAAAAAATAGGTCAACACTCCAGTCATACCATTTGTATGATCTTTTGATCTCTCTGACCATTGATCTCTCTGCCTATTAATTCTGTGACTGTGTGCCTCTCTTTCATTTCACCCAATGAAGGGGCAACACTATGAAAGCTTGTGATTTCAAATAAACCTGTTGGACTACGACCTGGTGCTGTCTGATTTCTGACCTTGTCTACCCCAGTCTAACACCGGCACCTCCACAACATTTCTTTTAAGCAGACACCATCTTTAGTGTCAGTAAATGTGTCAGTAAAGTATATCCACTAAAATGCTCTAAACTGTTCACTACAAACACACACAAAAGATAAGATTGGTATAATGTACAGTAAATTCATATTAATCACAGCTAAAACTGACTTCAGCTTTAATATACATCTGAAATCCATTCACAAATTTCTTGGTTATTAGATGCCATTGGTTACAAAACTGTCTCAATTCATTTCCATACTAACCACATGGAATGCTGTTTAGACTCACTTTTGGTCAATAACTGGCACGATGCCTCTATTACCTGTCCATTCCAATGATGCAAAATGAAACTGCATTCATGTTGATGTTTTTATTGCATTTACATTGTCTGGTTGAAATATCCTGCAACAGTGGCCTCTTTATTGTAGAGAAATGCAGAAATGTTCTAAACGCCCAAATAAGCAGATGGCTTCTGTCATGAGCCCAGAATTGGCTCCAATCGTATCAAACTGATGCCCAAACTGGTTATGTCTCAGACCAAAGTCAAAAGATGAAAGCAGACGAGTTTGAAAACACATTGTATATATGGAAATATGTGGCATTCCTAAGGCATCCAATTCAGCTTTGTATTTCCTGAACTGGTTTATAATAGCTGCTTGTTTCGTTTCACATTGGTTATACCAATGACAGTAAACTCATAAAATATGTGAAACAGTATCTTATGAAGACTTTAATTAAATCCTGTTAATGAGTTAAAAAACATTAGGTTCATGAAATCAAGGGGAATATGGCGCTATTGATAAAGAGATGACTGGATGACTGGAACCAAAGAACAGGGTAAGAGGAAGCATCCTGGATCGAAAAAAGCTGTTTTTACTGGTATCACAGATAATAGGAACTGCAGATGCTGGAGAATCCGAGATAACCAGGTGTAGAGCTGGATGAACACAGCAGGCCAAGCAGCATCATAGGAGCAGGAAAGCTTGACTTTTCGGGCCTAGACCCTTCATCAGAAATGGGGGAGGGGAAGAGGGTTCTGAAATAAATAGGGAGAGGGGGGAGGCGGATAGAAGATGGATCCATTTTCTATCCGCCTCCCCTTCATTAGAGATTAATCACATGTGATTTAAGAACCCAGAATCAGGGAAGCCGAATGACTTTAACAATGATTTTCCCAAATTGGGAAGGGTAAACGGTAATAAAGATGCTGAAATATTTCAAGAAGACATAGATTAGTCTACAGAATGGGCAGACAGGTGCAGCTGTTGAAAACTTTCAATCCTAACATTAACAACTTAAATACAGTGAGGAAGCAGAAGGACCTTGGGGTGATGCATCATTAAAATGGGCAGGTCTCTGTTGCATGCTGCTTATTTGTCACTTTGTCAATCAATGTGGCCTGCAAAACACTGTAAACCTCTTCTGGAGCATGCGGCCTTAGTATTTGATAATAGTCTTAGTCTTTGAAATGCTCTGCTGAGATGGCTTTAGGTTTGTGTCTCTACCAGACATAATTCCAGATCTTCAATGTTGCTGCAGCATTGGGTTCTCCGCTTAATTTGTCCTCTCAGGGTGGGCATCATTGAGTCTCAACTTTACTTTTGATGGCATCATCTTTGGATTGCCATCTGATATAACTTCACACAAGTCTGCAAAGTTCATAATGCTGCAGGAAGTACCAGTGTGTATCTGTCATTACATATTAATTTGATGCTCTTTTTGTTCTGCTGTCTTCTTTCCAACAGTTATAAACCCCATTTTTCTCCTTTAGATTTGACAATGCCAACTTACTCTGAAGTGTAGACTGGGTTGTCTGAAGCTTTGACCAACATCTCTCTAGTAATTTTCTCTACAGATTTTAAAGGCTTGTGTGTCTGCTTCCTAGTTAAGCACTTGCACATAAAATGGTTTAACTTCTTGCAGTTATGATGATGTTTTCCCATACTAGACATGCTTTTTCTTTATGTGATGACTTCCACAATATTTGCAATTTGTCCTTCAGCCTTGATCTTTCTGTTGGGACTTTTGTGGATACATTTTTTCCCCCACATTGTTGTGCTTGAAAAGTCTAGTTTGCTTTTTGACATAGTACGTGGATCTGAGCTACTTCACCACATTGCGTTTTCCCTAAATGCTTAATTCACGTGTTGATCTATACCCTTTTTTTCCTGTAGAACCTCAAAGTAGTGCCCAGAATATCCATATCCATATCTTACATAGTTCCATGAGGACATTTTGCAGTTGCCACCTTTCAAGACCTTTTCATTCTGTCTGGTCTTTTCTCTTAACACAATCCTTATTACTACAGGCTAGCCTCATTGCTCTATCCTGCACCACTCAATGCTTGAATGCTTCTTTTATGTCTCACAGACCAAATAACATATGTATTTATCTGATCAAGCCATTGTACAGTAGTATCATCTTTCAACACAGACAGCTTCTGTAACTTTCCTTCCAAGCCACGTATCTCAGTCCTATACTGCAAATAAAAGCCTAATATCCCAATTGATGCCGGCCAGACCCTGTATCCCTGATAACGACTCTCATAATTGTTTGTTATTTAGGGTCACCATGGCCTTTGGCAAGCAATGTTTTCTTGTGGTTACAGATACTGATAGCTGCTATTTGTTTAAAGTGTTTAGTCTGATGGCTTCAGCAGTTGCAAGGAGTTAGTTTCATGGCCATTTCATTCTCCTGGATTTTTGACTGGAATAACCTTCTGTTCTTTTTTGAGATCAGGCTTTCCATCATCTAATTAAGTGGTTATATGCTTATTATTAGCTAATATAAGGGTCAGTTAATGAGTTTCTCGATTTTAAACATCTCTTTCCCACTTAACTGTAACTGATAAGGTCTGTATAATGCAGTGATAAGGCAAAATGAGTCACACAGATAACTACCTTCATTGTTTTCCAATTTCATTCTTCAAACTTTATCCTTTCTTTATTCTATTCATTACCTGTTCTTACGTTGCAGACCAGAGACTACTGTCAAAAAATGTGTAAGTGGTAGTTGGGTGTTATGCAAAGTCAGGACTGGTTTTGATTGTTAGACCTTCCACAATTGAACATGTTGCATATGCTCACTGCGCACGAACATAAGAAAAGAGCAGGCCATTCAGCTCCTCAAACCAGTTCTGCCATTCAGTTAGATCACGACTGATCTGCACCTTAATTCCATCTATGTACCTTTATTGATAATCCTTAACAGCCTTGCCTAAAATAAAACTATCAATGTCTGTGTTAAACCGTCCAAAGAATCCACAGCCTGAACAGCTGTTTTTGTGGAAGTGAGTTCCAGATTTCTTTTATGTGAAGAAGTGCTTCTTTACATCATTCCAAATGACACAAATTTTAAAGCTATGCTTCCCTTTTTGGATGCCCCACACCAGAGGAATTAGTCCCTCTCTATCTACTCAACAACACTATTTCTTCACCGTAAACACCTCAATTAGTTTGGTCTTTAATCTTCTATACTCAAGGGACTACAAGTGTAGTCTTTGTAAATAATCTTCATAATTTCACACTTCTGGTCCTGGCATTGTTCTGTGCACTAACCTCACACTTAAAAGCTAGTTACTTGGTTCTTAGAAACCATGGAGCAGTGAACCAAGAAGAGTTAGTGCAGTGTGTTCAGGGCAGGGAAGATGAAAATCGTAGTTGAACAAGAACCATATGTACAGTGCGTAGAGCTGGATGAACACAGCAGGCCAGGCAGCATCAGAGGAGCAGGAAAGCTGACGTTTCGGGTCTGGACCCTTCTTCAGAAATGGGGAAGGAGATGGGGACTCTGAAATAAATAGAGAGAGGGAGAGACGATGATGGAAGGTGGATAAAGGAACAGATAGGTGGAGAGAAGATGGACAGATCAAGGAGGCACGGATGGAGCCGGTAAAGGAGAGTGTAGGCAGGGAGTTGGGATGGGGGTTGGTCAGTTGAGGGAAGATGGACAGGTCAAGGAAGCGGGGATGAGGCTAGTAGGTAGGAAGTGGGGGTGGGGGGTTGGTCAGTGAGGTGGGAGGAGTGGATAGGTGGGAGAAATGACGGACAAGTCAAGGAGGCGGGGACGAGCTGGGCTGGTCTTGGGATGAGGTTGGGGGTGGGGAGATCTTGAAGCTTGTGAAGTTCACACTGAGACTTCAAGAATCTCAAAATCTCCCCACCCCCGACCTCATCCCAAGACCAGCCCAGCTCGTCCCTGCCTCCTTGACCTGCCTGTCTTTTCATCCACCTATCTGCTCCTTTATTCATCTTCCATCATCACCTCCGCCTCTCTCTATTTATTTGAGTCCCCTTCCCCTCCTTAAGTTCTGAAGAAGGGTCCAGACCCGAAACATCAGCTTTCCTGCTCCTCTGATGCTGCCTGGCCTGCTGTGTTCATCCAGCTCCACACCTTGTTATCTCAGACTCCAGCATCGGCCGTTCCTACAATCTCTGACCATATGTACAGTATTGTTTTACTTTGTTTCTTCTATTATTCTACAGCTACCCAACCACTTCCTCTTTTGTGAGGAGGAATGGCATTCCGGTTGGTTGGTTAGGAAAATGAAAAATATCCTGAAGTTCCATTTGCTAAGGCTAGCTTTGATCTGCAAACTCCAGTTAGAAAGTTTCTACTGAAATTTTATAGCACTAAACAAGGCTATTCAGCTCACTTGCTGCATTTCAGCTGACAAAAAGCCATCTAGTCTTACTTCTTTTTCAGCTCTTGGTCTGTAACCTTGTGGATTACAGCACCTAAACTTTACAAATTTACCTTTACAAATAATTTTTAAATGTAGTAGGTGTTCTAATTCTGCCAACCTTCCAGGTAGTGAGTTCCAGTTCCCACCACCCTCTGGGTGAAAAACATTCTATGACTTACCCTCTATCTATGCCCCTGGTTATGGGCTCCTCAACCAATGAGAATATAGCCTCTTTACCCTTTCTATCTCGACACCCTCATATATTTATACACTTTGCATAGGTCTTCCTCCACATCCTCTGTTCCAAGGAAAATAATTCTTGCCTGTCCAATCTTTTCTCATAAGTAAAATTCTCAGTCCAGGTACCAACTTCGATAATCTCTTCTGTACCCTTTTAGTGCAACCATATCTTTCCTCTAGTGTGACGACCAGAACTGCACAGGGTACTCAAGCTGAGGCCTAATGTTTTTCATAGAATCCCTACAGTGTGGAAACAGGCCCTTCAGCCCAACAAGTCCACACTGACCCTAGGACCACCCCACCCTGACCCATCCCCCTATAACCCACCTAAGCTACACATCCCTGAACACTATGGGAAATTTAGCATGGCCAATCCACCTAACCTACACATCTTTGGACTGTGGGAGGAAACCCACGCAGACACGGGGAGAATGTGCAAACTCCACACAGACAGTCACCTGAGAGTGGAATTGAACCTGGGTCCTGGCGCTGTGAGGCAGCAATACTAACCACTGAACCACCGTGCCACTTTTGTATCCAGATTGAACATAACTTCCCAATTCTTATATTTAATACCTCCACTAAAAAATGCAAGTGTCCCATCTATCTTCTCAATTACCTTTTGTAACTGGCTAGCCTCAGGGATCTGTTAATGTGCACTACATGGTCCCTCTGTGCAAATTCTTTGCACCTTTCTCAGTGGTTTGCACGGATTAAAAAAAATATAAGAAATGTAAAACAAAGCCGCCATAAAGGGGACAGTAAGTCTGAAAAAAACAGTGGTGGTGAATTTTGGCTTCTGTGAAAGATCAAAAGAATTGAAAGAGGAAGCTTGTTTTATACCAGTGCCATTTTCTTTCCAAACCTTCATCAAAAGAATGGAGACAATAGTTAAGAGGACAAAATAAATAAGTTCAAGAGACTATGTGAAGGCTTTGGTCAGGATACAGAAAAGACTTATAAGAACAGTTCTGCAAATGAGGGGCTTCAATTATGTGGACAGACTGAAGAAGTTTGAGCTGTTCTCTTCAGAGAAAGCAAGATTTAAAAGAGATTTGACTGAGGTTTTCAAAAACGTGAGCACTCTGAACAGAGTAGAGAGAAATTTCTTGGTAAATCTTTCCATGCTTCTGAAGTGCTGAAGGGTTGAGAACCAGGTAGCAGATTTAGGACGAATGGCAGAAGAAATCAAAGGTAGCGTGAGGAATAATGTATTTGTACAGCATCTGGAATGTACAGACTAAGAGTGTGGAGGAGACAGATTCAATTGTGGCTTTCAAAGGGAGGTTGGATTGAAGAAGTTACCCTCCTCCCTCCGGACAAACCTCAGGGAATCTCTCTCCCACTGCAACCCTCTCATCTTCTATCTGCCTCCCCCTCTCTCCATATTTATTTCAGAACCCTCTTCCCCTCCCCCATTTCTGATGAAGGGTCTAGGCCCGAAACATCAAGCTTTCCTGCTCCTATGATGCTGCTTGGCCTGCTGTGTTCATCCAGCCCCACACCTTGTTATCTCGGATTCTCCAGCATCTGCAGTACCTTTTATCTCTGGTTGGAAAAGACTTGCAGGTTTATGGAGAAAGGGTGGGACCATGGGATTAATTAAATTGTTCTTACAGAGAGCCAGTCGGGATTCAACAAACATAATGGGCTGAGCAGTCTCCTTCTATCCTGAAACCAATCTATGATTCTAATAGACAATGCTATAGAAGAACAGGATTGAGCTGTATGGTGAAAAAACGGTGAATGGGGTTGATATATGATTAAAAAGGACAGAATTTGTTGGGCAAATTGCATTTTCTTTTCTAAGAAAATGTCCTAAGTTTTCCACTGCAGTTGAACACAGCAGATATAAACAAGTTCATATGAGTAGTATAACTGGGTCAAACAATATTAATAAGCAGTTTGTTATATTAATAAGCAAAACTGCTACTTCACCAGTCAGACGGCATTTTAATTCAATGAAGTGTTTCTGGTGGGCTAATGTTACATTCATATTTTGAATGTAATGTAAGTAACTGGAAGAAACAATACCCAGTGTTTACAAGTACAGCCAATTGGCAATTTAACATAAATTACAGCTTATTTTACATTTTTGAACTGTTACTAATATCCTTTTAATCAACAAAGCAACTGAATGAGGAAAACTTATAACAAATCGCTGTTGTTTTAGATGTTGCTGGAACACTTAGTATTTAATTTAAGGTTCACTGAGAATTTCAAAGCATGGATCCAACTGCCATTAACATTAACCAGATGCATATTGACTCACTGCTTTCTTAAACAAACCTGACAAACACCGAGGCATCAGGTCACAGTACAGGCTTGAAGGGCTGAATGGTCTACTCCTGCTCTTAATTCACAGCAGAATGAGAATGTTAGCGATGTGGAACATTACAGCCCGTTATCCCATAGCCAAGACTGCAAACATTAATTTGTAAGGACTTACTTTTACTAGCAGAGTAGATTAGGCCTGTATTCACTAGAATATCGAAGAATGAAGAAATCTTATTGAAATATGCAAAATTCTTAGGGAACTTAACAGGGTATATGTAGAAAAGTTGTTTCCCATTGTGGGAGAGTCTCAGATCAGAGGGCATAACCTCAGAAACCTCAGTAAGGAGTCGCACACTTAAGGTAGAAATGAGGAGAAATTTCTTTGCTTAGACGATTGTGAATCAATGGAATACTTTACCACAGAGGGCTGTTGAGGCTAGGCTATTAAGTATATTCAAGGTTGAGATACACAGATTTTCAATCGGTAAGGGAATCAGGGTTATGGGGAAAAAGGAACGAAAGTAGAATTGAGAATTATCAGATCAGCTATGTTCTTATTAAATATCAGAGTAGGCTTGATGGGCTGAATGGCCTATTCCTGCTCCATGTCTTATTTCTTGGTTTCAGCCAAAAAAACATTTAATTATGGTGGGGTCCAGGACGTTTTCCATGGGTTCTGCACTGACTGCTTTGGAAACAGGAAGTAAATTTCTATGTCGTTCCCATCTTTGCTTTTTTTAAATTCTTCTGCGGCTTGACCTCCATCCCCGGCTCTGTAACCACCTCCAGACTTAAACCCTCTGAGGTGTCCGTTCTCCTCCAATCCCTATCTGAATGGACATGCTTAGGTAGACACTCATAGGGCTGGAATTAATAGGAGCAATAAAGATCTCGATTGCCTACTAAAGTGCCAGAGTGAGCCCTGTGTCTCCTCCTTTAGGAAAGTCCTGCTAAATTCATACTATTCGGGCACTCAACAGGCCTTTCCTTTACTTCAGGAGGCTAGACTCTCTACTGAACAGTGATGCTACTGGGGAGGCAGTGGCTGCTATTGGTAATACACCCCTCCAAGGACTGTGCTTCTCAAACTTTCTACCACTGCAACCCTGCTTTGAGGTTTGAAAATTGTTGCAACCTCTCAGTGAGGACTGAGAGAGTGAGGCCCTGTTCGAGAGGGAGCACACCTGTTATAACTCGCTCAGAGCTCCATCTTGGCCATTGCTGCCTCTGAGCCCATGCTGTAAAATTTCAGTCGGCCGTTCAACTTTGGGTGCCAGCCCCCAGTTTGGGAAGCCCTTGCTAAGGGTCATCACTGGATCCAAGGTCACAAATGAGTGATGGTGGTAGGGGGTCGCCATAAGGGGATGAATGGGGGACTTGGCTGCAAGAGTGTGGCTCTCAGCAGACAGCTGTATGTCATGCCTCGCCCACAAGGTGAGCCTCTCACCCACTGCTGGTTTAATTCTAGCTGTGGCCGGATGAGGCCCTGAAGAGGGGAGCATTTAAATGGTAGCAGAGTTGTCCATGGGACTACCCAGCTCAGATTAAACAGCCTGGAGACAGGAAGCCCCACTAGCTGATTAATTGCCACCCTACCATCAAACTTAGTATAGAGGAGGGAATTAAGTTCTATTCATACATTCCAGAGGGCAATGCTAGAGGTCCAAAAAAAAACCTGTTCAAAATGACAATGAGCAAATTCTGTGTATTACATGGGGATGGAAGATCATGACCCAATCTTCAGTGCCTTAGTTTTTATTATTTGGAGACAGAACAAGCATTCCAAATTGTCTTGTATGTTGACATCTCAGTGTGAGCTGGTCAAGGTTCAGCCTCTGTGATTGAGAACATATTATGTACCTGCATCAGCGCTGACATTCCTCATTGGCTCTAAGCAATGTTTACAATACACTGTTAACTGGGATAGCCCAATTTGCCTAGTGTGTGTAACACAGAGAATCGTATAAATATTTGCAGCACAAAATGAAACCATTCAACCCATCGTGTTTATGCTGGCTTGTTGAAAGAACAGTTTACACAGTACCACTTCCCACAGCCTCATTTAGAGACCACAAAAATCAAACCTTTTCTCTGGCTGAGAATAAATTGTCCAACCACCAGAGGGAACTAAACTGTTACAACTAATTACAAATCACTGACAAATCTTTGGATCATTGTATTTATTGTATGTTTTAGAGTTTGTAATGTAAATATCAACAATATTTTATCTGCTTTTAAAACTACTACATTCGGAACTGTGGCTGTGGCTTTCAGTATAACGCATATTGGTCAATAAATGCACATAATTTGGCAATATTTTTAATGAACTCAGCCTTCAGATGCTAATGTCCTAGTGAAGAAAATCTGCCTTCCGTTCTTGGCCTGCCCTACATGTGACTTCAGATCCACAGCAAAGTGGTTAACTCTTATCTGCCGTCTGATATAGCATACCGCTCAGTTGTATCAAATACTTAAAAAGTCTCAACAAAAGGAATTAAACCAAACTTGGAACCAACTTGGTTATTGAAACAATAATGGCAAATGTAGCCCTGTTGAGTCAGCAAAATCCTCCTCACTAACATCTGGGGATTAAAGCCAAAATTGGGAGAGCTGCCTCACAGGCTAGTTAAGCAACAGCCTGACATGGTATAATTCCATGAATATGATATTATTGCAAACATTACAACCACTATCTCTGGGTACGCCCTGTCCCACCAGCAGGACAGACCCAGCAGGGTCAGTAGCACAACGGTATACAGTTGGGAGGGAGTTGCACTAGGAGTTGCACTTAAAATGGATTCTGGAACCCATGGAGTCCCATGGCATCAGGTTAAAGAAACCTCCTGCTAGTTACCACATATCTTGTTTCCTCTCAGCTGATGAATCAGGAATCCTCTATGCTGAAAGCTAAGGAAGCACTAAATGTGGCAAAGGTGCAGAATATCCTCTGGATGGGAGACTTCAATGTAATTACCAAAATTGGCTCAGCACCTCCATGACCACCATTGCCACCAAGCCAGAATATCAACTCTAGTTCAATGGAGAGTGCAGTGGAGGAGCAGCACCAAGCATACCTAAGAATGAGGTGTCAATTTGGAGACATCAAAGCATAGGACTACTTGCATTCCAAATAGCATAAACAGCAAATGACAGGCAAAGCTGAGCAATTCTACAACAAACAGTTCAGAGCTAAGCTCTGCAGTCCTGCCAAATCAATTCATGAATGGTGTTGGACAATTAAACAACTCAATGGATGAGGAGGCTCCAAAAATCTCCCCATCCTCAATGATGCAGAAGCCCAACACCTCAGTGCAAATAATAAAGCTGTAGCATTAACAGCAATGTTACAGTAAAAAGTATTGGGTGGATGATCCATCCTGACCAACTCCAGAGGTCCCCAGCATCGCAGATGCAAGTCTTCAGCCATTTCAATTCACGTGACATGATATGAAGAAATGGCTGGGGACACTGGATACTGCAAAGGCTATGAGACAACATTCTGAAAACAGTTGTAAAGACTTGCGCTCCTAGAACTTGCCACTACCCCAACGAAGCTATTCTAACACAGCTACTGTATTACCATCTACCCAACAATGTGAAAAATTACGCAGACATATCTTGTATATAAAAAACATGAAAAACTTAACCTGGCCAATCACTGCTGCATCTGTCTACTCTTGATCATCACCAATGTGATGGAAGGGGGTTATCAGCAACAGTACTATAAGGCAGGAGATAGCAATAAGCAGCTCACTGATGCTCAACTTATGCTTTATCAGAGCCATCCAGCTCCTGATATCATTCTGTTCTTGGTTCAAACATAGACAAAATAGCTGAATTTCAGAGGAGAGTTGACAGCTGCCAAGATGCTGATGACATCAAGGCCACCTTTATGTGGTATCATGCATTGAAAAACTAGAGTCAATGGGCATGAAGAAAATCTCTCTGCTGGTTGGAGTCATGTCTGACACATAGGAAAATGGTTGTGGTTGTTGAAGGTCAGTGATCTCAGTTCTAGGACTTCTCTGCAGGAGTTCCTCAGGGTCCTAGGCCCAGCCATCTTTAGCTACTTCATCAATGACATTCCCTCCATCATAAGGTCAGAAGTGGGGATGTTTACTGATAATTGCACAACATTCAGCACTATTCATGACTCCTCAGACACTGAAGCAGCCCATATCCAAATGCAACAAGGTCTGGACAATATCCAGGCTTGGGATGACAAGTGGCAAGTAACGTTCATGCTACAGAAGTGCTAGGCAATGACCAAATTCAATAAGAGACAAATTAACTACCACTCTTTCATTCAATGGCATTACCATCAGTGTATTCCCCATTATCAACATCCTGGGTGTACCATTGACCAGAAACTGAACTGCACTAGCCATATAAATAATGTGGCTTCAAGAGAAAGTCAGAGGCTAGGAATATTGTTGTGAGTAACTCACCTTGTGACATTCCAAAGTCCATACAACATCTACAAGGCACATGTCAGGAGTTTGATGGAATGGTCCCTACATGCTTGGATGAATGCAGTTCCAAAAACACACAAGAAGCTTGACGCCATCCATGACAAAAAAGCCCACTTAACTGGCAACAGTGCAAAAGAGTTGGCTGAAATATTTGTAACAATCTTCAGCCTGAAATGTCAAATGGATGATCTGTCTCGGCCTCCTCCTCACAACAAATGCCAGTTTGCAGCCAATTCTCTCGTCGAGTCATCGAGTTATACAGCATGAAAACAGATCCTTCAGTCCAATTCATCCATACTGACCAGATATCCTAAACTGATCTACTCCCATTAGCCAGCATTTGGTTCATATACCTCTAGACCCTTCCTATTCATGTACCCATCCAGATGCCTTTTAAATGTTGTAAATGTACAGCCTCCACCACCTCCTCTGGTCACTTCTTCCTTACATGCACTACCCTCTGCGTGAAAAGATACCCATCAGGTTCCTTTCACATCTTTGCCCTCTTACCTTAAACCTATGACCTCTAGTTTTGGACTCCCCTACTCTGGGAAAAGTCCTTGGCTATTCACCTTATCCATGCCCCTCATGATTTTATAAACCTCGATCAGCTTCCGACGCTTCAGGGAAAAAAGCCCCAGCCTATTCTGTCTCTCCCTGTAGTTCAAATCCTCCAATCCTGGTAACATCCTTGTAAACCTTTTCTGCACCCTTTCAAGTTTAACATCTTTCCCATAGTAGGGAGACCAGAATTGAACACATTATTCTAAAAGTGGCCTCACCAATGTTCTATGCTTCCACAACATGACGTCCAAACTCCTATACTCAATGTACTGACCAATGAAGACAAGCATGCCAAACACCTTCTTCACCACCCTGTCTACCAATGAATCCATTTTCAACGAACTAGGCACATGCACCCCTAGGTCTATGTTCGGCAACACTCCCCAGGGGCCTACATTTTATTTAAGAAAGGTGGTAAGGAAAAGCTAGGGAGCCATAGACCAGTGAACATGACGTCAGTAGTGGGTAAGTTGTTGGAGAGGATTCTGAGGGACAGGACTTACATGTATTTGGAAGAGCAAGGACTGATTAGGGACAATCAACATGGCTTTGTGAGTGGGAAATCGTGTCTCACTAACTTGATTGAATTTTTTGAAGAGGTGACAAAGAAAATTGATGAAGGCAGAGCGGTTGACTTTGTATAGACTTCAGCAAGGTGCTCAACAAGGTTCTGCATGATAGACTGGTTAGCAAAGTTAGATCACATGGAATCCAGGGGGAGCTAGAATTGGCTTGAAGATAGAAGACAGAAGGTGGTGGTGGAGAGTTGTTTTTCAGAGTGGAGGCCTGTGACCAGCGGTGTGCCACAAGGATTGATTCCAAGATATCAGAAATCATCAAGAATGAATAATTGAATGAATTTCTTCTTAAGTGATAGTGAAGTTAGGAAATATCAGCTTCTATTGGTATTCAGAAATTCTGTTTACACATAACTTGTTCAAATTAACTTTGAAAAATTGGTTCTATTTATAAATGTGTTTCAAATGAGGTAAGTGATTAGAGGATATGATGAAGTGTAAGGTTTGTCTTTGAAAAGGGGAACGTCTTGAAGACCTCATGGCCCTTTTGTCTTTCCTTATGTTCCAACTTCAAGTATAGTTGCTAAATTTTGACTCGTGCCAACACACTCAGTCTCCTGGAGGCAGTGATGCCAGAAATGTAAACGCTGTTAAATGTCAACCCTGTTGATGTCTCTCTCACTAGCTGAACATTTTTCCATCAAACACATTGGAAAAAAAATCTTTTTATCTTGGGATTTTAAAAACAATTTGGTTTAGTTTTTTAAAAATGGCATTTGGTCAAAAGTTGATGGCTTTCAGGCTAAAAGGAAGTTGTTTCTTGCACAGAAAAGATGGTAATGTTAAACAATATTGACTGATTTATTAGTTGATCTGAATAACTGGAAAAGCGTCACGCATGATTGTATGCAAATTCCTTTTGACCTTGGTTAGTGAGTGAGGGCGATGGCAGAAGCAGGACAAGATTTTTGATATGGCTGCATTAATGAGTAACATCACTAATTTTCCAACACAAAAGCAAGAAGAGATCTGGAAAGTTGAGTCTAATTACTGGAATATGTGATTTCATCTGGGTGCATTTATGGGCATTGCCATCACTAGTGTGACATTTGGCAATTAATCAGCTGTCTTTCAAAGGAAATCAGGGACTCTTGTACAGAATTGTTTTTAAAATAACAAGATAAAAAGTTTTGTGTCCAAATGCTTTTGATGAAAAAATGTTCAAAAAATGACAGAGGCATTAACAGGATTGACATTAACAGAGTTTACATTCTTGGCATCACCTTCTCCAGAATTGCAATTTCAATGAATTCTTAACTTTATTTCCTTTACTTATTTCTGTTCTTATTCTCATCCCTATGTAGTCATGCAACATGCTTATTTGATGGCCACCACTTTTTTTTTATTGGCAGCGTGTTTCAAAATGGATGCCTTCAGAGGTTTTGAAAAGAAGGTTAAGACATATGTGCTGTGGTGTCAACAGGTATGGTCTAAAAGGAAGGCTGATTCATTGTCAAGCAATGTAGCGCTACAGTGCTCATCTACTTGTGGCGTTTGCCTATTAATGGAACCGCAGGAGATCACACATTAACTCAACCAGCTCTCT
Source organism: Ginglymostoma cirratum (assembly GCA_024137785.1). NCBI lineage: Eukaryota > Metazoa > Chordata > Chondrichthyes > Orectolobiformes > Ginglymostomatidae > Ginglymostoma > Ginglymostoma cirratum. The sequence goes on from JAHRHZ010000018.1 coordinate 7,168,519, forward strand.
TTCACTTGTTTTTTGTTTTAACTTGATATATGTCTTTTTACGTCTTTCTATCAGTATTATTTCATCATTTCTCACAAGTATTTATCCTGACTCTGTATATATCTATCATGATCTCAGTGCCAAGTAAGCTGGTGTTCCATTAGGCAACGTATGGAATGTCTCTATCATGGGTGCACTGCCTGCACATTAGTTTGTAAGTGTGTCTCAATCCGCAAAAATGTTCACATCCAAACTTAATGTGTTGTTCAACTTGGGATCAGAGTGTCTGTGTAGGCTGACAATGTTCTGGATGATTTTAACCTTTAGAATCATGCAAAATTGAGCTTCTCCCTCATTTTCAATCCCTTAACAATAACGTCACATCACATGGTTACATTATTGTTCGGGGTTTCTGTGGTGCAGAACATGGCAGTTACAGTGAAAAATTATGACAGGCTTTTAGAAACAGGACATGGACACCAAAAAAAATTAGTCAAGCAGTAAGAAGCTTAATGAGACAAGGAAGTACAGAGGTTCTCATCTTTTGTGTGTGTGTGTGTGTGCGAGGTGGGTGACAGTCAGACTCTAATGCAACTGGAGGGCACTTTGTACAGACTGTACTGGATGCCTCAACGGGCTGCTATAAGTGTACTGGATGCATTGCATTCATCAAGTCAATATGCCTGACAGAAGGTAATGGGAAGAAATACCAGGCTGGTGCTCAATGATAATTTGTGACCCCTATCCCATCTTTACTCATCTGCATCTTGGGTGAGATGTTAAAGTACAGGACAGTTAGAACCATATGCCAGCAAGGAACCAGTGTTTTCAGCCAACGATGAGGGAGAAAGGTCGCAGAGAGGAATAAGAACAAAACTGTGCATGAGCAAAAAGAAAAAAAATCCCTGGTACAAGTTGGATACTTGTCATTGTCTGTTGTTACATAAAAAATTTGAATAGGACTAGACAGGGAATAGAAAGGAAGGGTGTTCTCTGTTCTCAATGACCCTTTTGTATCTCTCTCTCCTCTCACCTTAAACCTATGCCTTCTAGTTTTAGACTCTCTTACCCATGGGGAACAGCCGTTGGCTATCTACCTAATCTATGTCTCTCACAATTTTATAATCCTTTACAAGGTCACCCCTCAGTCTTCTATACTGCAGGGAAAAAAGTCCCAGCCTATCCATTCTCTTTTTATAACTCAAATCTACCAGTCCAGGTAGCATCCTAGCAAATCTTTTCTGCACACTTTCTAGTTTAAAAATATCCTTTCTATTGTAGGGTACCAGAACTGCACGCAGTGCTCCAAATGTAGCTTCACCAACGTTTTGAACAGCTGCAACAAGCATACCAAAAGCTTTCTTCACCACCCTGTCTACCTGTGACTCCACTTTTAAGGAGCCATGATCATACTGAATGATACAGCAGGCTCAAAGGGCTGAATGGTCTACTCATGCTCCTATTTTCTATGTTTCTATCTGTTCCTTGAAAGATTGCTGCTTAAAGTTTTCTTGGCACATTTTCAGGTATGGCATTCTATGATACAACAGTTAAGCAATTCAAGAACCAGACGACATACTGCTGATGACAGTATGAGCCTGTATCTCTAGATCTCTATGTTCAATAACAATGTCCAGAGCCCTATCATTGACTGTATAAGTCCCACTCCGATTTGACCCACCAAAATACAACATCTTGCAGTCACCTAGATTAAACTCCATCTGCCATTCCTCAGCCTGCTGGCTCAGTTATAAGACCATAAGACCATAAGACATAGGAGTGGAAGTAAGGCCATTCGGCCCATCAAGTCCACGCTGCCATTTAATCATGGCTGATGGGCATTTCAACTCCACTTACCCGCACTGTCCCCGTAGCCCTTGATTCCTTGCGAGATCAAGAATTTATCAATCTCTGCCTTGAAGACATTCAACTTCCCAGCCTCCACTGCGCTCCATGGCAATGAATTCCACAGGCCCACCACTCTCTGGCTGAAGAAATGTCTCCTCATTTCCGTTCTAAATTGACCCCCTCTAGTTCTAAGGCTGTGCGCCACTCTCTGGCTGAAGAAATGTCTCCTCATTTCCATTCTAAATTGACCCCCTCTAATTCTAAGGCTGTGCCCATGGGTCCTAGTATCCCCACCTAACAGAAACAACTTCCCAGCGTCCACCCTTTCTAAGCCATGCATTATCTTGTAAGTTTCTATTAGATCTCCCCTTAACCTTCTAAACTCTAATGAATACAATCCCAGGATCCTCAGCTGCTCATCGTATGTTAGGCCTACCATTCCAGGGATCATCCGTGTGAATCTCCGCTGGACACGCTCCAGTGCCAGTATGTCCTTCCTGAGGTGTGGAGCCCAAAATTAGACACAGTATTCTAAATGGGGCCTAACTAGAGCTTTATAAAGTCTCAGAAGCACATCACTGCTTTTCTATTCCAACCCTCTTGAGATAAATGACAACATTCCATTTGCTTTCTTAATCACGGACTCAACCTGCAAGTTAACCTTTAGAGAATCCTGTACTAGCACTCCCAGATCCCTTTGTACTTCGGCTTTATGAATTTTCTCACCGTTCAGAAAATAGTCCATGCCTGTATTCTTTTTTCCAAAGTGCAAGACCTCGCATTTGCTCACGTTGAATTTCATCAGCCATTTCCTGGACCACTCTCCTAAACTGTCTAAATCAAGTTAATCAAGATCTTGCTGCACTCCCAGATAATCTTCTTCACTGTCCACTATACCACCAATCTTGGTGTCATCCGCAAACTTACGAACCATACCTTTTAAAGTCTCATTCAAATCATTTATTTAAATGACTAATAACAGTGGACCCAGCACATCCCTGTGGCACACTACTGATCACAGGCCTTCAGTCTGAAAAACAACCCTCTGCCACCACTCTCTGTCTTCTACTGTCAAGCCAATTTTGTATCCAATTGGCTAGCTTTCCCTGCATCCTGTGAGATTTAACCTTATTCAACAATCTACCACCATGCGGTCCTTTGTCAAAGGCCTTGCTAAAATCCATGTAGACAACAGCATGCCCTCATCTATGTTCTTGGTAACTCCTTCAAAAAACTCAATCAAGTTCAAAGGATACGATTTCCCACCTGCTGATTATACCAAATAAGTTGTTGCCTCTCCAAATACCTGTAGATCCTGTCTCTCAGAATCCCCTCTAACAAGTTACTGACCACAGAAGTTAGGCTCACCGGTTTGTAGTTCTCAGGCATTTCCCTGCAGCCTTTCTTAAATAATGGCACAACATTAGCCACCTTCCAATCTCAGGGCACTTCACCTGTGACTGTCCACAGTAAAAATATCTCCACTACGGGACCCGCAATTTCCTCTCTAGCCTCCCACAAGGTCCTGAGGTACACTTCTTCAGGTTTATCTACCTTAATGTGTTTTAAAACTTGTAGCACTGCCTCTTCTGTCATATGGGCTCTCTTCAAGACATCACTATTAATTTCTCCAAGTTCCTTAACTTGCTCAATGGTAAATACTGACGAGAAATATTCATTTAGGATCTCACCTATCGCTTGTGACTCCATGCATAGACAACGTAGTTGATCTTTAACAGGTCTTATTCTCTCCCCAGTTAGTCTTTAGCCCTTCATGTAGTTGTAGAGTCACTCTGGATTCTCCTTTACCTTATCTGCCAAAGGTAGCGCGTGTCCCCTTTTGGCCCTCCTGATTTCTCTCTTGAGTGTTCTCTGACACCCTCTATACTCCTCAAATATATCCCAGCTATACATGACATATGCCTTTTTCTTGACCAGGGTCTCAATAATTCTAGTCATCCAGGATTCCCTTTCCCTTCAGTCTAATAGGAACATGCTGGCACTGAACCCTCATTATCTCACTTTGAAAGCCTCAGTGATGTGCGATTCCTGGCCACCGATGGCAATTTGTCAATCAGGCAATTGACACCTATTATCCCTGAGGGCACCACAATTTATTGGTGGCTAAAGGATTAACTGAAGGCCACAAGGGTTTCTTATTCCTTTGGAAGGTGGCCCATCAAACATCGGTTGGGCTTGCCAGCATGCTCTGGGTTGTGTAATTGCTCTATATTCGGGGCCCTGTGCCCATTCATGGGACAGGCACTGGTCCAGGGATTGGCTGCAGAAACCAACCAATCCTCCTCCTTCCCCACCCCTACCATCAAGCCCTGACTGCACTCCCGATTCTCCAGAGACAAGCTCCAAACCTGTGACCCCTGTTTCTGTCTTTTTCCACCTGCGGCCTGGACCTCGGGAGGATGCAATTCTCCTAGCAACATCACTCCCACTGGTGCTGGTGGCATGAGGAGCTTCCAGTCTCTGACTGGCCAGCAGCTCTTGACAGGTATGTCTTCTTCTGTCAGTTGCAGGGATGGTCCAGTGGGAGTCCTTGGTTTCAATGGGCATCCCACTGGGGCTGAGCAGGGTTGCCTGCTAGTCTTCTAAAGGCTGGCCAAGACCCCTGGTGACCTCTCAAAAATGTAGCCTTGGCCCAATTCAGCAAGCTCTGATGAAACACCATACCCAATATGTGTCTACCTTTAATAATTACTGAAGGCAAACTGCCATCTATCAGTTGCTGACAGGAGGTTAACAAAGCATTTATTTGTTTTATGTCAAAGCAATTAAGCAAACCTACTCCACCCTTATAAGCAGCTTCTGACATAATGCAAACAAATCATTTTGGCTTAAGGCATTTATTGAAATACTGTAATACAAAATTAAAATGGCAATGTTAACCCAAGTCATGATGGCATGTATTATTTAAGCTTCCTTCAATTACACAAACTTTTTCTCCCACACCTATTGGACAATTTGTTACACCCTTGTCATAGTAGGTTTGGAGGTGGTGAGGGCATTGAGTGGGAGGATGGTAAGTATGGATCCTTCGCCTTCCTGTCCCTTCCCTGACCCTGGTTAAGGGTTTCAAACCAATGTTAGGTGTTGGGTGGTCAGCATGACAAGGAAACTGTGCAGCTGTCATCCAGTGGCTGTGCCTCATTCAAAGGCACTCAGAATTTGATTGAAGGGCATGGCACTGTCAAATGGAGGGGGTGCAGTATTCTTGCTGATGAAACCCCCATACATCCTCTCCTTCACCTGAGTCTGTGAAACCGTAATCCGCCATCACTTACCTGGGTCACTCTGTAATCCTGGGCACGTGATGGATGTATTTCCTACAATAGCCAGTGCCTCTCTCATGCAGCTCTCAGCTGTGAAGGCCTCCTGTCCCCAGATCCTGATTTCAAAGAAGGCCCAGTGATGGCGTGTTAATTTGCTAAATGCCCCGTACTTTGTCAGGCATTCCCCTAAGAAGACAACACAACTCTCTTTCCAATTCTCTAGCCAGTGGAAACCCCCAATGGCTGTCAAGACTGGTTGCTAAGTATGTCAAAAGCTAAGATAGACAGATATTTTGTCAGTGAGGACATCAAAGATTATGGGGATAAAGCAAGGCCATGAGGATTATTAGATCAGCCATGATTTCACTAAATGGCAGAGCAGATTCGATGGGTTGAAAGGTCTACTTCTGGTCTTACGTCCTTTAGTTTCATGGCTGAGATCCTGGTCACCTCCACAAAATCCCTCCGTTGTGTTTGTTTGCTATTTACGTATCTTTTTCGATATATTACTTCCTCTGTCTAGCTATTGGCTTGCTTCGCTCTGTATCACTGATTCTACAGGAATGACTGAGGATAGCAGCCAATTTCTGGAGGACACAAAAAGACTGGTGAAATAAACATGTGGCCATTGGGAATTATGGTAAATCTTTATAAGTCTTTATAAATCTTTGGTTAGGCCTCAGCTGGAGTAATCTATCCAATTCTGCGCACCACATTACAGGATGGATGCCAATGACTTGGAAAGGAGGTTCATTGTGGATTAGGGAATTTCAGTTTTGTGGAAAGACTTGAATTGTTCTCCTTAAAGTAGAGGCAGTTTGGGGGAAGATTTAATGGAGGCACTGCTCATTATGAGGAATAAGCACAGGTTGGAAACACAAGCAAAAGACAGTAGAGGCAACTAGCTGATGGAAGTTGTAATAACTTTCTGACCTCAAAGAGCAAGAATATGCAAAGCTGTGATGAAAGGGGCAGAGGAGGCAGCTGTGATAAAAGAGGGGGAAGGTCCGAAGAGATGGTATAAGCATGATGGGCTGTACAACCTCTTTTATTGTTGTATGATTCTTCAACAAAAATGTGCATCCACTGAAATGAAATATTACCTTACAACATAATATTCTTTGGCTCAAAAGCAGGAATACCAATGGACATTTCAATTGCCCTTAGACATTCAATGGCATCATTACCACTGAATCCCCCATTATCAACATCTGAGAGGTTATCATTAACCAGAAACTGAACCTGACCAGCCATAGAAATGCTGTGGGCATGAAAGCAGGCCAGAGATTAGGAAATTTGCAGTGAGTAATTTACCTTCTGACTCGTCAAAATCTGTCCACCATTTACAAAGCACAAGTCAGGCATGTGTTAGAATACATTCCCATTTGCCTGATGAGCGTTGTTCCAACAACATTCAAGAAGCTCGACATCCAGGACAAATCAGTCCACTCGAATTTCACTACATCCACAAAAGTTTTCTCTCTCCAACATTGACAGCAGCAGCAGTGTGTATAATCTACAGAATTTGCCAAGCTCTTTCCACAGCATCTTCCAAACCATGGCCACTTCAATCTAGAAGGACAAGTGCAAGAGATAAATGGGAACAGCACCATCTGCAAGTTCCCTTCCAAACTACTCACCATTCGGATTTGGAAATATATTGCTATTTCTTCTTTGTTGCTGGGTCAAAATCCTGGAATTCCCTCCCCAATGACACTGTGAGTTGCCTACACCTGCAGTGGTTCAAGAAGGCAGCTCACAATCACTATCACAATTTTAGGTGTACAAAATGATCAGAGGTATAGATAGAGTGGACAGCCAGAGACTTTTTCCTAGGGTGGAGGTAGCTATTATGAGGAGGCATAGTTTAAAAGTGAGTGGAGGTAGATATAGGGGAGGCGTCAGAGGTAGGTTCCTTACTCAGAGAGTGGTAGAAGCGTGGAATGCATTGCTGGAGACGGTAATGGAGTTGGCCTCATTAGGGGCATTTAAGCGGCAATTAGACAGGCATATGGATGATAGTATAAGGTAGGGGTGGAGGTTAGATAGACCGTAGGTTTAGGTTAAAAGTTCAGCACAACATGGTGGGCCAAAGGCCCTGTACTGTGCTGTACTGTTCTATGTTCTAATCAGCTTCTCAAGGGCAAGTAGTGATAGGAAATAAGTGTTTGTCCAGCCAGTGACACACACTGGGAATCCAGAAAGTTGTTTTGCTGTGGCGCTTCCTGATGCCAGAGTTTAGGACATCTCTTCAGGGCTAAAGTGGAATGTATGGTGATTGGCAGGAAGACGGATCTAGTTGTGGCGGTTCACATATTTACCAATGACATAAAAAAGACTACGAAAGAGGCTCTGCTTAGAGAGTCTGAGCCCTAGGGACTCCAATAAATAGCAGAACCTCAAAGAAAAAGCTATGGATTATCACAAATCACGAGCAAAACAGCACAAGGTAAATATGATTAACATGTTGAATGAGTGACTTAAAGAGTGGCAAGGGGGATCTGGGTTTTGGTGAAATAATGAGAGCTTGAAGCGAAAGCAGGACAATAATCGTGGGTGATTTAATCTACATATAGAACTGGATTTTATGTGCTCTCACTGGGTGGGATTTTGGCGCAAATGGGCATGTACAAGAGATTGGGTGATCACCTACCATTGAAGTTTAACTTCATAACACACCAAGCGGGTGGGTGCTGAATCAGCTGGCCTCCTACATGCCATATATAAACAAAATACTTCAGGCCAATTAGACTGATTAGCAAGCCTATTGACTTAATAACTGAATAAGATGAAAATATGACAGGTTTGGGCAGGAAGGCCATTTTGAATGGACTACATGACCAAAGGGAGGATGAGATGTGTGTGACTTCATCTGGGGTGCTCATTCGTGGCACACCTCTAAGATGTCACTTGCCTGACAAAACCCAAAACCCTCCATGCCCTAAAACCCTCACAATCACCTTTCTGGGGTACCTATCGTCTCCTCTGTTCTCCTGCCTGCAGACTCGGCTGCATCCACTACTGAAAACCAGTGCTACTGAGGCTGCTGAAGATGTCAGCCATCAGACTGGCCAGCAGCTCCCAAGGATAGGACCTCCTTCTACTGAGGGGCATAAAGGTAACCAATATAACCCATCACCAGCATGTTCTGGCTGTGGGGTGAGCTTGCTTGGAAAATGATGGCTTCCGGTAGACTTTCCGTTTTGGTGGGTGAGCAGTACAACTGCCCATAAAGTACAGGCCATAGATTCAGCAAATCAGATTGGCAAAGAAAGCCAGACAGCTAAGTTTACAGAGTGCTTCTGTCACAATTTCATAGAGCAGCATATCCTAGAGCCAAACAAAAACCAGGCTATTCTCTCCTGTCTTCCATCCTATCGGACCATCCAATCCTTGATCTACCTTGTTCGTAAACTAGGTCAACTTGAAATTTTCCCAGTTCTGATGAAATTCCTCTCCATAGTTGCCACCTGACTTGCTGAGTATTTCAAGCATTTGCTGTTTTCATTTCCGATTTCATCTGCAACATTCTGCTTTTTACGTTTCTGTTGATTTGTTGTGATATTCTCTGGGGTTTCTAAGCATTTTTCCTAACTGAGACCTGCATTGTATCATTTTGTTGTTTGGATGCATTTTTACAGCTTCAGTGTGAGTCAAATTAAAAGTTGAAAAGCTTCCATGATGGCATGTTCTTAACCAGCCTGACGAACATGGTTACATCTCTTCAATTTTACAAAAGGAATAAATGGTGTCAGTTTGAGCCTTTATTTGGACCACAATTGTTTATATTGAGTTTAATGTTTACCATTGATTCAAAGAGTAAACAGAGTGCCCAGTACTGCTGTGAGCAATACAGACTGTCACAGTCCAGGTTTGATCTTTTGATCTGGTGAATTGGCTGTTCACAGCTTTGGCAGTATAATGGATACATAGTTGGCTTCAGTGCTACTTGGCTCAGAAAAGACAAAATAACCCGCTAAGGTTCCCAAATTCTAATCACTATCGAATGGCCCCTGCTGGAACATGTGCAAGTGTTGACATGGACTGAGGATAGGATCAGGCCTGCCATGGCCGACTGACACTCAATACCGAGGATCATGTCTGCAAAATAACAACTGGGACTAGGGACTACTTGATATTTGTAAAATAAGTTATGAATACAAGAAGATCAGAGGAAATTAGAACAGTTAAAACAAAACTATTTTACACAAGATTATTTCGAATGCACACTAAAAATACCAAGCCCGTGTTTATGGACCACATGAGCCTTCACTTACTCTACTGATCAAATTCAACCATGTATCTTTCTATTCTTTTATCCCTTATCTAGCTTCCCTTTAAACATATCCATGGATTTTTTCCAAAGTATGTGGATCCTGCAGGTCTAGCCATCATACCTCAATTATCATGTATCTCAGTATTCCTTTAGGTAGCAAGTTGAAAATTCTCACCATTTCCCAGCTAAAAAATTTCCTCTTGAATTCCAAGTTGGATTTATGAGACACTATCGCATATTTATGACCTCTGGTTTTGTCTGCTTCACAAATGAAAACATTTGCTCTTCCCGTCTACTCTACCAGTACTTTTCCTAATCTTAAAAAACTCTATCAAAACTTTGCATAGCCTTCTCTTTCCTAGAGAAAAGAAAACTCACCTATTCAGTCTTATTTTACATAAAACTTCTCAGTTTTGGTAACAATGCTGTTAATGTTTCTCACACCTTCTCCAGTGCTTCTTTATTCTTTTTATAATGCAGAGAACTGTACTCCAAGTGTGTTCAAACCAAGGGTCCGTACTAGTTTTGCCTAATTTCACTGTTTTTCAATTCTAGTCCTCGAGAAGCAAAGCTCAGAGCTTTATTTTTTTCAAAATGGAAGCCACTCCAGGAAGGTGTCCCCTCTGCTCAACTAATTAATGTTTATGTTACCAGCTGAAGTGCTGGATGATTTATTCACTAAAAATTGGGTGTCATTCAGATGTACTTCCATACATCAGAAGTGCTGCTTTCTTAAACATCTAGCCCTGTAGATTTCAACACATGTGGGTGTGCACACAGTATGAGGTCAACCAAAGCTTCTGGGGGGGGGGGTAGAGACTGCCCATGACTATCTGATTTGATCCACTACATAAATTTAATTCTGCTTCAAAGATAGAAACAAAAAAAAAAGCATTACATTATGAAACACAATCCAAAAAAGCACAATAACATTCTTTTGTGTAAACATATTGACTGAGCCACTCACTAAGGATATGAGTCAGTTTTACCACTGAGATCCTCACTGCCTTTGCCAATTGTTCAGCTTAATGAAAGAACTGTCTAATCAAAGGAAATTAGTTTATTTGCATAACTCTGCCAAAAGGTTTCTTGGCTTGATTTCTGTTAACTTTTGAACTCATCGCTCCAAAACAATGACATCTTCAGTTTAACATTTCATTGTTTCCCCCTAAATTAGTTATTTAATTTATAATTTGTTCCTCCCCATGCTCCCCTCCACTGGTTGGGCACACCATATTTCTTTCAGCCAGAACAGTAAGACAATGTGAGGTATGAGTCATGGCTTCATTATAAGAACGACACAAGACTATTGAGTATTTTCAGTGCATTCACGTTCCAGCTACTCCTGAAATACGCCAACTCTGTGTTCTATTTCAGAGTTGCGATGAAAAGTGCAAAGGGGGCACATGGGAAATGGCCATTCCAATGCAGCGACTACACGTTGGCTGCATCAGTAGAGCAGAGTGGAGGTTCCTAGATCCACTGACACAACTGAGGCATTAGAGAATGGTCCAGTCAAATTGCTCCAAGCATCACAGGGTGTGCGCAGACTTGATGGACCAGACGGCCTTCTCCTGTCTGCCTTTTCGGTATGCATCTGTGCTGACTTCAATTAACAGCTTTAGGTACGACTTGAGTTCCCTGTTTTTTCTTCTGGAGTCTCTCAGCAGTTGTAACTCACATTCAACTGCTTCCCTTCTATGTTAAAGTGAGTTAGTCTCATGCTTTGACTTTCAAATGTATGTGGAACCAACGCTCCCTCCCTGACTTTCATATAGTCCCACACTAGGGCTTATGCACAAATGTCGAGGCTCACACTCCAGTGCAGTCCAGAGGGAGTGTTGCATTGTCAGAAGAGTTATCTTGTATTTGAATTGTTAAACCAAGGCCCCGGCCACCTGTCTTTTTGAAGGATGTAAAAAATCCCTTTGCACTATATTGAAGAGGAGCAAGTGAGCTCTCCCAACTGCTTTGGCCAAGACTTAACTGTCAATCTTTATCACTAAAAGGATGACCACATTGCTGTTTGCAGGAGCTGACTGTGTTCAAATAGGCTGCCACATTTCCAAAGTTACAACAGTGACTACACTTTAAAAACACTTCTTTGCTGTAAAGCAGTTCAAGATGTCTGATTATGAAAGTGCTATATAAATATAAATCTCTTTTTCCCAGTATTTTATATTTCCAGTTTTTCAAGACTAATGAATTGGTTAATAGATTCCGTAGCTACCTCATTTTGAAAATAACAGGGATTTTCAGCCATTAATGATAAGTCACTGAAGAATCTTGCCTCAACTATTAGCCTCTATCTGTTGTCCCACTTTTCTCTCAATATTTTCGTGAACTTGCTGAGCAACCCAAATAGCTCTGTCTTAAGGCTGGAAATCACAGAGGCAGTTTTCAGTGTCCAATAAAATCACTTAACTCCAATTAACCACTTAAAACTTCACTGTCTCCCTCTCCCACCGCAACCTTCTTGTAATCTGCTCGGCCCTGAAACTGCTCAATCACGTCCTAAAAACTCCCACTTCCTACAGACAAAGGCCGTGGCTGTGGGTACCCACATCCTATGTAGGATACGTGGAACAATCCCTCTTCCAAAGCTACACTGGCCCTAACCCCCTCTTCCTCCGTTACATCGATGACGATATCGGCGCCGCCTCATGCTCCCACGAGGAGGTCGAACAGTTCATTGTCTTCACTAACACCTTCCACCCCAACCTTAAGTTCACCTGGACCATCTCTGATACCTCTCTTTCCTTCCTGGACCTCTCTGTTTCCATCTCTGGCAACCACCTGGAAACCAATATCCATTTCAAGCCTACCAACTCCCACAGCTACCTAGAATACACCTCCTCTCACCCACCTTCCTGCAAAAAGGCCATCCCCTACTCCCAACTCCTTCGCCTCTGCCGCATCTGCTCCTGACATGAGGCATTCCACTCCCGGATGTCCCAGATGTCCTTGTTTTTCAAGGACCACAACTTCCTCTCCACAGTGGTCAAAAATGCCCTCGACCGTGTCTCTCGCATTTCCCACAACTCATCCCTCACACCCTGTCCCCACAATAACAACCAAAACAGAATCCCCCTTGTCCACATGTATCACCCCACCAACCTCCGAAACCAATGCATCATCCTCCGACACTTCTGCCATCTGAAATCTGAGCCCACTACCAAAGACATTTTTCCCTCCACACCCTTATCTGCCTTCCGGAGGGACCATTCTCTCCGTGAGTCCCTTATCCGCTCCACACTCCCCTCCAGCCCCACCACCCCCGGCACTTTTCCCTGCAATCGGAGCAAGTGCTACATCTGCCCCTACACCTCCCCCGTCACCCCCATCTCAGGCCCTAAGAAGACCTTCCACATCAAACAGATGTTCACCTGCACACCTGCTAGTGTGGCATACTGTATCTGCTCCTCTTGTGGCCTCCTCTACATCGGGGAAACCAAGCGGAGGCTTGGGACAGCTTTACGGAACACCTACGCACGGTTCATAACAAACAACCACACCTCCCAGTGGCGAACCATTTCAATTCCCCCTCCCACTCCTTGGACAACATGCCCATCCTGAGCCTCCTGCATTGCCACAACGATGCCACCCAAAAGCTGCAGGAAAAGCATCTCATATTTCGCTTGGGAACCCTGCAGCCTAAGGGTATCAATGTGAACTTCACAAGCTTCAAAATCTCCCCTCCCCCAAATGCATCCCAAAACCAGCCCAGCTCGTCCCCGCCTCCCTAACCATTCCTCCCACCTCAAGCCCCACCCCCATTTCCTACTCACTAATCTCATCCCACCTCTTGACCTGTCCGTCCTCCCTGGACCGACCTATCCCCTCCCTAACTCCCCACCTACGCTCACCTTTACTGGCTCCATCCCTGCCTCCATGACCTGTCTGTCTCCTCTCCACCTATCTTCTCCTTTATCCATCTTCTATCCGCCTCCCCCTCTCTCCCTATTTATTTCAGAATCCCCTTTCCCTCCCCCATTTCTGAAGAATGGTCTCGACCCGAAATGTCAGCTTTCCAGCTCCTCTGATGCTGCTTGGCCTGCTGTGTTCGTCCAGCTCTACACCTTGTTATCTCAAATCACTTAACATATGATTTTCTGGTTCCTTCATTCTCTTACCCTTTGGAATAGTGATTGGTAAATTCTGTGTACAATGGCTGTAGGTTACTGCAGTGTTGTTGTTAAACTAGGAATTTCAAGTGAGACTGTATGCACACTAGTATCCCCCAGTGTGACCAGGAAAATAAGGTACCAAGCTGTTCTTATCTTGGTTGAATTTATGCACATCACCATCACTTGACGCAGTATTGCAGTTTGTGAGTAGCAATTTAATTAACTTTCATTGTAAGGTGTAAATTATTTTAGCAGCATCTTCCACTGTCAGTAAGCACAGTTGTCATAGTCTTACCAGACCATAGGCTGCTCTCTCATTAGAGAAAGGGACAACTGGTTATGGTTTGATCTGAGGGTCACCACACCTCAGGCTAGAGGCAAGGGTGGGAATCAAATCCACACTGTTGGCATCGTGCTGCATCGCAAACTATCAAACCAGCTAAATGAGCTAACTGACCTCAAAATGAAAAAAATTGAGGATGAAATGGAGTCAGCGATTTGGAGCAGAGTGTAACACAGTTATGTGGTGTGAGAGATCACAAGGAAAAGGAACAAAATATTTTCATTCTCACTTTTTACCAGAGACATCTGAGTATTAAAATAAATCCGCATAAGGAATATTTGGACAGTGAATCAGGGGAGATAGAGTCAGAGGTCACACGACACCAGGTTATAGCCTAACAGGTTTTTTGGAAATCACAAGCTTTCAGAGCGCTGAAAGTCACCTGACAAATATTTTAATAAACCTAGTTAAAATAATCACATTTTGCTTTCTGCCCTAATCAGAATTACCAGCAATTCAAATCAAATTGACTGACTTTCATAAATACAATCAAGACCATGGCTTGGTCTCCACAAAGTGCATCAACATTACAATTTTACTAAATTATATTAAATTATTGTCCAAGTTACTCAGTTCCATTTTTGCCTTTTGTAGTAGATAAGGCCTTAAGACTTCTTTTTGTTAAGTGTAATTAATGCACTTAGCTTGGGCAGTGAATTCCCTTGTTTCTGCAACATTGCACAACCAGGAAAGGAACACAGATTTATATCTGAGTGCTAATGCCAACAATCCTGAGCTGTTGCAGAGAAAGCCGCTAAGGTCGTATGTTTTGCTGAGAGTTCAAGATTAACTGCCTTCTACTCCAGTTCTGATTTCTCAGAGCAACACAGCTGATTCGGTTCCAACAGGCATTGAAGTGAAAGTAGCTTCAAAGTCCAGAGGACTTTCTTAAATCAGCCCTAATCGCTGCTTTCCTGGCACGCTCACATCTTACAAACCTCTCTCAAAAATTGTCCCAGGTGAGCAGGGAAGTGAGTAGCATATGCACGCTCCTCCTAATGGAGCAGGGGTTCTCATTAGGTATGCACAAAGATTTATATAAGGCAGTGGCATTTCAGTTTCTAGGAGCAGGTTAACATAGTATGTTACCCATACAGCCAGCAAGTCGTGGTTTTTAAGACCACTGGGGATTATTTTAGGATTGGCAATTAATTAAAATGAACAACAATAATTACATTTGAACAGGGAATGCCTGGCAAGCCACCAACGCCCACTTTGTCTGGGGAAAAAGTGTGATATTTCTTTCAAAAAATTGGAAAAAGCTTAAACTTGTTTTGAGCTAACTGCAGCCAATTCTTTGCAACATTGTGCAAGCAATGGGTCTACTTTAACACGGGAGGTTTGAGGTCACACAGTGAAAATGATTGTTCACTGACAAAAATTAGTGGTAAATAATTAGTGCTTTCACATATAAGAACCATGCCTTAAGAAAGAGGAAGATTAGCGAATGAGCAAGAAATGGGATGAGTCTGAGAGATTTGAGGAGAAAAGCTGTGGTCTATTCCTGCATTATTAATGATAGTTGGTCAAGTGGCATGGACATATCAGACCATATGCACACACTGCATAGGTATAGGCTGTCCAGCCACTGGTTTATAACTGACTGATTAAATCAAATTCCATTCTCATTCCACATCATCTTGGGATCAATGCCGTTTTTAGAGATCTACACTGTGCAATTCTAATGATGAAAACCAGTGGCCTTACCTACGACATACACAGGAGTGCTATTCTTCAAAGTGAGAACCATTGATATATGAATAAGCCAAATACCACTTTATCACTTGGGATTCTGGGTCTTTTTTTGGCCTTGTGTTTTGCCAACTCTAACTGTTTTGCCATGAACATTGAATTAAGTCAGTGCCCTTGATCATACATTAACAATGTGGAACAACCATTTTCAAGAAAGAAAAAAATATATATTTAGAATGCATTTTCATTCTCACTGGATATTTCAAAGGGCTTTATAGTCAATTTTATTCCGAAGTGTAGTCACTTTATTAATGTAGGAGACGTGGCAGCTAATTTATTCTTAGCAAACTCCCATGCCAACAATTCAATAATAACTTGATAATCTGGTTTTCACATTGTTGGTTGAAGGACAACATTGGTGAGGACACCAGGATAAATTAAACCAAACATAAAAATTGCTGCAGAAACTCAGCAGGTCTGGTAGCATCTGTGGAGAAAGAAACAGAGTTAATGTTTTGTGGCTGATATGACCCATCTTCGGAAAAGCAGTTCATTTCATGTTTCCTGCATTCCACAGTGTGTCACTTTTATTACCAAGATAACTCCATTCTTCAAAATAGTGCCATGGGATCTTTCATATCCACACATGCGTGCAGATATGTTCATCTGAGAGTGCTGCATTTCCTCAATACTGCATTGCAGTTTCAGTCTTCATTTTTATGATCAAGCCCTGGAGTGAGAGTTAAACCTGGAAACTTGTGATTCAGAAGCAAGTGTAGAAACAATGGAGCCATGGCTATTGCAGCCACAATAGTACGTTGGAAAACATTTTACACTACAGCTGACTATGAAAGAAGAACTAAATTGGACTGAGGCAATAATTACAAGCAACCTAATGATCCTAATATTGCATACATGTATGTTTCAAGGCCCAGCTGGTAGGTCACGGTGGTATATTCATTACTTTTTAAACATAAATCTCTCCCACCTGAACTTGGAATCTGGTCTAGATAGTGAAAGCTTTCATCAAACACATAGATTGGGTCTTTCAGCCATAAAGATGAGCCAACTGGGCACCTTATAAGCTCGTCAGTCCCTCTTTGACTGCTCCCCTCTCCAACAAACACATCAGCTCAAGGCTTCTGTTCTGATCAGATCCCCAACTAACTACAAACCTGACAAAACTGGGTCGTCGAGCTTGAAATCATCCATAGTGTTTAGCTGCAAAACTCTCTCCCTGCTGAATGTGGCATTTGTGGATGGAAGGATGCTGTCACCTATCCTTCTTCCATTGACAGGGTCTAAGGACCAATAGCTTTACAGAAGTATAGAATAAACAACTGGTGAGTCTTAACAAGAAGAGGCTCTTGTATCAACAAGATATAGTTTATTGCATGTTAGCAATTAGATAAAATTTACATTAGTTTGTTAGACATTGTTATGTAGCCTGTGAGGAGACCTGTAGTTGTAGGTCTATATTCTACAAGATCCCAAGATCTTCTGCTATGTCTCCATCCATGCCAGTATGGCATCATCAGATTGGGATAGACATTAATACAGTATCTGATATTAACATTTTCAGAACCATTATCATATTCAACACTGATCTCCAGAAAAGGGATACCTCCCCAACACCCACTGTCAACAAAAAGCCTAACTACAATGACTACAACTACAAAGAGCAGTGATGTGGTGACTGGGTTACTGAACTCGTACTTCCAAGGTCTTGGGTAAGAGAATTGTCACCGTTACTTTGAAAGTAAAAGTGACTGACAGTTTGCAAGTAGCAAGATCCCAATTTTGTTTTGTCAATGACTGCAGTAGAATAGAAAATTAAGCGCAGTGTAAAGCAAACTCAATTTGACATGACTTGCTTTCCGCTAGTCCCAAAGCTCTGCTTCACCCTCAAAGAGATAATAAGAACTGCCAATGCTAGAGTCAGAGGCAACACAGTGTGGAGCCGGAGGAACACAGTGGGCCAGGCAGCATCAGAGGAGCAGGAAGTTGACATTTCGGGGGTTGGGACCCTTCTTCAGAAATCCCGAACTGAAACGTCAACTTTCCTGCTTCACCGTCAATATGTTTTAGTGGTGCTGGACAACAAAATTTGGTTTTATCAGAGCATCTTCAATGTCGCAAAACATCCAAAGGTGCTTCACAAGTGCATTATCAAACTGATTTTGAAACTGAGTCACAAAAGGGGATATCACAAGAAAAGAAAAATGGAATCACAGAATGGTTCCAGCACACAAGTAGACATTTGGTCAGTCTTGTCTGTGATAGCTCTCTGATGGAGCAATTCAGCTCGTGATACTTCCCTGACTTCTCTACATAGTTATCTATTCATGAATAGGATGTTGGTTTTGCTGGCTAGGTCAGCATTTATTGCTCATCCCTCATTGCCCACTGGCCAGTTAAGAATCAACCACATTGCTGTGGGTCAGGAGTTCACATGTAGGTTCGATTACATGAGGAGAGTTGTTTCTTTTCTGAGAGGATATTAGTGAAACAGATAGGTTTTTGACAACAATATCTTCATGTCAATCATTTGATTTCTAATCCCAGATTTTACTGAATTCAAATTCCAAATCTGCCATGGTAGGATTACAACCAATGTCCTTGGAACATTACCTGGAATTAATAACCCAGTGACAATATCATAGAGTCACAGAGATGTACAGGACAGAAACAGACCCTTCAGTCCAATATGTCTATGCTGACCAGATATCCTAAATTAATGTAATCCCATTTGCCAGCATTTGGCCCATATCCCACTAAACCCTTTCTATTCATATTCCTATCCGTATGCCTTTTAAATGTTCTCCATACCACCTCCTCCAGACACTCACCATTATCTGTGTGAAAAAGTTGCCCCTTAGGTCCCTTTTCAATCTTTCCCCTCTCACCTTAAATCATGCCCTCTAGTTTTTGACTCCGCAACCCTGGAAAAAAGACCTTAGCTATTCACCCTATCCATTCCCCTCATGATTTTATAAATAGGTCACTCCTCAGCCTCCGGTGCTTTGGGGAAAATAGCCCAGCCTATTCAGCGTCTCCTTATTGCTCAAAGCCTCCAATCCCGACAACATGCTTGTAAATCTTTCTGTACCCTTTCAGGTTTAACAACACATTTCCTATAGCAGGGAAACCAGAACTGAATGCAGTATTTCCTATGCCATTGTTTCTCCTTTACCCGCTACTCTCACCTATATTTTCAGACAATAATCCAATTCTCTCTTGAAAGTCTTGATCAACTAGCCTCCATCACATTTTCAGGCATTCCAGATACTAGATTCTAAAAGGAAAATCTTGCATTACATAGTACTTGTCATAATTACTGGATGTTTCAGAGTGCTTTATCACAAAGAAAATGTGAGTGGGTTGTTGCGTAGTGGGAATATCATTGAACTAGTAATCGGAAATCCTACACCAATGTTCTGGAGACATAGGTTTGCATCTCATCATGGTAGATGGTGAAATTTGAAATCAATAAAATCTGGAATGAAGAGGGAGCCTAATGGTGGCCATATGAACACTGTCAATTTTTCTTTTAATAAGAAATCCAACTGATTCACTATTACCCTTCATGGAAGGAAATTTATTATACATCGTTGATCTGCCCTACATGTGACTCCAGACCCATAGCAATGTGATTGACTCTTAATTTACCTGAGGACAATTAGGGATGGGCAGTCAATACTGACCTAGCCAGCAATGCCCACATCCTGTGAACAAATTTAAAAGCACACCTTTGAAGTATAGTCACTGTTATGTCGATGTGATGTCGAACAGATGACCAAACATTTAGAAAAAGTTATAGGTTGTGAGGAACATTCCTCAAGGAGCAGAAAGAAATAGAGAGGGGAAGAAATTTAATGGAGGGAGCTCTATGAGTGCTATTTGGCTGAAGTCATGGCCTGGTTGAGCAAAGAGTACTCACTGTGTGCTGGGTTTCTGGTGCTTACAACAAAATGCATCACAAGGAGCACTGAGCATACCAATGAATTTCAAGTTTGAATAAGCTGAATCAGGATGTGGTATCCACAGGCTTGGTGATGGGTGTTTCATAATCCAAATGTCCTTGTAAGGGCAGGTAAATATTAAATACAACTATCTGAATATTTCTTAAATTGTTCTAGCACATTTTCACTGTTAACTCATTTCTAAATTCTCTTTCTTCATTTACAATAAATCTAAGAAACAGTCTAATTGAGCTACAAGAAGTGTAAAATGAAATATGCAAGAGAAACTCAGGAACAGAGCAAAAAACAGAGCAAATAATCAGCATTTTGAGTAGGATGGGACTTCATTTGTTAGCATCAGACCAGGCACGATTACATTCGTATTCAATGACCACGCATCAGAACCTTAGAGCATCTCAAATTCATATTTCATCCATCAGCGTTGAAGTGAAGAGTAAGCCTGCTTCTGATTTTCAGACATAGCTTGCTTGTTACAGTGACACTGATTTCAGACAATACCAACAATAATATCCAGGGTTTGAGGTGTGGGGGCTTGGAAAGGAAACAGTGAGACATCAAAGGAGCAGCTCAGAGTTTGGCTGGCAGCTGCTTGCAGTTGATTTGCAGAATTAGAACGAACATTTACTCAAAAAAAGAAATTAATTAGAACAGAAAATGTATAACAGAGTTAAGGGTAATTTAATTCATTATGGGTGGAATTTTATCCTTTCATGGGGTGCTTGGAGGCAGGGAGAGTATTTAATCAAGCAGGTGCTGGGTGTGAGCACCAAACTAAAGTCTGAGACAGGAATATTCCCTAGTTATATTTCTCATTCCACTGCCAAATTAAGCCCTTCAGTGACAAAATAATGATCAAGGGCTTCATTCTGTTGATGCTATTATTAACTTTTACTGAATGGGCCTCTCACTATGCAGAACCACAACAAATAAACCTGTGTTGACTGGGGTGAGGCTGCCTCATTCAAAAGGCAATCAGGAATCCAGCATTATATAGGGAAGGGCCCCATGAGAGCCACCCTTTTGCCTTTGATAATGACCCCACTCCTCCATGACTACAAAACTGTGAACCCATTTCTGTTATCAGTTATTTCCAGCCTGCGTCTTTTCCTGATCCTGGGTGGGTGTATTCCAGGGAGCAGCCTGGTAATATTGCTGAGCGAAAGAACAAAAACAAATTTCTGGCCGTGGGGTGTTTGATTTATGTTGCTTAAAGCATAATTTCTTCGGCACAATTTTATCTTTTTTATTTTTCTTAATTATAGTCATACAGCATGGAAACAGACTCTTCAGTCCAACTAGTCCACGTTGAACATGTTCCCAAACCTAACTAGTTCCACTAAGTCCACTTGTGTTTGGCCCAAATCCCTCTAAACCTTTCCTGTTCATGTACTATCCAAAAGACTGTTAAATGTTGTAACTGTACCTGCATCTACCACTTTCTTCAGCAGTTCATTCCACATACGAACCACTCTCTGTGCAAAAAGGTTGCCCGCATGTACTTCTTAAAGCTTTCTCCTCTCACCTTGAAAATATGCCCCCTAGTTTTGAACACCCCCACCCTAGGAAAAATACCCTTGCTATCTACCTTTTCTATGCCCCTCATGATTTTATAAACTTCTATAAGGCCATTGTTTAACCTCCTACATTCCAGTGAAAGAAGTCCCAGCCTATCTAGCCTATCTGTACAACTCAAGCCTTCCATTCCTAGCAATATCCTGGTAAATCTTTTCTGAACCCTCTCCAATTTAATAATGTCCTTCCTATAACAGGGTAACCAGAACTGCACACAGTACTCCAGAAGAAGCCTCACCAATATCCTGTACAACCTCAACACGATGTCCCATCTCCTTTACTAAGCTAGAGACCCAAACTAACCACACAGACACCGCTGTTTGTGGCAAGGCCTATACAACACCAAACTAATCTCCAAACTCTGAGACCGAGGTATATGCTCCACCCCCTGCAACGGGATCCTCAACTTCCTGACCTACAGGCTGCAATTAGTGAGAATAGGCACCAGCACCTTCCTCACAATAATCCTCAACACTGTAAACCCACAAGGCTGCGTACTCAGCCCCTTACTATACTCCCTGTACACTCATGGCTGTGTGGCCAAATTTCATCTAACTCCATCTATGAGTTAGCTGATGACACCACTGTTGTAGCCTGGATCTCAGACAATGATGTGACAGAATATAGGAAAGAGATGAGTGTTTGGTGACTTAGTGTAAAAATAACAATCTTTCCCTCAATATCAGCAGAATGAAAGAACTGATCGTTGACTTCAGGAAGCAAGGTGGAAGTCACGCCCCTACCTACATGAATAGAGCTGAGGTGGAGATGGTTGACAGCATCAAGTTCCTAGGAGTGACCATCACCAACAATCTGTCCTGGTCCACCCACATTATTGCCTCTACTTCCTCAGGAGGCAAAGGAATTTTGGCATGACCATAAAGACTCTTACCAATTTCTATATATGCACCACAGAAAGCATTCTATCCAGATGTATCATGGCTTGGTATGGCAACTGCTCTGCCCAGGACCATAAGAAATTACACAGAGTTATGAACACAGCTCAGTGTAATACGCAAGCCAACCTTCCATCCATTGACTCTATCTATACTTCTTATTGTCACAGAAAGGCAGTCAACATAATCAAAGATCCCTCCCACCCGGGTTATAATCTCTTCCAATCCCTTCTGTCGGGCAGAAGATACAAAAGCTTAAACACACGAACCAATAGATTCAAGAACAACTTCTTCCCCGCTGTTATTAGACTTCTGAATGGACCTCTCAAATTTTAAGTTTAATCTTGATCTAGCTCTTTGTGCACCTTCTCCACAGCCATAACATTGTTTTCCTCGCTCTGTTCAACCATCCCTTTGCACTTTGTATGATAAGACATGCCTGCACTGCACTGTAGTACAGTGTATACTTTCATTGTACCAAGGTACATGTGACAATAATAAATCAAATCAAATCAAATCAAATGCCTGAGCAATGAAAGCATGCATGCTAAATGCCTTCTTAACACCCTGTCTACATGTGATGCAAATTTCAAAGAATTATGTACCTTAACCCCTAGGTCTCTCCATCCTAGATATTAAAGATATCATGGGATGTGAAGATAGCACCAGAAAATGGCACAGAGGTAGAAGATCAGCTAGAATGGGACAGCTGGTTCAAAGGAGCTAAATGGAATATTCCTGTTCTTACATTCTTATATCCTATGTTGGATAACTTGCAGACTATGCCAAGAAAGCACAACATCAAACACACTGTGGGCCAAAGATAAACAAGGAGATTGGGTGAATAAGCATAATGATGCAAAGGAAATCATTATTTCTTTCAGAGGAATTAAAGCTGAAGATGGTAGGAATTGGATCTGTGGGAATGAAAAACAGAAGTTCAGATTTTATTAGGGATATGTGGCCATTTTCAAAGGTTGCTGGACGACACAGCAATCAGTATTGAAAAGATAAACAAAGTTCAGAACCCTCGGGATTTATGTTATTCATTACAAATTGTGGCAATACAATTCAGGTAACAAGGTGTACAGTTGGATGAACACAGCAGGCCAAGCAGCATTAGAGGAGCAGGAAAACTGACGTTATCAGTCTGGACCGTTCTTCAGAAATGGGGGAGGGGACGGGGATTCTGAAATAATTAGGGAGAGAGGGGGAGGCGGAGAGAAGATGGATAAAGGAGAACATAGGTGGAGAGGAGACCGACAGGTCAAGGAGGCGGGGTTGGAGCCAGCAAAGGTGAGTGTAGGTGGGGAGTTAGGGAAGGGATAGGTCGGTGCAGGGAGGACGGACAGGTCAACGAGGCGGGATGAGGTTAGTAGGCAGGAGATGGGGGTGGGGCTTGAAGTGAGAGAAGGGGATAGGCGGGAAGAATGGTTAGGGAGGCGGGGATGGTTTTAGGATGCGGTAGGGGGAGGGGAGATTTTGAAGCTTGTGAAGTCCACATTGATACCATTGGGCTGCAGGGTTCCCAAGCGGAATATGAGATGCTGTTCCTGCAACCTTCGGGTGGCATCGTTGTGGCACAGCAGGAGGCCCAGGCTGGACGTGTCGTCCAAGGAGTGGGAGGGGGAGCTGAAATGGTTTGCGACTGGGAGGTGTAGTTGTTTGTTGCGAACCGAGCGTAAGTGTTCCACAAAGCGGTCCCCAAGCCTCCGCTTGGTTTCCCCAATGTAGAGGAGGCCACAACGGGAACAGAGGATACATATACCACATTAGCAGATGTGCAGGTGAACATCTGTTTGATGTGGAAGGTCTTCTTGGGGCCTGGGATGGGGGTGAGGGAGGAGGTGCAGGGCAGGTGTAGCACTTGCTCTGGTTGCAGGGAAAAGTGCCGGGTGTGGTGGGGCTGGAGGGGAGTGTGGAGCGGAAAGGGGAGTCATGGAGAGAGTGGTCCCTCTGGAAAGCAGATAAGGGTGTGGAGGGAAAAATGTCTTTGGTTGTGGGGTCAGATTGCAGATGGCGGAAGCGTCAGAGGATGATGCGTTGGATCCAGAGGTTGGTGGGGTGGTATGTGAGGATGAGGGGGATTCTTTTTTGGTTGTTATTGCAGGGAGGGGGTGTGAGGGATGAGTTGCGGGAAATGCGAGAGACACAGTCGAGGGCGTTTTCAACCACTGTGGAGAGGAAGTTGTGGTCCTTGAAAAGTGGACATCTGGGATGTCCAGGAGTGGAATGTCTCATTTTGGAAGAAATTGGGAATAGGGATGGCCTTTTTGCAGGAAGGTGGGTGAGAGGAGGTGTATTCTAGGTGGGAGTCGGTCGGCTTGAAATGGATATCAGTTTCCAGGTGGTTGCCAGAGATGGAAACAGAGAGGTCCAGGAAGGAAAGAGAGGTATCAGAGATGGTCCAGGTGAACTTAAGGTTGGGGTGGAAGGTGTTAGTGAAGACAATGAACTGTTCGAGCTCCTCATGGGAGCACGAGGCGGCGCCGACACAGTCATCGATGTAACGGAGGAAGAGGTGGGGTATAGGGCCAGTGTAGCTCGGAAGAGGGATTGTTCCACATATCATACAAAGAGGCAGGTAGAGCTTGGGCCCATGCGGGTACCCATGGCCACCCCTTTGTCTGTAGGAAGTGGGAGGAATTGAAGGAGAAGTTGTTAAGGGTGAGGATACGTTCAGCTAAGCGGATGAGGGTGTCAGTGGAGGGGGACTGGTCGGGCCTGCTGGACAGGAAGAAGCGGAGGGCCTTTCCCATCTGCATGGGGAATGCAAGGTATCTGGACTGGACATCCATGGTAAAGATGAGGTTTTGGGGACCAGGGAATCGGAAGTTTTGGAGGTGGTGGAGGGCGTGGGTGGTGTCACGGACGTAGGTGAGGAATTCCTGGGGCAAGCGGGAGAAAATGGAGTCGAGATAAGTGGAGATGAGTTCAGTGGGGCAGGAGCAGGCGGAGACAATGGGTTGACCAGGGCAGTCAGGTTTGTGGATTTTGGGAAGGAGATAGAAATGGGCGGTGCAGGTTTGGAGAATGATGAGGTTGGAGGCTGTGGGTGGGAGGTCACCTGAAGTAATGAGGTTGCGGATGGTTTGGGAGATGATATTTTGGTGGTCGGGGGTGGGATCATGATCAAGGAGGTGGTAGGAGGAGGTGTCAGAGAGCTGGCCCCTGGCCTCGGCGATGTAGAGGTCAGTGCGCCATACTACAGCTGCGCGTCCCTTGTCTGCGGATTTTATGGTGAGGTTGGGGTTGGAGCTGCATGTTCTGTGGGGGAGAGGTTGGACTGAGTGAGAGGGGTGGAGAGGTTGAGACGATTGATGTCTCGACGGCAGTTGGAGATGAAGAGGTTGAGGGAGGGTAGGAGGCATTGGGATGGTGTCCAGGAGGATGGGGTGTGTTGGAGGCAGGAGAAGGGGTCAGTCGAGAGAGGGTTAGGCTCACCATTAAGGAAGTAAGCGCAGAGGTGGAGGCAGCGGAAAAACTGTTCAACCTCCAAGCGTGAACTGTATTCATTGATGTTTGGGTGGAGGGGTACAAAGGTGAGCTCTTTACTGAGGACTGACCACTCGCCCTCAGTAAAGGGGAGGTCTGGGGGGATGGTGAAAATCAGACAGGGCTGCGTGCTACTGTCTCCTCTGGAGCTGCTGGCTGTGGAGGCAGTGGGCGGAGCGACGTCGGCAGTGGGCGGAGTGATGTCGGCAGTGGGCGGAGCAGAGTCAGATGAACACAGCAGGCCAAGCAGCATCAGAGGAGCAGGAAAGCTGATGTTTTGGGTCGAGACCCTTCTTCACAATTGGGGGAGGGGAAGGGGATTCTGAAATAAATGGGGGGTGGTGGATAGAAGATGGACAAAGGAGAAGATAGGTGGAGAGGAGACAGACAGGTCATGGAGGTGGGGTTGGAACCAGTAAAGGTGAGTGTCGGTGGGGAGTTATGGAGGAGATAGATCGGTGCAGGGAGGACGGACAAGGGGGCTGGATGAGGTTAGTCGGTAGGAGATGTGGGTGGGGCTTGAGGCAGCTCCTATTATCTCAGAAATAGATTGTACAGTTTAGGTGCAATTTTTCTTTTCTATAAAATATTTTATATTAGCAAGTTGAGATGTAAGCATTGATATCACCTTCAGCAATTCTTGTAATAGGTTTCAAAATTCAAGATTAAAAATTGATCTTAGTTTAATGGAATTGAAAACTCACTTAAAAACTTTTGTTTTAAAGTAGAAGATAACTAAATTTCATAAGTATTAAAATGCTCAATACCAACATTCCACAGCATGAATTCACCTCATTAGTTGCACAGTACATTGCATTCTAGTTATACAGTCGCGGCCAAAGACACTGAGCCAAAAAATATCATATGGTGGAGAGTTTCCTCGTATTTTGGCTCTCAGTCCTCTCACAATGAGATGAATGATCATCAGCAATGGATTAACTTCTCAGTCACCTCACTGATGTTTGTAGTTCTGCTAGGTTAAGAAGGACTATTTGCAACACTGGGCCGAATTAAGTGCTTAAGTGGTGGGATGTTCTATTCTAGAAGGTCAAAGTGACAACCAAAGTCAGCAGACAAATGCTCCAGTGTGTAGGTCACAGCATTCTTGTGCTGTTGGTGAGTTTCTTAAAAAGGACAGCTGCCATATCTGCAAAGAAGGGTGCAGCTGAAAGAAATCCATCCACGCATTTGCCTTTTTAAAACAAAATTGAGATCACATATGGGCATCATTGGCAAGACTGGCATTTTTTTAAACTGAAAGGCTATTTCAGAGGGCAGTTCAAAGTCAGCCACAATACTGTGGATCTGGAGTCCTACACAGGCCAGACTGGCTACGGATGGCAGATAATCTTTTCAAAGGGTTGTTTGATGGGTTTTTGGGGTAGGTGATGTGGTTTCACAGTCACCATTACTGAGACATGATTTTCAATGCCAGATATTAGTGAATTTTAAGGGCCACCAGCTGCCATTGGTGGGAATTGAACCAATGTCTTCAGAGCATTTACCAGGGTCTCTAAAACACCATACCACCATCTCCTCCATTAGCTTCAGGTGATGCAGACACTGTGATGGCAACTGATCATAATCCTGGATTACTGATGGACATATTTAAATTTTAAATAAACATGTGTTTTCTAAAAGACAGCATGTAGCCAAAAGATGAATGTGGATACATTTACAATGATTATCTCACAAAGCCCTTACAGGCACCTGAAAAGTGCGAAGGCAAATGTGCAAGGAAGATATAGGAACATAGAAAATAGGAACGTGAGTGGGCCATTCAGACCTTTGAACCTGCTCTTCCATTCAATGTGATCATAGCTGATCATCCAACTCAGTCCTCTGATCCTGCTTTCTCCTCATACCCTTTGTTCCCTTTAGCCCTAAGAACACTCACACTTTAGGAAACCTAAATACCCAACAAAAACTGTGTCTACAGAAAAGCAATTGAAGTGCTCTCCTTTGCTGCTATAGCAGGGGGAATTTTAACCTAACATATCTGCTGGGAACCTGACACCATGAGATGAGCCTGCCTGGAATCTAAAATTTTATTTTGCAACTTGTCCTAATAGGACTCTCAACCTGAAAGTTTTTAGATCAGTACCTTTGTCACTTCCCTGTAACATAATCCTTCAGCCTGTAAAGAGAGGAAGGGAGAAAATTTCAGAGACAACCAAACAAAGTGCAATACAACGCACAACCTCAGACTCCAAACAACTGGGCTCTAAATAGTTCTATAAATGATGAACAATGTGCAGCATACTAAATAGATTAGTACTTCAAAGGGCAAACTATGGAATTTGGCTTCAATCATATGAATCATCAGCCAACAATATATGCGCACACCAATGACGCTTGTGCTAAACTGGATTAGGACATGCCAGAGGCATAGTTAATCAGCAACTCTTTCAAGATAAATTGAGCCCATCATCTGTCATCAAGTATTAAAGTACAAACATAACATGGTCCCTCTGATTCTACGCTGCCAGAGTTTGAAGCATTCCAAGAATAATGGTGAATAGGTCAAAGCACACTATAAATGGAAGTGTCATAATGGAAACATCAGGAATGTGGCTGTAAATTATTGCATGTAAATGACTGTATATGATTACATCACATATGAAATCCAGAACATAAAGAAATACAAAGCAGAACCATCTTTCAGCAAAACATATCAGGAGTCACTTTCCAAAATCCATACTTTGGCCATACTGAGTCTGACTGTAGATTGCAACGTTTCTGCAATCTGACCATTTGCCAACATAACAGGGAGAATCAATTTCAGTTGCCAACTAATTGCAAATTTCTCATTACAAATAATCACATTATCTTTTGTGTCCAGCTGATGCGTGTATACAATGTACCCGCTGCAATAATCTACCATTAAATTCCTCAGGAGGCTTTTGAGAAAAAATGTGAAGATCCCCAGGACTGAAGTTGGACTTCATTGTATCTTTTTAAAGGACATTAAATGGACACAACTTGGTCTAGTCTTGGGGACCGAAATCCAATACGAAAAAGGGGGTTAATTATGCCCAACTTGATATTGGGTTGAGTCACTGCTCAGTCACTGGGCAGGACCCCAGAACAGGCATAATGCTGCTAACTTGTGTTAATAATGGTTGTGGGTTCAAGGCTCATTTCAAACTGTATGTTTGTAAGTTCTTGGAAATTCCACAGACATTTTCCTAACCTCTGTGGTATTGGGTTAGGGATGATTGATGTAATTTACTGCCACCAATCCTCCTTTGTCCATAATGGGTCCAGGGCCTGTCTAATTACCTGCGGTAGAGGATATTTACTGATGATTCTAAACAAAAGGGGTATTTGTCTTAGATGACAAGATACTTTACTGCATGACAGCAATAAGAACAACTTACATTACTCATCAGGCATAAGTACTTGGTTTCTCAGCAGCTGTACCGAATACTTCTGCTCTCTGCAAAGGCTGGTATAGAAGTGAATTGGCTTCATCCAAAGACTGTGCAGCATCATCAGACTCAATGGAGCTAATGTAACTTCAACATTAAATCTTTAAGAATTATTATTTTATACAACAATTTCCTCCTGCAATTTTAGTGGTCCATCCCTTTGAAGTTATAGTGGAAGAAACTAGAGTGGCATTTCAAGACTGTAATTTAGACTGACACTGTACTGCAGTATTGAGGAAATGCTGCATAGCTAGATGGAGCATTAAAGCCAAACTATGCCTACTTATTGACGCGGATATAAAAATTCAATTGTATCATAATTGAATAATATATGAATACACATACTGATGTCTATTTTTACAAGTCTAGGGGAGATATGAATTTCTGATGTTGCTATAATTCAATCTAAAGTATGCATTATTACATCATATGTGCTATGGCTTGCTTCTGGTTGTCTGCTATATCTACTGAAGGGTGTTTCAAAAGCTGAAACTGTAACACATAGGTTAACGTTGATTTACAATTTCAAATAGCGACAGGCCCATTCTGCATTGCCAACAGTTTCTGCTTTAATTTCACCCGAATTTTCAGTTTACATTTTTTCATTTATTAATAATAACAGCTTGTTTTTTTCAGTGTAGTATTTGTTGTGTTTAACAATCAAGAATTGAAATACAACTGTGCAATGATTATCTTATGTTAATTTTTGGAAAACCCACAACATCTACCTTCAAAGGTTGAAGGGCAAGGATAAGCCCAGGAAGTATAGGCCATTTAGTTTAATTTTGGGGCAGTTTTTAGAAACTGTTAAGAACAGATCATTTGGACTAATGAGGGTAAAGAGGTTCATGTGACGAACATGGCCTTCTAAATGGTATTTGATAAGGTGCCACAGAACAATCCCGTCAGCAAAGTCAAAGTGAGATAACAAGGTGTAGA
>JAHRHZ010000018.1:7213824-7243267 GCA_024137785.1 Ginglymostoma cirratum
TCTGCCTCCTCTCCACCTATCCTCTCCTCTATCCATCCTCTATCCGCCTCCCCCTCTCTCCCTATTTATTTCAGAACCCTCTTCCCCTCCCCCATTTCTGATGAAGGGTTTAGGCCCGAAACGTCAAGTTTTCCTGCTCCTATGATGCTGCTTGACCTGCTGTGTTCATCCAGCCCCATGCTTGACATCTCTAAGTTTTCCCATTTCCCTTGAAATGTCAATGGTCTGAAATGTTAACATCGTTTCTTTCACAGTAGATGCTGCTTCGCCTTCAGAGTGTTTTCAATATTTCCTATTTCCAATTTCCTTCGAAGATAAACCTTTTAAGGCCATAAGACCATAGGAAATAGGAACAGAAGTAGGCAGTTCGGGCCTTTGAGCCTGCTTCACCATTCAATAGGATCACGACTGAACCGACACTCCTCACATTCACTTTCCTGCATTCTCCCAGTAATCCTTGATTATCTATCTATCTCAGCCTTAAATATGAAGAAAGCTCTCTGTGGGAAGGTGTAACAAATTAAATAACTCCACAGAGAATGGTATCCCATCACCAAATCATCCTTTATTTACACACGAACAGTCCTTGACTATGGTACTGTTTTATACAGAGTTGGGCACTAGACTGTCACTCTTTCTGACATTCACCATTTTTATATGTCAGCCAGAACTCCCTGATTGGACCAAAATAAGAGCCCCAATCAGGGAACTCATATTCTATGAGATCCAGCTGCCTGAGCTCATTCCAATAATTACACCAAAGATTTACAACCCTCTGAGAGAAGCAATTCCTCTTCACCTCAGTCTGAAGTTAGCACCTCTTTATTCTGAGATGATGCCATCTAGTCCAAGACTCTCCCATGATGGAAAACATCTTCTCAGCATTTACCCTGTCAAGCCTCTTAGGAATCCTATATGTTACAAAGAGATCACCTTTCATTCTTCTAAACTCCGATTAGTGGAGTCCCAACCTGTTTAACCTTTGCTCAGAAGACAATCCGTCTGCACTAGGGATCATTCTAGTGAACAATGCCTAAACTGCCTGTTAGATTAATCAGCCTATGGTTACACCTTTCTTGCCTTGCTCCCATTTTGGATAGCAGTGTCACACTGGCTGCTTTCTAATCATCCGGTATATGTCCAGAATCTAAGGATTTTTGGAAAATTTAACAAATGCATTTATTATCTCTGTAGCTGCCTCAAAGAACAAAGAACAAAGAAAATTACAGCACGGGAACAGGACCTACGGCCCTCCAAGCCTGTGCCGATCCAGATCCTCTATCTAAACCTGTCGCCTATTTTCCAAGGATCTGTATCCCTCTACTCCCTGCCCATTCATGTATCTGGCTAGATACATCTTAAATGACGTTATCATGCCCGCCTCTACCACCTCTGCTGGCAACGCGTTCCAGGCACCCACCACCCTCTGTGTAAAGAACTTTCCACGCGTATCTCCCTTAAACTTTTCCCCTCTCACCTTGAAATCGTGATCCCTAGTAATTGAGTCCCCCACTGTGGGAAAAAGCTTCTTGCTATCCACCCTGTCTATACCTCTCATGATTTTGTAGACCTCAATCAGGTCCCTCCTCAAACTCTGTCTTTCTAATGTAAATAATCCTAATCTTCTCAAACTCTCTTCATAGCTAGCACCCTCCATACCAGGCAACATCCTGGTGAACCTCCTCTATACCCTCTCCAAAGCATCCACATCCTTTTGATAATGTGGCGACCAGAATTGCACGCAGTATTCCAAATGAGGTCGAACCAAAGTCCTAGACAACTGTACAACTGTAACATGACCTGCCAACTCTTATACTCAATACCCCGTCCGATGAATGAAAGCATGCCGTATGCCTTCTTGACCACTATATCCACTGTGTTGCCACCTTCAGGGTACAATGGACCTGAACACCCAGATCTCTCTGTGCATCTATTTTCCCCAGGGCTTTTCCATTTACTGTATAGTTCACTCTTGAATTCGATCTTCCAAAATGCATCACCTTGCATTTGCCTGGATTGAGCTCCATCTGCCATTTCTCCGCCCAACTCTCCAATCTATCCATGTTCTGCTGCATTCTCCGACAGTCCCCTTCACTATCTGCTACTCCACCAATCTTAGTGTCATCTGCAAACTTGTTAATCAGACCATCTATACCTTCCTCCAGATAATTTATGTATATCACAAACAACAGTGGTCCCAACACGGATCCCTGTGGAACACCACTGGTCACAGTTCTCCATTTTGAGAAACTCCCTTCCAGTACAACTCTCTGTCTCCTGTTGCCCAGCCAGTTCTCTATCCATCCAGCTAGTACACCCTGGACGCCATGCAACTTCACTTTCTCCATCAGCCTACCATGGGGAACCTAATCAAACGCTTTACTGAAGTCTAGCCTCCTTTAGGATCCTAGGATGCAAGCCATTAGGTTCAGGTTACTTACCTGCCTTTAGCTTCATTAATTTGTTTAATACAACTTCTTCAGTGACGGTGATAGTACTTAGCTCTTCCTCCATTTTCTTTAGCATTAATGGGATATTCGAAGTATCTTCCATTGCAAAGGTGATGCAAAATATCTCTTTCAACTCCACTGCAATTTCTTTGTTCTCCCAACAGTCTCCCAGATTCATTTGCTAAGGGAGCTATTTCCACTTTGACTTCCCTCTTTTTATATATTCAAAGAAGCTTTGGTTGTGGGTTTTTATGTTCCTCATTAGTTTGCCCTCGTAGTTTATTTTCTCCCTTTATTATCTTTTTTGTCATCCTTTGCTGGATTATAAATTTATCTTCACTCTTCACCGACTTTTGCCTCCTCGTACATTGTCACAACATACAGACAGACAGCCGAACTAAATCAGCCTTTCTATCTCTATATTCGCAACATAGTAATATTAAAAAGACCCTCAAAATTGAGCCCAAGGGTTCTAATCAGAATTTTGAACAACCAGTATCAAATTCTGCAAGTAATCAATTCCAGGCATTGCTTTGTATTTTAAACAAAAGACATAGCAACTTATTAACAATATAATAACTTTAGCAGAACAAAATTAAACAACAGTCATCTAATTGGTTTACGCTTTAAGCTCAAAAGCCTTTGTTTTCAGCTCCATTCTCACAAAAGTCAGACAAACAAACAAACCAACACAGTTATGGGATAAATAAAAGTAAGTAACAAAACTGTCCAGATTACTTAAGTGGTTTTCACAATGCATTGTTCCATAGGCATAAGAGATGGCTTCTTGGTTGATTTTCTGAAGATGCTGATCAGGGTCATCTTTCCAATTCACTCAGATAAAGGCAGTAATGCTTATAACTTGGTTTTCTATTCTCTTGAGCTTCCAAGAGCTGATAAGGGAGGTTAGGCAGGGAGCTTTCAAATCTTAATGCTGCAGCAACAACAGCCAGATTCCTTGTCACCAAAAACACAGACCAAAACCAAATTCAAACTTGACCACTCCCTGACAGACTGACTGCCTCTATGAGGTCCCAGTCACCATTCAACATCTGCCATATGCGTGAGCATAAGGTCTTTTCCAGATTTGTTGGAATCAAATCCGAGGTATTGACCTTGTTTAAAGCCAACTTCCACTATCTGTTTAAATATAATGCTCTTCCCTAACAATGAAACTTCTGCAAAGCCGTTTAATCAGGAACCAGCTGGCAATTAACTTCTACATCTGGCTTGTTTAGAAAGCTATTACCCACAATCCAAAAGTCATCTTTAGTTTCCAGTTCCCAGTTAAATAATAAAAATAAAAATAATGAAAATCAGTGAGGTGTTAGCAATGATTTTCCTTTCAACTTAATACTCTCTTTAACTTGATAGCCACTGTTGGTATATCTCTCTCTTTGAATCTTTCCTTCTTACTGGGATATATTTTTCCTGAGAGTCATAAATTACCTTCTCAAATATCTGCCACTGCTTGCGTGTTATCTTTCCTGCAAATCTATCCACTCAGTCCACTTTAGCTAACCCTAATTTCATTGAAATGTCCTTTATTTAAGTTAAGCTCAGTTGTTTCCAACGCAGGTTTCTCACTCTCAAAGTGAAAATTCAATTCTATCATGTTATGAGCACTAATTCTTTGGGGATCTTTTACACTGAGGTAATTTGTTAAACCTGCCTCATTCCCCATTACCAGATCCTAGGTAGTCATGGTTGGCTTCATGATATAAAAACAGAAAGAACTGTGGATGCTGTAAATCAGGAACAAAAACAAAGTTGCTGGAAAAGCTCAGCAGGTCTGGCGGCATCTGGAAAAAACAGAGTTAACGTTTCGGATCCGGAGACCCTTCCGCACAGTTCTGAGGAAGGGCTACCAGACCAGAAATGTTAACTCTGTTTTTTTCCTTCACAGATGCTGCCTGACCTGCTGAGCTTTTCCAGCAATTTTGTTTTTGTTCCTGGATTCATGATATATTGCTCTGGGAGACTATCCCTGATGTACTCTATTAATTTGTTGTTGTAGCTAGCTTTTCCAACTTTTTTGGCCCAATCAACATGAAAATTAAAGTCACCCATAATTATTGCTATATTCTTTTTACATGCTCCATTTATTTGTCAATTTATACCCTTTCGTACAGTGTGGCTACTGTTTGATGGTCCATTGGTAAGTACTGTTACTAATGTCTTGTTTCTCATGCTGTGTTTTCTTTTCCCCTAGATTTATTAGATGTGCAAAAAGATAAAGAAGAAATAAAATCTCAAAGTCAAGATTCAGGGTGTCTATTTAAATCATTAAATCATCCAATGAGCTGGAGACAAAGTCGGATTTACAGATTATATGTTTCATGGCAAACAAAATCTATTTACAGCAGAATCCGTTTAAACAGCACACTGCAATAAAAAGTCTTCAAAGTCTATTTAAAAAGAATCTTTAAGAACTACGGCTATCAGCATTCATTACCAAAACTACAAAATGGTTTAAACATAAAAGAAGGATGTTTTGCAGTGAAGTACAGAGTCGTGAATATGGTTACTTCCAAATTGTATGCATTAAATCAACTCATTTACTTACAATGGTGTGATTTCCATGCTTGATTGGCACAGGACTTGCAAAACCATCTGTATTCTGGCTGGAAATGATGGTGTAGCTTATTGCAGTGCATCAAGCAGATGGCAAGGTAGTTCAGTAGTCAGCACTGCTGCCTCACAGCACCAGGGACCAGGTTCAATTCTACCTTCAGATGACTGTCTGTGTGGAGTTTGCACATTCTTTCTCTGTTTGTGAGGGTTTCCTCTCACCGTCTAAAGATGTGCAGATCTGGTGGATTGGCCACGTTAAATTGTCCCATATAGTGTCCAGGATGTTCAGGCTAGGTGGATTAGCCATGGGAAATGCAGGGTTACAGGGATAGGGTAGGGGACTGGATCTAGGTAGAATGCTCTTCAGTGTGGACTTGACAGGCTGAATGGGTTCAGGATCAGCTACAATTGTCATCTGTTGTCTCAAAGGATAAAAGACACAACACTCTATGACTGATTCAGATCCTAATTGCCCTGATCCTTGCAGTCTATAAGTGTACATCCCTGTTTAAAAAAGTGGAATTCAGCTTAGAATACAATGTGTCCCTTTTTATGAGCCAAGTAATGGCAAAACTTCAGATGCTTTCAATAAAACAGTCCGCAATGTTTGTAGAATGTGTGGGAAAGCTTTAGATGTATGAGTGTTAGTTAACAACTGGTATGTGACATTTATTTCTCTGGTAAAAATGGAGCCAGATAAGTAATAAGGAATAGTTTTGTAGTAGTAAAGATTAAATAACCATTTTTTTCCTTGATTAGAATGGCAATTATTTTTTTTTAACTTACATCTGTGCTTTTTGGACCTGCAACAGAGATCTGTTTGACTCTGCAATGAACAATCCATCAGCTTTTATTTTTTATTTTCTTACTGTTTTGACAGGGAGAGTGTCAGCACATGGATGAGGAATGCTATGTGTGATCTCAGTTACCAATACACCAGTGTTGAACTTGAAACTGATACACTGGTACGGCAGCCAGTAGGTGACCATAGAGCAGGAAATTAAGGCTGTGTCAGCTCCTCATTTGGTACAATAGGAAATCATAACTCCTAAACACCGAAGTCTATAATTGTGTATTACTGATAAAGAACTGAATTATAATTACTAGAAAATTATGTTTGAAATAAGTTCTGTCATTGATAACTAAATAAGAATTGGGTGTTGCAGTACAATGGGATGACTTTTTTAGCCAATGTAAAGTTTACACACACAAAAAGCAATTCTGTTCATGGCAGAATGACCACTGATGTGGTGGAGGTTTATGTAGACTTTAATATGCTAGATATGAGTTCACAGACTGGCTGTGAAAGTAAGTGAAATACAGTAGATAAAAAAAAAATCCACCTGAAAATGATAACGGTTAATTTCTGACTATTTAAAGGGCTGGGAAAATTTGCATAAAAGTCCCAGTACTAAGCTGCAAACAATGGGAATGAATATTTAGGGAAACCTAAAAGACAATAGCCACTTTTGAGTTCACTCCTTTTGTGGCTATTATCTTCTCAGTTGATGACTAAAAGATCTAACAAAACTTGAAATTTGGAAGAGTTTTAACAGGACATCTGACAGTTTCATCTGACTGGGAAATCAGTGACAAAGAGTTAAAATAATCATTAACAGATAGGAGAAGGGATTAGTGAATTCTGTTTAAAAAGCTTAATGAGAGGATGGAGTGCTTCAAGACACAGGCTCCCATTTTCATAAATGAAAGCAAAGTATGGAAGATGCTGGGATCTGAAATAAAAATGGAAATTTTAATTCCTGAGTCAGGTGTGTAGAGGCAGTCAGTGTTTTAAAATAAAGACTAAAGAATAAAGCATCCCCCCTGCTTACTCCTCATCACAGCCACACACTCCCCAGGCCCTATCCAGGCCATTCCATTTCTATTTACCCACCCTCCAAAGCCCTTTATAGCCTCTATGCCACTGTATGCCCCCAACAATCCCTGTGGTATTTTAAAGCATATGTCAACTCATGGTCCCAACACATTACTATTTGCCTTTCTCTCTCCACGGCAACTTACCTAATATCTACCATAGGCAAACCTCAGAGTACGTTCTGACAGTGTATTGATGATATCACCATTAGGAAAACAAAACACTCTCATTGATAACAAAATAAAGTAATATTTAATTCCTTATGTCTGTTAGAAGTTGGTCCCATTCTGCTGCCTATTCATAACAATAGCCAAAGTAGGACATCCAGGGACAGAGTGCACAAATGTGGAAAAATACGAGTAAATAGGGACAAAGGAGAAAAAGAATTGTAGAACAGCAAAATTAAAAGCTCTTTACTTGAATGCATGTCTTATTTGGAACAAAATAAATAAATTATGATATAAATATAGGGTAATAGCTAAATTCTTATAGCCATTACATGGAGATGGCTACAAGGAGATCAAAGCTGAGAACAAAATAACCAGGTGTATGTGAATTTTCAAATGGACAGGCAGAAAAGAAAGGATGGTTGGGTAGCATTGTTTGTACAGGATGAAATAAAGGACAGCAAGAAATGATCTTGGATCAGGAGATCAAATAAAAAACAAAAAGGGGAAGAAGGCGTTGGTGGGAGTAGCCGACAGGCCTCCAAACAGGAGCTGTATAGTGAGACAGAGAATAAATCTAGAAATAATGAGGGCATGTAAAAAAGGCAGTACATTCATTATGGGGTGACTTTAATAATCGTGTAGATTGGGTTATCAGATTGGCAGAGGTGGTTGGAAAAGAGAATTCATAGAGTTTGTTCCACTCAGTTTCCTAGATCAATTTCCTACGAATCCAACCAAAGACCAGGTTATTATGAATCTGTGAAACGAGGCAGGTTTAATAAATGTTGTCAGAGTAAAAGATCCCCTTGGAAACAGTGACCACAACAATTTAGCATTCAGTTTGAGAGGGAGAAAACAACCGAGAAAAACTGAAATAAGGGTATCTACAACGGAACAATGACAGAGCTAACTAGAGAGGACTGAGAAAGGAGCTTCGTAGCAAAGACAGATGAGGAAAAAGAAAATAGTTCATGGCTCACAGTAAAGACTTATCCTAGTGAGAAAGAAGGATTCAGGAAGGCAATAAGTCAACCATTGTTAACCAGGGAAGTTGAGGATAACGTCAAATTGAAAGAAAAAACATACAATGTAGCAAAAATTAATTTTAAGCCAGCGGATTGGGAAAGTTTTTAAAACCAACAAAAGGCAACTAAAATAGCAATGAAGAGGGAGATGATAAAATTTGAGGATAAACATACAAGTAATATCAAGACAGACAGTAAGAACTTGTTTAAATATATAAAAAGGGAGAGAGAGGCTGAAGTGAACATTGGCCCCTTAGAGAAAGAGGCTGGAGAAATAATAATGGGGAACCAGGAAATAGCAGAGAAGCTGAAAAAATTGCAGCAGTCTTCACAGTAGAAGACACTAGTAGCATTCCAAAAATTACTAAATAGTCATGAGGCCAAAGGAGGAGGGGAAATAAATACAATAACCTATCACTTGAGAAAATCTGTGAGGGAAAGTAATGGGGATAAAGAATGACACGTCCCCTCAAAATGAGGTGTTTTATCCTAGAATATCGAAAGAAGTGCTACAGAAATAGTGGATGAACTGGTGGTAATCTTGCCGGAATCCTTAAGTTCTGGAAATGTCCCGGAAGATTAGAAAACTGCCAAGGTAACACCTTCATTTGAGAAGGAAAGGAGCCAAAACAGGTAACTATAGGCCTGTTATTTTAATGTCTGTTATTAGGAAAATGTTACTGTCTATTATAAAGAATGTAATCGTAGAGTATTCAGAAATACATACTATGATCAAGAAATACATAATATTATCAAGCAGAATCAGCATGACTTCATAATGGGAAAGTCATGCCTGACAAAATTATAAGAATTCTTTAAGGGGATTAAAAACAGAACAGATAAAGGGGAAGCAGTGGCTGTAACATATTTGGATTTTCAGAAGACATTGATGAGGTACCACATGTTAGGCTACTTAACAAGATAAGAGCCCCTGGTGTTGGAGGTAGTACATTAGCATGGATGGAAGAGTAGCTAACTAATAGAAAACTGAAAGTTGGGATAAGGAAGGCCTTTTCAAGATGGCCACCTGTAAATAATGGAGTTCCACAGGGATCACTGCTGGGGCCACAATTAATTTGCAGTACATGTTAATGACTTAGATGAGCAAACTGAATGTACAATAGTCAAGTTTACAAATGACACAAAACTAGGTGGGAAGGTGTGGATGACACAAAGATTGTGAAGAGGGTTACAGACAGGTTAAGCGAATGGGCAAAAAACTTGGCAGATGTAATATAATGTGGGGTTATGCACTTTGGTAGAAAGGATAGAGGAGCTGAATATTATTTTAATGGAGAAAGACTGCAGAAAGCTATGGAAACACAGGAACTTGGAAGTCCGCATGCATAAATAAAAAACAGCTAGCATTCGAGATCAGCAAGTAATAGGAAAGGCAAATGGAATACTGGTCTTTATGTCAAAGGGAATGAGGTATAAAACATAGGGAAGTCTTGCTAAAACTGTACAAAGCACGAGTCAAACCACAGCTGGAATACTGTGAATAGTTTTCCTTATCTAAGGAAAGATACATCCACAAGTATCCACTCCCTCCAACACTGATGCTCAGTAGCAGCAGTGTGTACTATCTACAAGATGCATTGCAGAAATTCACCAAAGATCCTCAGACAGCACCTTCCAAACCCACGACCACTTCCATCCAGAAGAACAAGGACAGCAGATACATGGGAACACCACCACCTTCACGTTCCCCTCTAAGCCACTCACCATCCTGACTTGGAAATATATCGCAATTCCTTCACTGTTGCTGGGTCAAAATCCTGTAATTCCCTCCCTAATGGCATTGTGGGTCAACCCACAGCAGGTGGACTGCAGCAGTTCCAGAAGGCAGCTCACCACCTTCTCAAGGGCAACTAGGGACAGGCAATAAATGCTGGCCAGCCAGCCAGCAAAGCCCACTTCCCACTAAATGAATAAAGAAAGAAAAAAAAACACTGGCATTGAAGGCAGTCCAGGAGTTTAGTACGCTAATTGCAAGTATGGCGAGGGCTGTCTTATGAGGAGAATTTGAGTTGGTTGGGCTTGTACTCACTGGAGTTTCAAAGAATGACAGCCAACCTCATTGAAAGATACAAGGTTCTTAAGGGACTTGATAGAGTAGATGCAGGAAGGTTGTTTCCCCTTCTGCGACAGTCTAGGACCAGAGGACATAATCTCAAAATAAGGGCTTGCCCATTTAACATAGAGATGAGGAGGAATTTCTTCTCTTAGAGGGTAGTGAATTTTTTTTTATTCATGGCAGGATGTAGACATCTCTGGCTAAGCCAACATTTAGTGCCCATCCTTAATTGCCAGGAGGGCAGTTAAAAGTCAATCACATTGCTGTGGCTCTGGAGTCACATGTAGGCCAGATCAGGTAAGGATGAAAGATTTCCTTTCCTGAAGGACATTAGTGAACCAGATGGGTTTTTCTGACAATCAGCAATGGTTTACTGGTCATTGTTAGACCTTTAATTCCAGATTCTTTATCGAATTCAAACTCCACCATCTACCATGGTGGGATTTGAACCTGGGTCCCCAGAGAATCAGCTGAGTTTCTGGATTAATTGTCGAATAATAACACCA
This sequence comes from Ginglymostoma cirratum, assembly GCA_024137785.1. Taxonomy (NCBI): domain Eukaryota; kingdom Metazoa; phylum Chordata; class Chondrichthyes; order Orectolobiformes; family Ginglymostomatidae; genus Ginglymostoma; species Ginglymostoma cirratum. Next base: position 7,224,503 of record JAHRHZ010000018.1, read on the forward strand.
CCAGGTCAATGCCACCCCCAAAAAATCTGTGGAATTCTTTACTGCAGAGGGCTGTAGACGGTGGGTCATAAATTACATTCAAGGCTGAGCTAAGTTTCTAGTTAATAAGGAAATCAAAGGTTAAAGGGAAATGGCAGGAAAGTGGAGTTGGGGATTCGCAGATGCCATGATGAAATTGAATGGCACAGCAGTCAAGATGGACTGAATAGCTCCTATATCTCATGGTTTTATATTACAGGAAGCATTTATTGATCTGATGCTCAAAGTAAAGTCATCCTGCATGACACATATGAGTTCTGAGCCATACTGGGACTCTCGATCTCACTACTCGTTTAAATTCACTCATGTAAATGATCTTGACTGCTCATTAAAAGGGCCTTAAGCAGTAATTAGCAGGGATTTCTTTTTGTTATTGCTAATTTCTATTGACACATTTTGGAATGTTAGGAAGGATTAGAAAAGTGTTACAGATGGCTGAATAACTGATTTGCAATTTCTACAGGCCCTCTTCACATTATATTTCAGTTTTCAATTTTAAAAAAAAGAGAATGACAGGAAATTTAATGATTCTTAAGTAAAATATATTTTGGCTACTGTTTTAATGGTTAAAATTAGAATTAGAAAAAACACAGAACAGACATAGTCAATTTTCAAAGAGAGAATTGTGTTCTTCGCCAAATATTTCACTATAAGCAATAGTTTGGAAGTATTCTTAAAATAAAAACTCCCACCCATAAAAGCATGGTGCCAGCAACTCTTGAGGAAGTACTGTAGGCACTGGGGGGTCTAAAATTGAAAATTATTCCTAGGAGAATTTCTGTGAAAATTAGGCATCACAAACTTCATGTGTTGTGTGGAAGCTAAATGCATCTAAATGTTTATTCTTTGTTCATTGACATAATTAAACCATTTGAAAATTTTCAGCCACAATTATTACTTTTACTATGTATAGACAAACTCTTTCCTACATATTTGTTGGGATGCTTTGACTTTTTAGGTGATATTTTTTTAGTTTGAATCAGTTATTCAAGAACCACCCTCCTTATGGCCAGACAAGGCGTTTAGCTCAGACTGAAGTAGCTGTTCATCAAGGCTATGACTGTATTTTTTTTATATCTCTCATCAGTACTGTGTGCAGTACAGTATGTACTTGTTAAATGTAGTGTTTTACCAACTCAGTTCAAGGGCTCCTGTCTTCAGGGACTTTTACAATTCACGGTCAGTGATATTTACCAGCAGCACACGATGTTCCAGTTTCCAAGGTGACCTTGAATTTGGTAGCAAGCAATCCCAACCTAAATATCTGTCAGTTTCCAGTGACTTTGACCAACAAGGCCTTAGGGCTTCTGTCTCCAGGCACCATTGCGACCTTGCAGGCAGTGATTTAGCAAATTCTTATGCTTGGGACTATCTATAAACCAAAGAACAAAGAACAAACAACATTACAGCATAGGAACAGGCCCTTTGGCCCTCCAAGCCTGCGCCGATCCAGACCCTCTAACTAAACCTGTCGCCTATTTTCCAAGGATTTGTAACCCTCTGCTCCCTGCCCATTCATGTATCTGTCTAGATACATCTTAAATGACGCTATCATGCCCTCCTCTACCACCTCCACTGGCAACGCGTTCCAGGCACCTACCACCCTCCGTGTAAAGAACTTTCCCTGCAGAACCCTGCTTTTTTATTTTGTGCTTGCAGTTTTCTTTTATCTGCTACCAGCTCTGCAATCCATATTCTCACAAGGAACACAGTGGAGTTCAACATTGATCTGCTAATGAGTTTACAGTAAGTTATTGGATAGCCAACATTTCCCAAAACACTGTGGAAGCACAGTGATTACTGTCTGGAAAGCAACAACTACTCTTGTGAGCAACAGTTATCATAAAAACAACACCACAAGCACAAACAGCAAAAAGCTGAATGATCAAGTCTGATCAAGATTTTCTGATGAAGGGTCTAGGCCCGAAACGTCAAGCTTTCCTGCTCCTATGATGCTGCTTGGCCTGCTGTGTTCATCCAGCTCCACACCTTGTTATCTCGAATGATCAAGTCATCTTCTTGTGTCATTTACCATAAGAGTTTTAATGCCTATAGTTGCACTGGGTAATGAGCTTAAGGGCTTATCCAAAAGAAAGCACCTCTCACAATACAGCAGTGCAGATCCAATTCAGCACATTGTGTCTGAGCCAACTCTTTGAAAGATCAATCGAAATTGGTCATATTCCCCTACCTTTCCCCTTCAAATTTTTCTTATTAGAGATTTATCCAGTTTCCTTTTCTAAGGATAATAAAACATTTCTATTTAGGGGAGAAGGTGGCCTAGTGGTATTATCCCTTGACTATTAATCCAGGGGCACAGTAATATTCTGGGGACCCAGGTTGAATCCCACCATGGAAAATAGTGGAAATTGAATATGATTAAAAATAAACTGGAATGAAGTGGCTAACAATGACCATGAAACCACTGTCAATTGTCTGGAAAAAAAGCACTCTGGTTTACAAGTGTCCTTCAGGGAAGGAAACTAATGTCCTTACTTGGTCTAGCCTACATGTGACTCCAGACCCACAGCGATATTAACTCTGAACTACACTCTGGGAAATAGGGATGGGCAATAAATGCTGGCCTAGTCAATGATGCCCATATCCCTTGAATTAATAAGAAAAAGTCCAACAGTAGTAACAAAAAATGTTTTCTCTTCATTGCACCTCAGACCCTCGGGCAACTATCTTAAATCTACATCCTGACTCCCCTACCAGCGGAAAAAATCTCTTTCCATCTACTTTCAAAGCTGCTCATAGTTTTGAATATGTCTACCAAATCTTCCTGTAACCTTCTCTGCCTGGACTGAGATAACAAATAACATACTTGAAAATATACGTGGCCCATCTGGACGGGAAAACTTGCTGGATCTTCTGGCAATTAGCCAGCTGGTTGGCTGCCAGTGAGTTTTATCCTGGAATTGGGAGCCGCGTCGAGTAAGCCCTGGCTGTCAGGTGCTGCCAGTGAGTCAGAGCATGGCAGCTACACAATTCAGCTGGATCATAGTGAAGACCATGGTTACTGCCTGTAAAGCACCCTCCAACTTCCAGGACCGAGGATTGCCCACATTTAAGGTAAGTGTTGTCGGGGTGGGACCTGGGGTTGGGGGTTAAAGAGTTAGAGAGGCAAGTGAGGTCGAAAACAAGTGGCTGTGTTTGATTCTCATCTGTCAATCTCCCTGCTCTAGGTCCAGTTCCTTGACTGTGCACCGATTATGGAAAAGCAACAGTCTACCCCATCTCCAAATGACAACCTGCCCATGCTGGTTAAACCCAGAGAGCCCAATTCTTTCCCATCTCACCTGGATCTGAAATAATTGCAGTCCAGGTAGAATGAGCTCATAAGCAAAAGTTCATTGAGCACAAAAGAGGCTTCGAGTGGTGGCAGTGTGGGAACGTGGAGCTTGGGCCTTCCTGCCCAGGACATCATTCATAGAACATAGAACAGTACAGCACATTACAGGCCCTTCAGCCCACGATGTTCAGCCGACCTATTATCCTACTCTAAGATCAAACAAACTACACACCCTTCATTTTACTATTGTCCATGTGCCTATCCAAGAGTCGATTGAATGTCCCTAATGTATCTGACTCCACTACCACCACCGGCAGTGCATGCCACACACCCACCTCTCTCTGTGTAAAGAACCTACCTCTGACATCTCCCCTATACCTTCCTCCAATCACCTTAAAATTATGCCCCGTCATGATGGTCCTTTCCGCCCTGGGAAAAAGTTTCTAGCTATCCATTCTAACTATGCCTCTCATCGTCTTGGACACCTCCATGAAGTCACGTCTCATCCTTCTTCGCTCCAATGAGAAAAGCCCCAGCTCCTTCAACCTTTTCTCATAAGACCTGCATTCCAGTCCAGGCAGCATCCTGGCAAATCTCCTCTGCACCCTCTCTAAAGCTTCCACATCCTTCCTACAATGAGGCGACCAAAACTGAACACAATATTTCAAGCGTGGTCTAACCAGGGTTTTATAGAGCTGCAGCATGACCTCACAGCTCTTAAACTCAATTCCCCTCCAATGAAAGCCAACACACCATCCGCCTTCTTAACAACCCTATCAACTTGTGTGGCAACTTTGAGGGATCCCTCTGTTCCTCCACACTGCCAAGAATCCTGCCATTAACCGTATATTTTGCATTCAAATTCAACCTTCCAAAATGAATCACTTCACACTTTTTCGGGTTGAATTCCATCTACCATTTCTTTGCCCAGCTCAGACATACGCAGGAAGGCAGCAGGGTTCTGGTCTGCCATCATCCCAGCCAGTTGTTTTCTTGCCTTCAGGCCCAGAAAACTCAGCATTTGGATTGAATTTTCAGCAAGGCAGAGTAGGGCTGTGAAGCCCAATTAGTTTGGACTCCCAATTCTGGATTGTTTTATTATGTTAAAGGTACTGTAGTGATTGTAATGAGGTCAGCTAGGTGGACCTCAAAGAATATGAGTGCCCTGATTGGGGCAGTTAATCTGCTCCAATCAAGGAGCTCTGGCTGTCAGATAAAAACAGGAGTATCAGTCATCCTATCATTCTGAGAGCTGTCTCTGAGGGAGCTGAATCAGTGTCAAGGACTCTCCATGTGCAAATAAAGGGTGACTCAGTGACAGGATACTGGCCTCTGTGGAGGTACTTCAGTAGCGATGAGAGAAAAGCATGCTCGCAACAGTTGTCTTTGAGTTGGGGTAAGCATTTCTGGCATCATATTTAGGAAGTTTGACTCATTCGGTCCTGTCATCGAAGACTGGTTTTTTGGTTATTGGGAGCTTAACTGTCCCTGAGGTGCCAGATACTAAAACCTTTCAAGAGTTGATGGATTTGGTTAAGGAATATTATGACCGCAAGCCTTCTCTAATTTTGAGATGCTATCGGTTTTACTTGCAGTTTGAGAACCAGGGGAGTCTGTGTTAGGATTTTGGACGAGGTTAAGACGACTGGCAGAGGCATGTGGCTTTGATTTAACCCTTACTGAGATGTTGAGAGACCATTTGGTACGTGGGATTAATGATGTAACCGTGCAACGTTGCCTACTAGCTAAAGCCCAACTGGACTTCAAACAGGCACTTCAAGTTGGGGGATTTTTTACAGACCCCCTAATAGTTGCAGAGAAGCAGAGGAGCGGATTGGGAGGCAGATACTGGAAAGATGCAGAAGTCACAGGGTTGTAGTCATGGGTGAATTCAACTTTCCAAATATTAATTGGAAATATTTTAGTTGTAATAGTTTAGATGGAGCAGATTTTGTCCAGTGCGTTCAAGAAGGATTCCTGACACAGTATGTAAATAGACCAACACGAGGAGAGGCCACTTTGGAATTGGTGCTTGGCAACGAACTGGGCCAAGTGTTAGTCCTGTTGGTAGGAGAGAAGTTTGGCAGTAGTGATCATAACTCTGCTTCTTTCACGACAGTCATGGAAAAGAATAGGTACATACGGCAGGGTAAAGTTTACAATTGGGGGAAGGGTAATTACAAGTCAATTAGGCAAGAGCTGGGTAACATAAATTGGAAACAGATGATGTCAGGGAAGAGCACCACAGAAATGTGGAGATTGTTTAAAGAATGCATACTGTATGTGCTCGATATGTTTGTCCCTAGCAGGCAGAGAAGATGCGGTCGAGTGAGGGAGCCATAGTTCTCGAGAAAGGTCGAACGACTGGTTAAAAGGAAGAAGGAGGCTTATGTAAGGTTTAGGAAAAGAGGAACGGAAAAGGCTCTAGAGGGATACAAGTTAGCCAGGAAGGAGCTGAAGAAAGGGCTTAGGAGAGCTATAAGGAGGCATGAGAAAACCTTGGCGGATAGGATCAAGAAAAACTCCAAGGCTTTATACAAAGTATGTGCAGAACAAGAGAATGACTAGAGAAAGGGTAGGGCCGATCAAGGATTGCAAAGGGAATTTTTGCACAGAGCCTAAACAGATAGGAGAGGTCCTTAATGAATACTTTTCTTCAGTATGCACAACTGAGAGGGACCTTGTTGTAGAGGAGGACAGTGTGAAACAGGCTGGCAGGCTAGAGGAGGTCGATGTTAGTAAGGAAGATGTAATAGGAATTTTGAGGAACTTGAACATAGGTAGGTACCCCGGGCCTGATGGGATTTATCCAAGGATTCTATGGGAAGCGAGGGACGAGATCGCAGGGCCTTTGGCGTTGATCTTTTCGTCCTCACTGTCCACGGGTATAGTGCCGGAAGATTGGAAAGAGGCAAACATCATTCCCTTGTTCAAAAAAGGGAACTGGGATAACTCCTGAAATTACAGGCCAGTTAGTCTTACGGTGGGCAAATTATTGGAAAGGGCTCTGAGAGACAGGATTTATGATCACTTGGAAAGGTACAGTTTGATTCGTGGTAGTCAGCATGGATTTGTGAGGGGTAGATCATGCCTCACAAACCTTATTGAATTCTTTGAAGAGGTGACCAAACACGTGGATGAAGGTGGAGCAGTGGATGTGGTATACATGGATTTAAGTAAGGCATTTGATAAGGTTCCCCATGGTAAGCTCATGCAGAAGGTAAGAAGGCATGGAATAGGGGGAAATGTGGCAGACTGGATTCAGAATTGGCTGACCCTTAGAAGACAAAGGGTGGTAGTGGACGGAAAATATTCAACATGGTGCTCAGTTACGAGTGGTGTACCACAAGGATCTGCTCTGGGTCCTCTTCTATTTGTGATTTTTGTAAATAATTTGGATGAAGGAGTGGAAGGGTGGATTAGCAAGTTCACGGATGATACGAAGGTGGGTCACATTGTGGACAGTGGGGAGGGCTGTTCTAGGTTATAAAGGGACATTGATAGAATGCAGAGCTACGCTGAGAAGTGGCAGATGGAGTTTAACCCTGAAAAGTGTGAGGTGATTCATTCTGGAAGGACAAACTTGAAAGCAGAATACAGGGTTAATGGAAACATTCTTGGCAGTGTGGAGGAGCAGAGGGATCTTGGGGTTCATGTTCACAGTTCCCTGAGAGCTGCCATCCAGGTGGATAGAGTTGTTAAGAAGGCGTATGGTGTGTTTGCTTTCATTAATAGAGGGATTGAGTTCAAGAGTCGTGAAGTTATGCTCCAGCTATACAAAAGCCTGTTTCGGCCACATCTCTGGAGTATTGTGTCCAGTTCTGGTCACCTCATTACAGGAAAGATGTGGAAGCGTTAGAAAAGGTGCAGAGGAGATTACCAGGATGTTGCCTGGAATGGAGGGAAGGTCTTACGAGGAAAGGTTGAGAGAGCTACGGCTTTTCTCTTTAGAATGACAGAGGATGAGAGGTGACTTGATAGAGGTGTACACAATGATCAGAGATATAGATAGAGTAGACAGCCAGAGACTTTTTCCGAGGGTGAAGGTAGCTTTTACAAGGGGACATCGTTTTAAAGTGAGTGGAGGTAGATGTCAGGAAGATGTCAGAGGTAGGTTCTTTACTCAGAGAGTGGTAGAGGCGTGGAATGCATTGCCGGAGAGGGTAGTGGAGTCGGCCTCATTAGGGGCATTTAAGCGGCTATTAGATAGGCATATGGATGATAGTATAAGGTAGCGGTGGAGGTTAGATAGACGTTAGGTTTAGGGTAAACGTTCGGCACAACATTGTGGGCCAAAGGGCCTGTACTGTGCTGTTCTGTGCTGTACTGTTCCATATTCTATGTTCTATGTTCTAAGTTGCTTTGTCATTAGAAAATGCGGCAAATGTAGCATATGAGGTAAAGGGTACGCCGGTGGAAATGGATAGTTTCACCAAGCCGACTGAGCTTGGCGGACACCACTTCAGTGAAGGCAATTGTACAGCCTCATTCAGGACATATCCTGAACAGAGGGAGTCTAAGTCAGCCCACAGCAAAACCCCAAAATAAAGCTGAGCCAAGGCCAAATGGTTAACATCTTCTTTGAATCTGGGCCAACAGGCCATTGTAGTTGTTGCTGGTATGCAGACTCGAGACAGCAAACAAGTCACACCAGGCCTGGATTCAGTAAGAGAACTCACAGGCTGGTATCCAGGAGAGTGCACACCCTGGAAAGCCCACCTACATCTGGCTTGGAACAGTTAAATTGCTCAGCAACATCCCAAACATAACAAATCAAAATAAACATTTGGTTGAATGGACACCCAGTTCTAATGGAGGTTTATACTGAGTGACTGTATCAATGATTGCAGAACCAGTCCTTAACAAAATTCGCTCTGGATTACAACCCTTAAGTTTACGTAAGACTTCAGCTAGCTGAGATCCTATACTGCACTAAGGGTACCACTGCGGTTCCCATCTCATAACAAGCAGCTGGTTTAGTTACCACTGGTTGTAGCAAAAAGTCTCAGGCCCAAGCATGATGGGGCAAAACTAGTTGAGAAAGATTCACTTTGATTGGTTCAACATTTTTCAATTAGAAAATGGCTGGCTGAGTGAAGTCCTAATTAAATACCCACAAGTTTTTTCAGGAAGGTCTAAGGACTATAAAGTAGTCAAAGCCACCTTGCATATTGACCAGGAAGCAATCTCACTATTCTGCAAGACCTGCCCCAATGCCATTTGCCTTAAATGCAAAAGTAGAGGCAGAAATCAGGAGGCTGGAAAGCGAAAGACTCATTAAACCAGTAGTGTGCAGAATGGGCAGCACGGATTTTGAAGCCTGGCAGATCAGTTTGCCTTTGTGGGGATTTTAAAGAAATGGTAAACCACTTCTTGCAGCTGGAAAAATGCCCAATCCCTCGCATAGAGGACGTAAATGCAAAGCTGGCAGGGGGTTGTCCTTCACAAAGCTGGACATGAGTCATACATACCTGCAACTGTGGTTAGATGAGGATTCCCAGAAGTACGCTACAATTAATACCTGCAAGGGTTTGTACCAATACATGATACTGCCATTTGGGATGTCGTCAGCTGTGCAACATTTCAGTGGACAACACAGAACAGTTTACAAGGTCTTACCCCAGCGTCGCCATTTAGCTAGATGATGTACTAATAACAGGAATGACCAATAAAGAGCACTTAGAGAACTTAGACATAGTCCTTAGACATTTTTCCACAGCAGGCATATGCTTTACAAGGGAAAGATGTGTGTTCCAGGTACCCCAACTACCTACTTGGACTACAGAGTTGACAACACTGGGTGACACCCATCAGAAAATAAAGTAAGGGTGATCAAATTGCCCTGACTACCACTTATATACTGGAGCTCAGGTCTTTCTTTGGGTTAGTGATTTATTATGGAAAGTTCATACATAACCTAGCCTCCATCCTGACCCCCTTACATCTGCTGTTGAAAAAGGATCAGCCTTGGAAATGGTCCTGTAGCCAAAATGTAGCCTTTAGGGAAGTGAAGAAGCAGTTATCACTAAGGTGTTGGTACACTACAATCCAAAGCAAGATCTGGTGCTCATATGATGCCTCCCTGTATGGTATTTAGGTAGTGTTGGCTCACAGATGGCCCATTGGAGAGGAATCCCCAATAGTGAATGCTCCGGGACTTTGGTTCATGCAGAGCTCAGAAAAAGAAGAAAGTTTTGGCAGTTATCTTTGATGTGAGAAAGTTCCACCAATACCTTTACGGAGGTAAACTTATGATAGTAACAGACAAGAAAACCTGCTAGGGTTACTCAAAGAGGACAAGGCCTTGCTGCCTAAAGCTTCGGGTCAAATTCAGCAGTGGGCTCTCATTCTAAGTGCGTACATTTACAAGTTGGAACACCACCCAGGAGGCCAAGTAGCAAATACGGATGCCTTGAGCCACCTCCCGCTGGCAAATATACCACTAGCGTTGCTACCGCTGGAAGAATCCGTTCTGGTCTTAAACTTGCCGGACACCCTTTCGGTCACTGATGAAAATATCAGACTGTGAACACAAAAAGATCCAGTCCTGGCAAAACTAAAACACCTGGGGATGATGGGGGGGAAACGAAAGGGCCAGCCCAACCAGAATTGAAACCTTTCTGGACCTGTTGAGACCATATTACCATGGAGGTCGGCATTTTATTATGGGGAAACAAGAATGATTGCCTTCAGCAAAGGTTGCTGCCAGAAACTGGCTGAACAGGGATTTCCAAAAAGAAGATGTTTGTGAGATATTATGTCTGGTGGCCAGGACTGGATGCAGACATAGGAGTGTTGGTAGTGCAGTGCCCAGAGTGCCATCAAGGGCACAAAATTACCACCAGCAGCTCCCCCACACTGGGAATTGCTGGGTAAACCCTGGACTTGGTCACACATAGATAATGCAACTCCTTTCATGGGCTCAACGTTCTTAGTCATTGCGGATGCCCAGTGAAAGTAGTTGGACATGCATAGAGCTCATTCGTCAAACACAGGGACAACAACAGAAAAGCTGCAAGCATCTTTTGCAATACAGGCTGCCAGATGTGTTGGTCACACACAACAGGCCATTGTTTATCAGCAGGGATTTCGAGTATTTCCTAAAGTCAAATAGCATTTGGCATGTAAGGACAGCTCCATACCATGCATCAGCCAATGGTCTGGCAGAAACAGCAGTCCAAACTTTGAAGGCAGGCTTAAAGAAACAGCCTACAGCTTCACTCACTACTAAACTGTGCCGGTTCCTATTTGATTTTCAGACAAGCCCTCATGCAACTACAAGAATAGCTCCAGCACAGCTGGCAATGGGGAGAAGACTCCATACCATGTTAAATCTGATCTTCCCGGACCTGGCAGGAAGGTGAAACAGCATCAGTAACGCCAATGCCAAACACGAGACTCCTTTAGAAACAGTTTACTTTAGGGGATGAATTTTGGTGCCAAAAACACAGGAGTGGCCTTGCATGGGTAAGAGGCATAGTCGATGCGAGGTCAGGTTCCATGGTGTACAAAGTTCGGGTAGGTGAGGTTGTCCTGAACAAGCACATGGTTCACATGAAAGCTGCAAGAACAAAACATACCCATTCCCTCAAAACAGCTGGAAAGACTGTGGGAACATGCGTTCTCCCCCTCTGCTTAGTGTCGAAGAAACCTCGGACTCTGAGATGGATATGGTGGATGTTGCAGTCTCAATGCCTTTACTGCCTGGAGAAGAGGACGAATTTCTTCGGAGATGCTCCAGGCGCAAGAGGTGGGCTACAGTCCAGTACAGGCTGCCCGTATCCTAGGCTGAGTCACAGGAACAGGGCCCGATGCAAAAACACCTCAGAAGAGGCTGCAAGAGAAAGAACAGGCCTATGTCCCCAGACTTACAAGTGGGGGGGATGTAGTGATTGTAACGAGGTCAGCCAGGTGGATCTCATGGAATACAAGTTCACTGCTTAGAGGTGTTAGTTAACCTGGTTCAATCAGGAAATTCTGAATGACAGATATAAATAGGAGTGTCTGAGATTCTGTTCACTCTGAGATTTGGCTCTGAGGAAGCCGGACCAGTGTCAAGTACTATGCATATATAAACAAAGGGTGGCTTGGTGATGGGATACCAGCCCTGTGGAGTTATTTCAGGTACTATATAAATACTAGTTTTTGTTATTGTTTGAAAAGGTTTGGAAACAGAATGAAAGCAGAATTAATGTTGGCAGGGGCACAGTGGGCTAAATGGCCTCCCTCTGTGCTGTAATTGCTATGATGCTATGAAAAAAGAATGTTTTTCTTGAAAATAAAACATCTGTTCCATGCAGTCCATCCCAACTGATGATCTGATAGATTATAGCATTAAAAAAACTGACTCCTACCTCAACCATTTAGATTAATGACAGTGTCAGGTGCCAAACTGTTCATACAGTTGCCGAGCAAAATAAATTGGTAGAACTTTATCTAATGTGGCATTGCAGACAGTTACTGTAATATTTAATTTAGTTATAATAACAAGCAACACTAAATAGACAATGAATCTCTGCACTGTGAAAGACAAACGTGCAATGCATAAAATAACAGATTTAGCATGTTAAATTGTTGATGGGAAATTGGTTCATGATGGCCTTATGTCATTATTTATTGTACATCACAGGGTGTTGCATGCCTGTCTCCATGTGGGTGTGGAACAATATAAGTGATGGATTGGCCTCCTGAAATTTACTTTTATGAAAAAGTACACACATTGCTAGCCAGTGAGTTTAAATGAACTGTGGAAAGTTCCACAGCAAAGCAAAATAGAAAAGTCATTAATCTCATTGAAAAAAGAAATAATTTGACTTCATAATGAAAAGCTCAATTTTACACATTTGGCAATTTGATAATTTTGTAGGGTTTAATTAGTGAAGGGAATGAAAAATAATGAATCGCCCATCCTGTCAAACTGTACAATAGAAGTAATATAGTAAGAGCTTTGGATTTAGATTTATTTAATAATGTCACTTGTACCCTAGGTACTGTGAAGTGTGTATAATGTCACCAAGTTCCAGCGTCATCTTGGATTACAGAATAAATTCCTTAATAAATTTTACAAATGGTGAAATACTGAATAAATTAATATTAAATTGATATTACTAAAACTGAAACAGCTTCAAAAGTTCATCTTTCCCTCTCCGTACAAAGGCAGACATGATTCTGTATAATTCAGGAAATGTAAACATTGAGCTTATTAGCATATGTGCAATTTATCAATTCACTGGTATCCAGAATTGCGACTCCTATACACAGGAAACATAGGAACATAGGAACAGGTGTGGACCATTCAGTCCTCAAGCCTATTCTACCATTCAATGAGATCATGGCTGCTCTGCGGCTTAACTCCATAACAGTTTGTCGAAGTGCTTCCTAGCACCTCTCTTGAACGGTTGGGCCCTAGTTTGAGAATTCCCAACCAGTGAAAACATGTTGTTTTTATTTACCCTCTCTTTTCCTGTTAAGATCTTGAAGTCATCGATCAGATCACTCCTTAACCTTCTAAATTCTGGAGACAATAGGCCTAATTTGAGTAATCTCTCCTCATAACTTAACCCCTGAAGTATTATTCTTCTAAAGCCACGTTGTCCTGTGCCAAAATATCCTCCCTAAAGTGTGGTGCCCATAGATGTGATGACAGTACTCCAGTGGGATCTAACCAAAGTTACATACACACGTACTATATTTTTCCACTCATTTTCTTTTTTAAAGCTGATTTCACCCAGAGCAGGAATCATTTCTATTTCAACAAAAAAGGATATAGAGGGACTAGAGAGTATGCTATAAGATTTACGAGGATGACAACTGAGGTTACAATGTTAGGAAAGACTGAACAATTTGCAGCTCTTATCTTGAGCAAATGAATGCTGAAGGCTGGCCTAATACAGGTACTTCCAGTTATATACAGCATACGCCATACAGTAAATGGAAAAGCCCTGGAGAAAATTGATGCACAGAGAGATCTGGGTGTTCAGGTCCATTGTACCCTGAAGGTGGCAATGCATGTCGATAGAGTGGTCAAGAAGGCATACGGCATGCTTTCATTCATCGGACGGGGTATTGAGTACAAGAGTTGGCAGGTCATGTTACAGTTGTATAGGACTTTGGTTCGAACACATTTGGAATACTGCGTACAGTTCTGGTGGCCACATTACCAAAAGGATGTGGATGCTTTGGAGAGGGTATAGAGGAGGTTGAACAGGATGTTGCCTGGTACGGAGGGCGCTAGCTATGAAGAGAGGTTGAGTAGATTAGGATTATTAACATTAGAAAGACGGAGTTTGAGGAGGGACCTGATTGAGGTCTACAAAATCATGAGATGCATTGACAGGGTGGTTAGCAAGAAGCTTTTTCCCAGAGTGTGGGGCTCAAATTACTAGGGGTCACGATTTCAAGGTGAGAGGGGAAAAGTTTACGGGAGATATGCGTGGAAAGTTCTTTATGCAGACGGTGGTGGGTGCCTGGAACGCGTTGCCAGTGGAGGTGGTAGACGCGGACACGATAGCATCATTTAAGATGTATCTGGGCAGATACATGAATGGGCAGGGAGCAGAGGGATACAGATCCTTGGAAAATAGGCGACAGGTTTAGACAGAGGATATGGATCGGTGCAGGCTTGGAGGGCCGAAGGGCCTGTTACTGTGCTGTAATTTTCTTTGTTCTTTGTTATGAAGGAATTTGATGTGGTAGGTGCAGAGAAGTTCTAGTAGTCACTATTAAATCCAAAATAATTTAGGATATAATTTTTATTAATGGTCAATATAAAATTAAGAACAAGTAGTTCAGGAAAATAACAGAGGTGCATTTAAGCCAAAGTTGACATGATGTATTGACAATCTCAGATTTTGAGACCTTTTCTTTTTGGAAGATGCTCACTTCAGATATAAAGAAGTAAAGCAGGAGAACTTTACTGATATCAATGTGGATGAACCCTATAAATCCAGTTAAGATGGGGGCAGAGTAAGACGCTCCAGTCGGAGCTCTTCTGCTTGCAAGCTCCTTTTCTTTCTTTTCCTTCTTCTTTGCTGAACTCCCCCCCCCCCCCAACTAATTTTTAACTTTTGAAAGTAGAATGGAGTCTGAGACCAGACCCTAATATTATTCAATGGGTAGTTACAATGTTTTCAGAATGTGCTTTTTTTTCCCAAACATATTGTCTATCATGGTTTCGTTTAAGAAGGCAGAAATTTGTTGATGGTGATTACTATGGTTTCAGCATGATCTGGGAAAGACAGATAGTACTGCTTTACAGCAGATGTCCTCTGCAGTGGGTCTGAGTGGTGACTTATCCAGTTGATGAATAGATGCTCATGTGTAGAAGACCGAATTGAGAAAAGAAATATTAGATTCTAGTTTTAATCTGGGAGTAGTTTATTTTATTCATTCACAATCAACAAGCAGGATAAACAGAAGAGCTGATATAAAGTCATGACTTGAGGCAACAATGCAAACAGGAGGATAATATTTATCAGAGATAGTAGGTACTGCAGATGCTGGAGAATCCGAGATAACAAGGTGTGGAGCTGGATGAACACAGCAGGCCAAGCAGCATCAGAAGAGCAGGAAAGCTTGACGATTTGGGCCCCGACCCTTCATCAGAAATGGGGGAGGGGAAGAGGGCTCTGAAATAAATAGGGAGAGAGAGGGAAGCGGATAGAAGATGGATAGAGGAGAGGATAGGTGGAGAGGAGACAGACAAGTCAAAGAGGCGGGGATGGAGCCAGTAAAGGTGAGTGTAGGTGGGGAGTTAGGGAGGAGATAGATCAGTCCAGGGAGGACGGACAGGTCAAGGGGGCGGGATGAGGTTAGTAGGTAGGAGATGGGGTGCGGCTTGAGGTCGGAGGAGGGGATAGGTGAGAGGAAGAACAGGTTAGGGAGGCGGGGACGAGCTGGGCTGTCTTTGGGATGTGGTTGGGGGAGGGGAGATTTTGAAGCTGGTGAAATCCACATTGATACTGTTGGGCTGCAGGGTTCCCAGGCTGAATATCAGTTGCTGTTCCTGCAGCCATTGGGTGGCATCATTGTGGCACTGCAGGAGGCCCAGGATGGACATGTCGTCTGAGGAATGGGAGGGGGGAGTTGAAATGGTTCGCGACTGGGAGGTGAATTGTTTATTGCGAACCGAGCGTAGGTGTTCTGCAAAGCGGTCCCCAAGCCTCCGCTTGGTTTCCCCGATGTAGAGGATGCCACAACGGGTACAGCGGATGCAGTATACCATATTGTCAGATGTGCAGGTGAACATCTGCTCGATGTGGAAAGTCTTCTTGGGGCCTGGGATGGGGGTGAGGGAGGAGGTGTGGAGGCAGGTGTAGCACTTCCTGCAGTTGCAGGGAAAAGTGCCGGGTGTGGTGGGGCTGGAGGGGAGTGTGGAGCGGACAAGGGAGTCATGGAGAGAGTGGTCCCTCCGGAAAGCAGACAAGTGTGGGGAGGGAAAAATGTCTTCGGTGGTGGGGTCGGATTGCAGATGGCGGAAGTGTTGGAGGATGATGCGTTGGATCCGGAGGTTGGTGGGGTGGTACGTGAGGACGAGGGGGATTCTTTTTTGGTTGTTATCGCAGGGACGGAGTGTGGCGGATGAGGCGTGGGTACAAAATTGTTTAAATCATTTTTTTAATTCAAATTTTCCTCCAATTTCTATTCCAATCAGTGCAATGGGTGGGAGGTGGGAGGTGTGAGGTGGGAGAAAGAGGCTGCAAAGTGGGAGAAGGGGGAAAAAGGGCTCTGTAAGGTGTGGGGTGTAAAGAGAGCCTACAAAGGAGAGATAGACGGAAGCTGCAAAGGGGAGAGTTTTAAACCTGTCAGTAAAGGAATCCACAGCTAAATGGGAGCCAAACGTGAAACCAAAGAAGTAGCAGATTCCTTGAAAATAAATGTGGAAGTCCTAACTTACGGCTGCATAGGTCCAGGAGCTACTATGTGGGGAAAATGTGGTGGATGCTATTGTACATGAACATTGGGGTAATTGTTAAATTTAAATCTGTGTTTGGTATCTGAGATGCAGCACAACAAGTTGTAACTATCTGCCTTTAAAGTTCCAGCTTGTACATATGCAATGAAAACTGATTAGCTATGAGTTCACCATCCTACAGAAGGTGTTCAGAGTGATGGCTTTCTTTGTGTATAAGTGAATGATCAGTCATTTTGACAAAAAAAAATGTGGCTAATGTATGCCTGTTGTCTTGTGGCAATTTAAATACTGCGCTGTCTGGGAAATTAATGCTTTCCTTGTGTTTAGTGGCTATGTTTAACAAAGAGGTGATAATTATTGAGATTATTGATTAATTTTTCTAATTCTGCTTCTGTGAAAGTACAAATATCTCTTCTGTTAATGCACAAACATAAGCTTTTATTACTATGTGAAAGCAACACCAAATAGATTTAGTTAGGGAAAATGAAAAAGGAACATGAAAACTAAAATGTGTTCCCCCAAAATCAAGAAGTAACTCTCAAGAAAATCTCTAAAAGAGCCCTTGAGAAAAAACATGACCTCTGGATTAGGGACACATGGAGCAAGAAAGCTCCTACAGTTATGGCAGGGCAGAAATGTCTGGAGGGTGGAAATAAGCTGCATGATTCTTTAACACCTTCCTGCCTGAGATCAACTAGCACCTCAGGTACAGGAAATCTCTGGTATTCTAATTAAAGGTTAAAAACAAAAACAAATTTTAAATGTTCAGCAGGTCAGACAGCAAATGCAGAGAGAAACAGAGTTGGTAGTCTGAATTTTTGCCAGACTGGAATGACTTGTGTACGCTTTAAAAATGACATGGATTCTGGGATTCCAGACGCCAATCTTGGGATTTCTGAATTTTAGGAATACTTTTTAAGTGTGTTGTCTAGTTTGGGTTGCAAGCCTGCACCTGGCATTCCCAAAATAGCTGGCTCCTTTGTGGGGTTGGACATGTCCTAGTCTCCACAAGGAACATTGGTTTAACATTGGCACACATCTGAGCTGCCATGCACGATAGCCTATATGATGGAAACTTCTGAAAGACAAGTCCAAAAGTTTCTCCTCATGCCAAGATCATGTACTGTTATGGTCTCTTAAACCTCAAAATTAGATTATGCGTCCCCTTGCAACCTCCAACCACCTCCTGCACCCAGGGTCCCTTTTGCTTCATATGCCATGCAATAATCCCACCCATCTTGTCACTTCATCACATGCTGCCCATGCCAGGCCAGGCCCTTTCACCCACAACAATGCATAAAAGCAAAGAATGCTATTGCAATAACAGGATGTGCTAAAATAGCTTTTCTTTTAAAAGGTCATATATTATTTTTCAAGCCTCATTATGTACTCTTCGCTGAGAGTTTAGATATCCATTACCCTATTGAAACGCCTGAGCTTCGATTCAATGACAGATCTGACTTTGTGATCTCTGCTGTCAATTTTACTATGTTTATTTACATACAGTTAAAAGGTTTCAAGTGTTTATAGTTCCTGCTATTAGTACTTTAAATGATTTGGATGATTAACACTTTTATGGTAAAAAGAAACATTGTTAATAAAGTGAAAAGTAATGCAATCTGGGCTGCAGCAATAATATTGCTCTCATTTTTGGGTGCCATTTTGAGAAGGGTATCGAAGAGATCTGTCGATAAGATGCAGAGTAGATTTTCTGAAATGTTGCCAGGATTCAGCCTATAGTTATGAAAATACACGAGATGATATCCAGCCAAAGTCACCAAAAGATGAGATATCTGATAACATAAACTAGAATGGACTATTTCCACTAGTAGATGAGTCAGTAACAAGAGGTGATAAAATTGGTATCAATACCAAGAGAATGAACAGAGATTATTTTTACATGGGCTTCTTAGGACATGACATGCAATGAAAACAAACAGAAGAGAATCTATAACATATTTTAAAGGAAAGTCGACAAATATTTAAAAATGAATTGTAAAGAGAAATTGGAAAGGGCAGGGAAATGGGATAAAGTATTTTCAGAGTTAGGAAAGGCAAATGGCTTACTTCTGGGCTGTAAATACTCTAAGGGGGTGAACGTTCATGATATCTGTCATTTTTGTCGGCTTTAACTTTGGCAGAACAGGATCCTGGAAAGAGGTAGTAGGAACTGCAGATGCTGGAGAATCTGAGATAACAAGGTCTAGAGCTAGATGAACCACAGCAGGCCAAACAGCATCAGAGGACCAGGAAGGCTGACGTTTCGGGCCTAGACCCATCTTCAGAAATGGGGAAGGGGAAGGGGGTTCTGAAATAAATAGGGAGAGGCAGATAGGAGATGGATAGAGGAAAAGATAGGTGAAGAGGAGACAGACAGGTCAAAGAGGCAGGGATGGAGCCAGTAAAGGTGAGTGTAGGTGGGGAGTTAGGGAGGAGATAGGTCAGCGCAGAGAGTGCGGACAGGTCAAGGCAGCGGGATGAGGTTAGTAGGTAGGAGATGGTGGTGGGGCTTGAGGTG
>JAHRHZ010000018.1:7248267-7295329 GCA_024137785.1 Ginglymostoma cirratum
GTGGAATTTGCACGTTCTCCCCGTGCCTGCATGGGTTTCCCCCGAGTACTCGGGTTTCCTCCCACAGTCCAAAGACATGCAGGCTAGGTGGATTGGCTATGCTAAGTTGCCCATTGCATTCAGGGATGTGTAAGTTATGTGAGTTTTAGGGTTATGGGTCTGGGTGGGATGCTGTGAGGGTCAGTGTGGACTTGTTGGGCTGAAGAGTCTGGTTCCATACTGTAGGGATTCTATTCTATGATGTATGAACCCCTGCTCCGATGGCTTCTAATTTTTTTTGTTTTATGATGACAAGGTTCAAAATCACTGTTGTTAATGCTTTTGCAGGATTGTTTAACATTTGGATTCAAATTTTAACAAATTTGTTTATCTTAAGTGTAATGCCTCAATAAAATCCCAAACGGAATGATTTTTAGTAAGCTGGCTGGTTACCTGGCAAAACTGGTATAAATACTGTTCGGTCAAATATACTTGTAACTGTGGTAAACTGGGAAAGAAATGCAGTTGCCCTTTGGATTGAACACTCCACAGATAGCCAAATCACAAACTATTTAGGTCTGGAACACAGTATAGTCTGCATAACCAGACATGCACTCGAGTTTTCATGGGAAAGCCTTTCATGGGAGATGTTGAAAGCATACGATGACTGGTTTATAAATTGTACTTCACCTCCTCTTAGTGATGAATGCTGAGATTTTTTAAAAAATTTGAATGTTTAATTGGCATGTTTATATTCCCAAGCCAAACCTGAGTCTGAAGATAAGAAAGCAAACCTCAATTATTTGAGCCTCATTACCAAAAACGTGGCAATTTGTCAGCTCCTGTATGGACAATATTGTGCCAACCACAGACTGATGAGCTCTAATAAAAGGTAGGATTGTTAATCTTGGAAGTCAAGGGGCAAGTGGGTATGTGGATGTGTGGGAGGAATGGTAAGATATAAACGTTGGGGCTGCATCTGAACTGGTCAGTGTTATTTCACTGCGAGACAGCTTGAGAATCATGTTTGAACAAATCCATCTTTTCAGCCATCAAACTAAGGGTGTTTAATTCCAATGGTGTACATTTGTGTTCAATTCATATCTATGCTATTTTAATATTTATACAGTGATAGAGTCATACAGCATGGAAACAGACATTCTGTCCAACTTGTTCATGCCGACCAAATATCCTGAACTAAACTAGTCCCATTTGCCTTCATTTGGCCCATATCCCTCTAAACCTTTCCCATTTATGTACCTGTCCAAACGTCTTTTAAATGTTGTAGCTGTCCCTGCAGGCACCACTTCTTCTGGCAGTTCATTCCACATATGAACCACCCTCTCTGTGAAAAAGTTGCCCCTCAGGTCCCTTTTAAATCTTTCTCCTCTCACCTTCAAAATATGCCCTCTGGTTTTGAACTCCCTTACCCTAGGGGAAAGACCTTTGCTATTCATCTTATCTATGTCCCTCATGATTTCATAAACCTTTATAAGGTCACCTCTCAACTTCTTGTGCTCTAGTGAAAGAAGTCCCAGCTTATCCAGCTTCTCACTATAACCCAAACCCTCAAGGCCCGGTAACATCCTTGTAAATCTTTTCTGCACCCTCTCCAATTTAATAATATCCTTTCTATAGCAGGATGACCAGAACTGTACACAGTACTCCAAAGATGGTCTCACCAATGTCCCTTACAACGTCAACATAATGTCCCGACTCTTATACTCAATGGTATGAACATGTTAGTCTCTTTAGTGGCTTCACAGAGAGAAATTAGACGTAAGTTCATCAACCAATCCATAACAAGGACGCCATAATAAAAATGATAGAAAAGGGAAAGCACTTCCTCTTTCCGCTCATTCAAAAAGAATTCAGAAATTTTGCATCCTATGCATTGAAGATAACATTAATCAGTAAATTATTACTAATCCCACAGATTCTTAGTATTTCAGGTTTCTCAACTTATTCTATTCCACTTTGGTGCAAGGGAGACCAGCATACCTTTTATCTGAAAAATCAAAGTATTTGATTCTTTTATACTCACAAAGAAGAAGCACCACCCCTTCAGATAAATGGTATGGAATGGGATGCGACTGCAACACTATAGAACAGGAAGAAATATTAGACACAACACAGACACTTCCTTTTTTGTAAATCTACTCCACTTAACTGCTTCGGACATATCTCCCTCAGTCCCTTTATTCTTCGGGAATGCATCCAATTGTCTACTGAACCCATTCCATCCACTGAATAACATGCATGATGC
This sequence comes from Ginglymostoma cirratum, assembly GCA_024137785.1. Lineage (NCBI taxonomy): Eukaryota > Metazoa > Chordata > Chondrichthyes > Orectolobiformes > Ginglymostomatidae > Ginglymostoma > Ginglymostoma cirratum. Next base: position 7,250,513 of record JAHRHZ010000018.1, read on the forward strand.
AAGAAAGCGGGGTCATTTCAGAAAAACCCTTATGTTCCAAAGTAGTCTCCAGCTGTTTGAACAAAAGCAAGAAACTGAGGATCATCCAGCCAGCAGACAAGTCACCTCTGGGACAACATCTATGAAGACAGTAAATTGAGTTTTCTAATAACATGAACAAAAACTAAATCAAACTTATGAACAATCTTTAAATATAGCACATATTCTTTGGGGAAGCAAAAAAAAAATCATTGATTACAGCAAGATGACGTAAGTGAAAAGTAAAACCTGAAGCTTTAACATCAGTTTTTTGCCAAGCATCCAACCAATTCTAATGCAGACCGAGACCAACTTGTTGTAGCCTGCAACACAGGGTAATCGTACTCCTCCACTTGAGGTAAAAATCCATCCCCTATTTGTCATGTCACTAATAACATGTACACTGAGATTCGACAATATGTCAGTAATGCAATCCAGTGTCTGATGCACAAAAATTTAGTAACGTGAAGTGTTTCCTGCAAGGCAGAGGTTTTGTCAGCAAAACTTTGCTTTGTATATTTTCCAGTTTAGATCATTCCATTTTCTTGTACTGTGTTTGAACACTATAGGATTGATTTTAGCTCTCCTTATCTGATGAAAACTCCATACATGAAAAGATGGGAAAGGATTAAGATGGTGGGAAATAGGGCCATGTTTCCGTGCTCCCACCATCTTAACTGTCCTCAGGTTAACTAATGGCAAAAAAATGATCACCCTCAACCTGCAACTGAAACAGGGAAAGTCGCACCACAAACTGGTACTACGATCCCACTTTTACCTGCAAGTGGAGGCGTACTGCATGGTACCAAACCTAACAGTGTGCCTTGGTGAGACAGTGGAGATGCCAGAAAAGATAAGGCTGAACAATTAAACGTTACTTTGAGAGGGTTTGTGTGGTCCTGGTGTGGTCACCTGTGAAGAATCTCTAGGTTTCAACGAAAAGCAGGATAATACAGACGCTAGGAATTTGAAATAAATACAGAAGTTGCTGGAGAAACTCAGCAGATCTGAAAGCATCTATAGGGAGATAAACAGAGTTAATGCTTCGAGTATAGTATGACTGTTCTGAAGATGTCATATCAGACTCAAAGCATTAAATCTGTTCTTCTCTTCACGGTGCTGCCAGACCTGCTGAGTTCTTCAGTATTTTTTTTCAGTATTCAGGTCTTCCTGGGTTAAGGTTACATCTCTTCCTCAAAGGCAAGTGAATGAGCCCTTCCACTTCAAAGTAGAAACAGAAATTACAATTACCGGAGAAACTTAGCAGGTCTGACAGCATCTGTGAAGAGAAAGCAGAGTTATCAAATCAGGTCCAGTGAACTTTCTTCAGAGCTGATTGTACCTAGGAACAGGTTAGTATTTATGCAGAAGATGGGTGGCGGGGAGTTGGGAAGGGAGTTCCACGTTTTTGATCCAGGAACAGCAAGGGACCAGGAATAGGTTTCCAAATCAGGATAATGTGTGGTTTGGAGGGGGACTTGCAAGTGGTGGCATTCCCATGAATCTGTGCCCTTTGTCCATATAGATGAGAAATTGTGGGTTCAGCAGGTGATAGCAAGGAGCCATGATGAGTTGGTGGGCTGCTAGTTTTCATTTTCATATTACCTACTTTTAACTTAAATTCTACTGCACTCTGATTTCTCTAAGGTTCCTCTCATGGATTCTGCTTCTGCTTTCTCCACAGAGTTGGGCATGCTGGCATGGGCAGAGAGGTCATCATGGCAGAGTTCAGAGAGGTGACAGAGAAATGATCAGAAAGAAGGGTAGTGAAATATCTTAAATCTCGGAGAGATATGGGAAGCTGCGGGGAAAATGTTGAAAATATATGGCAAAATCTGTTAATTTTTGTTTACTTCATTAGCTGTAGGCAACTGAAGTAGTGGTGTGATGAAGGAAGAGCTGTTACTAAGATGAAAGGATGTTTTTGAAGGCATTAAGAGTTTATTCAGCCAGTAACTTTCTGTCTTAACATTACGTGTAGGAGTAGTGACAGGGAAAACACAACAGATTACAGCCTACAGATGGGACAGGACTGCCTTGAAGCAGCTTTAACTGAAGTACTTCACGAAAATGGAGACAGCCATTCTTTAACCACGAACCCGAGCAAGATTGGAATCAATGGGAATCGGGGGCAAGCTCTCTGGTGGTTAGAGTCGTACTTGACATAAAGAAAGATGGTCGTGGTTGTTGGAAGTCTGTCATCTCAGCTCCAGGACATCTCTGCAGGAGCTCTTCAGGGTAATGTCCTAGGCAAATCATCTTCAGCTGCTTCATCAATGACGCTCCCTCCCTCATAACATCAGAAGTGGCATGTTCGCCAATAATTGCACAATGTACAGCACCATTTGCAACTCCTCAGATACTGATGCAGTCAATGTCCAAATGCAACAAGAACAGGACAATATCCAGGCTTGGACTGATAAGCGGAAAGTAACATTCGCACCACACAAATACCACGCTATGACCAGCACCAATGAGAGACAATCTTAGCACCGCCCCACTATCAGCATCCTGGGGGTTATCATTAACCAAAAACATAACCGGGCTCACCACATAGACACAGTAGCTACAACAGCAGGTCAGAGAATAGGAATGCTGTAGTGAGTAACCTCCTGACTCCCCAAAGCCTGTCCACCATCTTTAAGGTATAAGTCATGAATGTGATGGAATACTTCCCAGCTGCCTGGATGAGTGCAGCCCCAACAAGACATGAGAAACTTGACACCATTCAGAACAAAGCAGCCCGCTTGATTGGCACTTCATCCACAAGCATCCATTTCCTCCACCACTGACACTCAGTAGCAGCAGTGTGTACTATCCACAAGATGCACTGCAGAAATTCACCAAAGATCCTCAGGCAGCACCTTTCACACCCACAACCACTTCAATTTAGAAGGACAAGGGCAGCAGATTAAGGTTCCCTCCAAGCCATGCACCGTCCTGACTTGGAAATATAATGCCATTCCTTTAATGTCTCTGGTTCAAAATCCTGGAATTTTTTCCCTAGTGGCATTAGGGTCAACCCAGTGCAGGTAGACTGCAGCGGTTCAAGAAGATAGCTCACCACCACCTTCTCAAGAGCAACTAGGGACAGGCAATAAACGTTGGCTAGTCAGTGATGCCTACAAATGAATACACAACTGCTTTTTGCCACTTATACAAATGATTTGGGTGTGAACATAGTAGGTATGATTCATACATTTGGTGATGACACCAAAATTTGAGGTATAGTGGACAGCAAAGAAGGTTACCTCAGAGTATAATGGGATCTTGATCAGATGAGCCAATGGGCCGAGGAGTGGCAGATGGAGTTTAGATAAATGTGGGTGCTGCATTTTGGAAAGGCAAATCAGGGCAGGACTAATATACTTAATGGTAAGGTCCTGGACAGTGTTGCTGAAAAAGAGGCCTTGGAGTGCAGTTTCATAGTTCCTTGAAAGTGGAGTTGCAGGTAGATAGGATAGTGAGGAAGGCGTTTGGTATGCTTGGTCAGTGCATTGAATGTAGGAGTTGGGAGGTCATGTTGCGGCTGTGACATTGATTAGGCCACTTTTGGAGTACTGTGTGCAATTCTGGTCTCCCTGCTTTAGGAAGGATACTGTGAAATTTGAAAAGGTTCAAGAAAGATTTACGGGTATGTTGCCAGGGTTGGAAGGTTTGAGCCACAGGGAGAGGCTGAAGAGGCTGGGGCTATTTTCCCTGGAGCATCGGAGGCTGAGGAGTAACCTTATACAGCTTTATAAAATCATGAGTTGAATGGACAGGGTAAATAGACAAGGTCTTTTCCCTGGGATGAGGGAGTCCAAAACTAGAGGGCATAGGTTTAAGGTGAGAGTGGAAAGATTTAAAAAGGACCTAAGGGAACTTTTTCATGCAGGGGGTGGTGCATGTATGGAATGAGCTGGCAGATGAAGTGCTGGAGGCTGGTACAATTACAACTTTTAAAAGGCATGTGGATGAGTGTATGAAGAGGAAGGGTTTAGAGGGATATGGGCCAAATGCTGGCAAATGGGACTAGATTAATTTAGGATATCTGGTCAGCATGGACCAGATGAAGTGTCTGTTTCCATGCTGTATATCTCTATGACTCTTAAAAAAAAACCAAAGAGCTTTGAAAATGCATGAGGCATTGTTGTCAAAGGGAATAAAAAGCTATTCAAGGATACAAAGACCTACAAGGGTTTGTTACAATAAAATTAATCTGCAATGCAATTAAAATGCAAAAAAAACTTGGCAAAGGAAAGTCGAAGCCAAAGATTCTGTGACACAAGTGTATACTTGCTGGAGGAAAAGTGACAATAACTCCACATAAGGATCTAGGGATGAATCTAACATGTTTTATGTTTGTTATTTTTGTAATCACATAAAAATGATATCACTGGAATGTTCGTGAAACCTTCTGCAATAATAATAGTCATAAATCTCCAGAAAAAATGTGGTGTTCTTCCTTTTTGATGTATTCTAAGCAAATATATAAATTAGCATCTATCTCCTCCAGCAGTACCATTGTAGCAAAAACAAAATATTACACAGTGCAAATTCTAATTGTGTAAGCCTCTTTTCGATTTGAAATGTATGACATATCAGCCAAAACGATTTCTTATTTGTCACGACTGAATACATTGGAAGAGACCCTCAGCCTGATTATTGTCAACACATGCTGTTGACTACAGGTAAGTTCATACACATAAGAACATTAGCATGTTACATAATAATGTCTGCAATTATGCATAAACAGTATTGGGAAAGATGCTTAGGAATTTCAGGTCGATGGGCTGCATTGGTGCCATTTAATAGGAGAAAAAAATATTAGCACGGCAAGAATGGCACAATGGAGGAAAAAGGCACGACAAAAAATTGTGATATGATGAATTATTGTACTTATATGGATTGGATCCAAACACAACAATTTAATGTGGTTCAAAGGTCCAGACTCAAAAGATTATACACTTAAACGAATAATATTTTTTACTGTCATCTCACATCCATGCTGGCTTGGTGAAATAGTTAATAATTAATATTAACTATACAAATTAAGGTTAAGGATATACAGATGCTTCAGCAGTGGTAGTGTCCCTGCCACTGGCCTGGGTTCAAGCCCCACCTGCTCCAGAGGTGTGCAATATAGCACATCTGAATAGGTTGATTAAAAAGAAAATTAAATATATATGAAGAGAGACTTCCTTCAGCGACCAGTGGTATCATAGGGGTTGGAATGCGTTAACCCAAGGAATAATATTTTAATTTGTTGTTTCCATTAAAGCTTTTGTTTAAGAGATGACGCCAATTTATGGAGCTGTCAATTTGTTAATTAGGTTTTTTTTTCAGGTTGGTCTAAAGTGTATAAAGAGATGCTGTGGGTTGCAGACTTACAGTCATGTTCCACTTGGTAAAGATTGACTTCTGGTCTCTTCCTTCAGTTGACTGTCAGAGAATGATAAATTAGTCCCATTTTCTTGTTTTTTGACCACAATCCTATTAGTTTATGAATGCAGTATCTATGAATGAAGGTTCAGTAGAACAGTACACAGCGTCATAGAATCCCTACGGTGTGGAAACAGACCATTTGACCCAACAAGTCCACACTGCCCCTCCAAAGACCTTCCCACCCAGATCCATACCCCTATTCTTTCCCTGTAACCCTACATTTCCCATAGCTAATCCACCTGACTTACACACCCCTGGGCACATGGGCAATTTAGCATGGCCAATCCACCAAACCTGCACATCTTTGGACTGTGGGAGGAAACTGGAGCACACAGTGGAAACCCACGCAAACATGGGGAAAATATGCCAACACCACACAGACAGTCGCCCAAGGGTGGAATCGAACCCGGGTCCCTAGCACCATGAGGCAACAGTGCTAACCACCGAGCCACTGTGCCACCTTAATAAGTTCCCTACAGTGTGGAAACAGGCCATTCGGCCCATTGAGTCCACACAATCCCTCCAAAGAGCAGCCCACCCAGACCCACTCCTTACCCTATCCCTGCATTTCCCACCCCAGACAGTATGGGCAATTTAGCATGGCTAATCCACCTAACTTGCATATCTTTGGACTGTGGGAGGAATCCGGAGCGCCAAGAGGAAACCCATGCAGACACGGGGCGAATGTGCAAACTCAACACAGACAGTCACCTGAGGCTGGAATCGAATCCAGGTCCCTGGAGCTGTGAGGCTCCACTGAGCAACTGTGCCGCCCTAAATATTTCATTTGTGGTGTGGAATCATAAAATCCTTATGGTGCACATACAGGCCATTCAGCCCATTGAGTCTGCACCAATGCTCCAAAGGCCATCCTACCCTGTCTCTATAATCCAATATTCCCCATGTCTGACACACCTAGCCTGCATCCCTAGACACTACAGGACAATTCAACATTGCCAATCAACCTACCCTGCACACCTTTGGACTGTGAAAGGAATCCGGAGCACCCACGTAAGACAAAGCGCAAACCCCACACAGACAGTCACCCAAGGCCAGAAATGAACCTGGGTACCTGGTGCTGTGAGGTTGCAGTGCTAAACACAGCCACCATGCTGTCCTAAAGTGTGGGAACAGGCCACTCAGCCCAGCAAGTCTACACCAACCCTCCAAAGAGCACCTCACCCAGACTCCTCCCCTTATCCTGTCCCTGCAACCCTGCATTTCCCATGGCTAACCCAACTAGTCCACACATCCCTGAACATGATGGACAATTCAGCATAGCCAATCCATTTAACTTGCACCTCTTTGGACTGTGAGAGGAAACCCACACAGATATGAGGAGAACATGCCAACTCCACACAGTTCACTGAAGTCAGAACCGACTTCCCTCCATATGGGTGGCATAACCATAGTTATCATGTACAATAGCTCTTGTTGCATCTCTTTCATTGCAAAGAGTAACATTTTCCAGTGAAGCTAAGGATTTTGTATCGAATTTAATGGAGATGGTGTATTCTCACTATTTGTCAAATGAATCTAAGAATAATTGTTAGGGCATTGCTGACAATTCAATGTAAGCAAAACAGAATAATTGAAGATACACACCAAGCTGCGTAAATATAAGACACAATTTCCTGGAGCTCACCAAAAGCTTGTAGACTTGGGAACAGTGACTTTAACTGTTGCCTGTGTATCCTTTGCTCCAAACTGTGAACCTTTTCTATTGTGTTGGCAATAGGGGTATGCCCCCAAGGATTGCCATATGTGCTCCTGTGAAGTCCTCACTTTAAATGGAAGAGTGGCTGGAAGTTCCCCATGGTCTCACACTGTCAGAGCAAATTGAGAAGTAAGTCACTCAATTTAGGCAGAAACTCCAAATGTAAAGGAAACACTGCAAAATTTCATTCCCAGCTTTGGGAACGACGACTGAAACTCTCCATGTTCTTTTGACTCAGAAAGTTCTTCACTTCTGCCAGTCTCAGGTAATCCTGGCAACAGAAGTCCCTTATAATGCTTACTTTAACTTATTCCATTCACTTTGTGAAGAGAAGGAAGTTAAGGTCCAACTAGACCTCACAACGATTTGCATGTTATTAGATCATGCAAGAGTTAGAGGTTGAATGATAGCACAGCCCATGAGGGCTTTTTGAGAAATCAGTCTTCAGGCAAAACAACCAGTATCAATGGCTTCCACCTCATTTGCTGTCATAAAATGTTGTCTTCAACTGTATGCTAATATGTGATATCAAAAAGAATGTAAACTCAGCAGATACAATGTTTATCAGTGTTTGTACCAAACCAAAAAATAACAAGTTCTCTTTGCACATTTTTCTCTTCTCAGAAATAGGAAGGATGGTGGGGTTTGAAGCATTCTCTGAAATTAAGCAATGTCTGCTGTTGGCTCCTGCCAAGGTCAGGACTGCCAAGGTGCAGTGGGAAATGGTTTTCCACATACTGGAGTATGACCCAAAGCCAAACTAGGGAAAATGTCAAGTCTAATTTATACAACGTAGCCTTCAGGTGTCATAACAAAAGTGTAACAATGCATGGATGGAGCCAAACGAAAGGTCTGCACTTAAAAGGGGGCAGGGGTAGGGGAGGAAAGCAGCCACATCGGGCCTGCAAGGCTCTTTTGTCCCTAGGCCCCAGAAAAATCTATACCATAACTCTTATTTTTTTTCTGGAGCAGCTTTCTGCTGTACTTTAAAGGACCACCCTGTTCTGAACATTGTGAACATTTCATCAGGCTCTTATAACTGGCTGCTTTGAACACTTCAATTCGGCTCCTAGTTGCTGTAAGGTGACGAACTGGCTGTCCACTTCCTACTTCAGAAACTGATTGAGACTGGTTTTATGAAGCCAGAGACGGTAGTTTTGAGATTTTTGTTCGCTGATGGCCCTTGTGCTTTGGTGTGAAAGACCATAAAGCAGGCATGAGTCACTCCTCTCAGTGTATGATCACAAGCAAAGAATGGTCTGTTCTATGCATCAGGTTGGTATTGAGAGCAAATAAATATTCCTTGTGAGTGCAATATATGATACTTTCCTTTCTACAATTTCCTCATTCAACTATACATACATAAGTGTGGCAGTCCAAAGAGAAGGTCAAACATCACACGACATCAGATTATAGTCTACCAGGTTTATTTGAAAATGCAAGCTTTTGGAGCTCAGCTCCTTCCTCAGGCACAGTGTGAGAGAGAGAATATAAGACACAGAATTTATAAGCAGAAAGGTAACGACACTAAAACTGGCTGCCTCTTGTTGAATCTTTAGTCGTTTAGGATGGATACCACTCATTAAAATGCAAAATCTAAGAACAAAGAATAAAGGAAATTACAGCACAGGAACAGGCCCTTCGGCCCTCCAAGCCTCCGCCGATCCATATCCTCTATTTAAACCTGTCGCCTATTTTCCAAGGATCTGCATCCATCGGCTCCCTGCCCATTCATGTATTTGTCCAGATACATCTTAAATGACACTATTGTGCCTAGCTCTACCACCTCCGCTGGCAACGCGTTCCAGGCACCCACCTCCCTCTGCTTAAAGAACTTTCTACGCATATCTCCAGTAAACTTTTCCCCTCTCACCTTGAAATCGTGACCCCTAGTAATTGAGTCCCCTACCCTGGGAAAAAGCTTCTTGCTAGCCACCCTATCTATACCTCTCATGATTTTGTAGACCTCAATCAGGTCCCCCCTCAACCTCCGTCTTTCTAATGTAAATAATCCCAATCTACTCAACCTCTCTTCGAAGCTCACACCCTCCATACCAGGCAACATCCTGTTCAACCTCCTCTGTACCCTCTCCAAAGCATCCACATCCTTTTGGTAATGTGGCCACCAGAACTGTATGCAGTATTCCAAATGTGGTCGAACCAAAGTCCTATACAACTGTAACATGACCTGCCAACTCTTGTACTCAGTACCCCGTCCGATGAATGAAAGCATGCCGTATGCCTTCTTGACCGCTCTATCGACATGCGTTGCCACCTTCAGGGTACAATGGACCTGAACACCCAGATCTCTCTGTGCATCAATTTTCACCAGGGCTTTTCCATTTACCATCTAGGTTCCTCTCAAGTCACTGTCCCCAGATAATTAAAGGTTTTTTTCAATGTGTACAAGAGGTGACATCTCAGGTCAGACAATGCATTGTAGGTGTGAGGTCTTGCTTAGAATCTGTCTATGCTTTAAGACCATAAGACCATAAGACATAGGAGTGGAAGTAAGACCATTCGGCCCATCGAGTCCACTCCACCATTTAATCATGGCTGATGGGCATTTCAACTCCATTTACCCGCACTCTCCCAATAGCCCTTGATTCCTTGGGAGATCAAGAATTTATCAATCTCTGCCTTGAAGACATTCAACGTCCCGGCCTCCACTGCGCTCCGTGGCAATGAATTCCACAGGCCCACCACTCTCTGGCTGAAGAAATGTCTCCTCATTTCCGTTCTAAATTGACCCCGTCTAATTCTAAGGCTGTGCCCACGGGTCCTAGTATCCCCAACTAACGGTAACAACTTCCCAGCGTCCACCCTTTCTAAGCCATGCATTATCTTGTAAGTTTCTATTAGATCTCCCCTCAACCTTCTAAACTCTAATGAATACAATCCCAGGATCCTCATCCGTTCATCGTATGTTAGGCCTACCATTCCAGGGATCATCCGTGAGAACCTCCGCTGGACTTGCTCCAGTGCCAGTATGTCCTTCCTGAGGTATGGGGCCCAAAATTGGACACAGTACTCTAAATGGGGCCTAACTAGAGGTTTATAAAGTCTCAGAAGCACATCACTGCTTTTATATTCCAACCCTCTTGAGATAAATGACAACATTCCATTCGCTTTCTTAATCACGGACTCAACCTGCAAGTTAACTTTTAGAGAATCCTGTACTAGCACTCCCAGATCCCTTTGTACTTCAGTTTTATGAATTTTCTCACCGTTCAGAAAATGGTCCATGCCTGTATTCTTTTTTCCAAAGTGCAAGATCTCGCATTTGCTCACGTTGAATTTCAGCAGCCATTTCCTGGACCACTCTCCTAAACTGTCTAAATCATTCTGCAGCCTCCCCACCTCCTCCGTACTACCTGCCTATCCACCTAACTTTGTATCATCGGCAAACTTCGCCAGAATGCCCCCAGTCCCTTCATCCAGATCATTAATATATAAAGTGAACAGCTGCGGCCCCAACACTGAACCCTGCGGGACACCACTTGTCACTGGTTGCCATTCTGAAAAAGAGCCTTTTATCCCAACTCTCTGCCTTCTGTCAGACAGCCAATCCTCAATCCATGCCAGTAACTCACCTTGAACACCATGGGCCCTCACCTTACTCAGCAGCCTCCCATGAGGCACCTTATCAAAGGCCTTTTGGCCTTTAAGCTGGGGTCAGGTTTTATTTTTTTGAGCAAAACAGAATATATCCGAATAAAAACCAAAAGAACTGCAGATGCTGTAAATCAGGAACAAAATCAAAGTTGATGGAAAAGCCCAGCATCTGTGAAGGAAAAAACAGAGTTAACGTTTCAGGTCTGGTGACCCTTCCTCAGAACTGATCCACAACCACACAAACATCTTGGATGAACTAATTCCTGCGTGCGTCTGTGTCTGTGTATGTGCGTGTGTGTGTGTGAGAGAAAGACAGAAAATGTGCACGCGTGTGTGTGTGTGCTTGAGAGAGAGAGAGTGAGTGTGTGTGTGGGGGAGTATATAGCGTGATCGTATCACCTGTAATGCGACATAAACCCAAGTACACAATTGAGGCCATCCTCACTGGTATGGAACTTGGTTATTAGCCTCTAGTCAGTGATTTTGTGTTGCTGTGTATCCCAAAATCCACCATGGAGGACGCTCAGCCTCAAATCACAAACATACACACACACACACACACACACACACACACACACACACGTACACACTCTCTCTCTTTATCTCTCTCTCTCTCTCACAAACATTGACACGGACACAAACACGCACATACACAGACACAGGCACACACAGGAAATATTTCAGTTAAGATGTTTGTGTAGTTGCGGATACATTCTGTTTTGCTCAAAAAAATAAAACCCAACCACAGTTTAAAACATAGACAGATTCTAAGCAAGCCCTCACACCTAAAATGCATTGTCTGACCTGAGATGTTACCTCTCGTATACATTGATGAAACCTTTAATTATCTTGGGACAATGACTTGAGAGGAATCTGGATTTTGCATTTTAATGAGCAGTCACCCTCTTAACTGATTAAAGATTCAACAAGAGGTGGCCAGTTTTAGGATTGTTACCTTTCTGCTTATAAATTCTGTGTCTTATACCCTTTCTCTCACACTACGCCTGAGGAAGGAGCTGAGCCCGAAAGCTTGCGTTTTGAAATAAACCTGGTAGACTATAACCTGGTGTCATGTGATTTTTGACTTTGTCCAACACTGGCATCTCCACATCATAATCCAGAGAGACAGAGAGAGAGAGAGACAGACACTACTTACAGTGGTGAATGCTGACTAAAAGATACTAGACTGCAGCAGAAACATTTTACTTGTCCAAGTCCATTATGGATAGTTGGTGACTTAGGGCTCTAACAGTATTTAATAAGAAACACAGTGAGCCAGATCATCCAATGTCAACAATAGCAACTGTGGAGGCATTTACTGCTGTTACACTTCAGGACACATTGGAAACCCTGAAATAAGCACTTCCAACCTAAAATAACTGCTGGTCAAGAGGCACTTTACCTGAAATAAACAGGTGCTTTGAACACACTGTGGTAATTGCCTTTCAAAATGGAGGCAGGCCCATTGCCACCATGCTGGAACAGTGAGCCTGCTAACACCTGGTGATTGATGAGTAAGACTATCACATGCTCAACTGCAGGCATCCATTGTTGAACTAACGTTGTTTACATTTCTCCAACAGAGAGAGCAGCAGAGGCAGCCATATAACAAAATGCTCAGATGTTACAATAAAGAACAGCGAAGGCAGTCAGAATCCAACCCTTTATCTTTTTCTTCCATCTGCCTCATCTATAGATCATCTTCTCCTTGGACACAATTTAGTAACTTGTCTTCTCCACTTCTAAAAGAAGACTTGTGTTCATGTATTGTTCAAACAGTCACTGGCAGTTTACTGTGGTCAGCAAGGCTTAATGGTATATTGGTTTACCACATTAGAGAACAGAAGTGTATCTGAACTTTTTTGAAAATTATATATACTATAGCCAAGTATTGCTGTTTCCAAACATTATTCCAAGCTTGTTACAGAGTATTTCAATTGCGATATCATGTTACTAATATCCTATTATTGCCTCCTAGAAATTGAATTACATCATTTTGCAATCACTTCAAACAAATATATCAGTTTATTAATCCCAGTGTCCCTTGCTAGTGAGTGAATATTCCAGATATCATTCCAATCATAAATCTCTGAGGATGTATTTGTAGGTTTGTAAAACTAGAACATAAAGATTCTTAAGAGGAGTGCTATCAGTACTTTCTGTGCTGTTCAACGAAAAGAAAAATATATTTGCGGCGATAAATACAGAAAATGCTGGAAATACACAGCTGATCTATCAACAATGGAAAGGAGAAAAGATAGATCGAGGTGAACCACATGTGTGCAGAAGGCAGCCACTCTTCACAAGTGAGCCATTTGTGGAAAGGAAAGCAGGGAATGGCTCAGAGGCTTCATTTTCAGCCAGGATAGAAATACATGGGCTGCCATGTCAGCCTGCAACAGCCAAATCTTGAACAGGGAGGTTTTCCCCATAGGGATATTAATGATTAGATAGAGAGAGAGTGGCAAAATCTGAATAAGGTACTTATGGTTAGCAATGTGGTCATTATGAAATAAATTGAGGCTCACTCTAATCACTACTAATGTTAATCTGTTCAATTCTGAATGGCTTTTTCTCACCAACTGAAAATCAGTCCACCTTTTGGAAGATAAATTGAACAGGATCATGGGGGCATGTGTTTCTTTTCAACATGCAGTTCATATTACAAGTGGTTGGATGACTAGACTTTGGGCATCAAGGACAAACTTCAGATCATAAGGTCTGTGTGGATCAGTGAACAGGATAGACAAGAAAAGCTGAAGCTAAGGGAAATCTAGTGTACTAAAATCTAATGGCCCAAAAGTTGATTTATATTATTCCTTTTCCTATTATCAATCTTTGAAATATCTTGTATCATGGGTCTTCATCTTTCAACAGATTTGTCAATAAGAAAAATATAGAAAGTACCCCACAGCTTTCTCCCTGTTATAATCGAAAGCTTACTGTACATTGCCCTCGGACAATAACAGAATATTCACATCAGCATTATTTTCTTGAACAGAAACAAAGTTGCTGGAAAAGCTCAGCAGGTCTGGCAACATCTGTGAAGGAGAAGACAGAATTAAAGTTTCAGGTCTGGTGACCCTTCCTCAGAACTGATTATTTTCTTAATGTCTTAGCTGTGCAATTGAGCACCTTTCACTACATTATAATGAAAGTATTTCTTAAGGCATTAATCTTATTTTACCATAATTCCCCATGACCACATTATCAAATCACTTATTCTGGCCGGTTTCCATTCATATGTTTTGTGATCAAGTCACAGAACACTCTCCATCAAAACTTGACTATACAGAAGATGGTTTAAGAGCTACCTCCTTACATTTTGACTCTGTGACCCCTGACAGACTGTAATTTCTCTTCAGCCCTTGGCTGATCTCTGACTTTCAGACACGGCCATTTGTTTGAGGTACACTATGTGTGTAAGCTATTGGCACATGCTGCAAGTACGACATTGACTTATGCACAGTGCCATGCAGCGACATGACCATTCTTTGGCTATTCAGTCCTTCCCTCAGTGACAAGCTTCCTGCCTATCCCTCTTTGCTAAAAAACAAAATAAGCCATACAGGACTTGCAGCCTGTAAGTTAGGACTCAACAGCCCATGTGTTGAAAAACAATGCAAGACACAGAGACTGACAATCTCCAAATAAGCAGTAAGTGAGCAAGCTAAGAGCCATAAGATACATCCTGTTTTGATGCATGAGATGTGCATGTGCCCCTGTGTGCAGTCACTTGGCGGAAGTGATAAAGTCATGAATGTCCCTGAGCTCCAAAGTGAAGTCCTGAAGGGCTGAAGAGGTGTTTGAATTTGAAAGAGAGCAAGTACGATGATGGAGTAAGAATGGTGTTTTGCCACTGCCACCTTGCATGGATGAAGGATCGAAGAAGACAGTGTAAATGGAACATGCAGAGACATTGTGATAAAAACAGAGTTGGCCAGTCCAAGAAACTGATGAGCTGCAGCCACAGGTCCTGCTCTGACTTTCATGTTGGGAACCTTCATTCTCTATTTTCTTGGGGACGGAAAGGAGAATTGGAATTTGCATGGATATTAGGCAAGTTTAAGTATTATAGAGATGTAAATGCCTTGAAACAAGGTAGTTACCACTCAATAGCAAGATTCTGAATTTGCTGCTTAAAAATGAAAGGAAACATCTGAACTTTTTTTCTGTGATTCTATTTTCATTCTTGCTGTAATTTCCCAACTTTCACACAACAGTCAACATGGGAAAATCCCACCTAAGGTGGGCAAGTCTTCCCTCATGTTCTGATCAAAGGTTATTCTTCAACTAACATCACAAAAAGCAGAATAAGTGGATATTATCATACTGCAGTTTGTGGGATGTTGCTATGTGCAAATTGGCTGTCACATTTCCTGTCTGCGTTTCATTGGCTGGAAAGCACTTTGGGATACCCTGAGGTCAATAAGGATGTTATGCAATGGCAAGTCTTTTTTTTAGAAAGTATTAAATCCATTAACGTCAGTGATTTAGGAACCTAAGGCATCAGTGAGGCAATTCCATCCATTCCAGTGAAACAAACTAGAAACCTCTCAGATGGCACAAAAACAGAAGTTGCTGGAAAAGTTCAGCAGGTCTGGCAGCATCTGTGAAGGAAAAATCAGAGTTAACGTTTCAGGTCCGGTGACCCTTCCTCAGAAGTTGGGACCCTTCCTTAGATGGTATTGGTAGCTAGGAGTGATATAAATTGTGCGAGTCACAGACAAGACAACAGCACAAGCCAACTTTATCCACAGTCACAGGCTTCAGGCATAGAGCAATGACAGCACAGTAGCCCAATTTTGAAATGAAATCTTATTTGCCACAACAACATTCACACAAACTGAGGAGCTTGCTGATTCTGTGTGGGTGAAGTAAAAGGCAAAGACACAATTGGAAACAGATGGAGTAGGTTTGGCTAAATCAACATTTACAGAACAGGAAACCTTTTAGTCAAGGCAACTGAAGGAAAGACAACTGAGAAGAACAATTGTACATTGGACAGACAATTAAGAAGCTGCGCTGAAGATTGATAAAGCAAAATCCTGAAGGAAAAATAATTGTCAAAACTAGTTATACAAAGTTAAATACATTCGGGTCTGAATGTTAAAGCTGGTCAGGCAAGCATAACATCCTGAAATTCTGAACCTACGGGACAAATGGAGCTACAAGGTGACTTTAGTTAGAAAACTGCATTCATTCCAATTTGCAGCAATAAGGCAATTTAAATCATTAGTACAGGCAGCCCTTCCCGACATGGGCTCAACAGTGACTCATGCTGTGGCTACCGGCATCAATGTGGCACTCCAATGTTGAAGTGCGAAAGGGACCGCATCTGTTTATTTAATAGTCCCAAAGAGATACATGTGTAACTAATTTTATGGTACCAAATACACCGCGAAAACACTACCGCAACCAAGTTAACACCAGGAACAAGACCCATACAATTTCCTAGTGAGATGGCTTCTGTTGAGCCAAAGGAATTTGTAAAGGTGAAATTACATTCCTCACATGAACTTTCCTTCCCTTTCTCTGTAACCCTTGATTCTCCTACTGATCAAGAATCTATCTAGCCCAGCCTTAATTAGGTGCAAGGACGATGCCCCATAGGTCTCCGTGGCAAGGAGTTTCAAAGACTCACAAGGCTTTGGGGGAAGAAATTCCTCCTCATCTCAGTATTAAATTGGCACCCCTTTATTCTGAGACTATGCCCTCTGATCCTGAACTCTCCCACGAGGGGAAACATCCTCTCAGCTTACTGATCCAGTCTCTGTTTTTATTCTCATTTCCACGTTTTTATTCTCGATTTCCAGAATCTGCAGTATTTTGCATTTATTTGATATGTTTCTAAATCACACCAAGTCCCATTCACCCATTACTTCTGTTGAAGTACAGTGGCTCCTGTGTAAGTAATGCCTTTAGTTTAAAATTTGCACCCATATTTTAAAATTCCTTCATGATCTTGCCCCTCTATATCTCTTTAATCTCCCCCAACTCAGAGATATTGGCAGTTCTCCAATTATGACCTCTTGAGAATTCCCAACTATAACTGGTCAAACATTAGTGACTGTCCCTTCAGCTACCTAGACCCTAAACTCTAGAAATCCCTTCTTAAATCCCTCAGCCTCTCTAGCTCCTTTAAGATGCTGCTTATAACTTACCGCTCTGACCAAGCACTTGGTCATCTTGGCCTTTTTGTGGCTCAGGATAAAATTTTGTTTCATAAATATCTTTATGATGCTTTACTACATTAAAACATTACAGAAATAGTAACCAACATTGTTCCATTACAGAGCTTATTTTTGGTTGATGAATAACAGTGCCACCTACTGGCAATGAATTCTTCCACCAAAAACAATTTGCTTGTTAGAAATTCATCATATGTTCTCTTTGTGGAGGCCAAAAACAAAACGCAATGAACTTCACAGCTCACTTCTGAGTTTACCTGGCTAAATACCACAGATGAATTTGGACTACAGGTCTTTTCACCAAGCCTCAAGAGACTAAGGTTGTAGAGATTGCAAACAAAGTCTTGAACAAAGATAGATTTTTAAAAAAGCAAGGTTTTTGTATTCACACAAAGTATGCAGTCACTTGTCTTACTCAGAATTGTTTCTTATTCATTCACGGGATATAGGCACCGCAGGCAGGGCCTGCATTTATTGCCCATCTTAAGTTGCCCTCAAGAAGATGATGGTGAGCAGCCTTCTTGAATCCGTTGAAGTCCATTTGGTATAGGTACACATATAATACTATTACAGAGGAAGTCCCAGGATTTTCACCCAACAACTCTGAAGGAATAGCAATATATTTCCAAGTCTGGATAGTGTGTGGCTTGGAGGGAAACTTGTAGGTGATGGTGTTCCCATGTATCTGCTCCCTTGAATTTTTGGTTGGTAATGGTTGTGTGTTTGCAAACTGCTGTCTAAGGAGTCTTGGTGAATTTCTGGTACATCCCTCCAGACAGGCATTCACTTCGATTAACCTGCTACTTCTATACTTACTAAACATAGCACTGGAAGTTATCCATAGATTTCTGCCTTTTGGGTTCTGTTCTTTAAGCTACTTTGTGGCTCCCTAAATTCTGCTTGGAGGATGTCATCCTGTTTTCTACCTATGTTTTGGCACCAATATATACCATGATCTCTATTTGGCCTGCCCTTTCAGAATGCCCTGCAGCCATTCATTGCCATCCCTGAACTGGCACCAAAGAGGCATATCTGGAACCATTCTAGTAAATTGCTCTGCACTGTCTCCAATGCATTCATATCTTTGTTTTAATGTGGCTCCCACAACAGTACACAATACCCCAGTTGAGGTCTAACAAGTGACTTGTACAAGTTCAACATCACCTTCTTGCTCTTGTATTCTATGTCCCTATTAATAAAGCCAAGAACACGGCATGCTTTGTTTACTGCTTTCTCCGCCTTTCTTTCCATCTTCAATAATCTATGCACATATAAACCAAAGTCCCTCTGCTCCTGCACTCCCATTAGAATTATATGTCCTATTTTACATTGTCTATCAGTGTTCTTTTGACCAAATTATACCATTCCATACTTCTCTACACCTCTCAGATACTAAAGCAGCTCATGTGCAAATGCAACAAGAACTGGAAAATATTCAGATTTGGGCTGCAAAGTACCAAGTAATTTCCGTGTTGCACAAGCATCAGGCAATGACCACCTCCAACAACAGAGAAGTCAATGATCACCACTTGACACTCAATTCATTGTAATTGCTGAATCTCCAAGTATCAATATCCTGGGTTGCCACTCAGCAGATATGGATGTGGACCAGTCATATAAATACTGTGTCTACGACAGCAGGTCAGAGGTTGGGAATTCTTGTGAGGAAAACTCATTTCCTGCCTCCTCAAAGCTTGTCCACCACCTACAAAGCATAAGTCTGGAGTGTGATACTCTTCATTTGTCTGGATGCGTAAAGTTCCAACAACACTGAAGAAGCTCAACGTCATGCAATACAAAGCAGCTCACTTGATTGACACGCTAACCATCATCAATTTGATGCCATACAATCTTTGGTGTGATAAAGCATCTTAAGATCCGTTGGCAACAGAAGTGTCATCAGTGTCGCCTGATTAACTAGCCTGTCATAATTACACAAATATGCAATTTGTACTGTTCAATGAAGTATATCATGTTAAGAAAAAGTGCCTCTTGTTATTAAGACTCAGTGGTTAATCCTCTACCACTGTTATATGGTATCCTTACCTCTGAGCTAGGAGACCCCAGTTCATTTCCCACCTGCTCCACAGGTTTGTAAAACATCTTTGAACAAGCTGACTAGAAAGTATCTAGAAATGAGTGTAGTGTCCTCACTTTTGGGTCAGAAAATTCTGGTTCAAGTTCCACCTGCCCCAGACATGTATCGCAACGTATCTGATCAGATTGCTTAAAAATATCTAGAAATAAACATTAACGGAGGCGGTGGTGTGGTGTAGTGGCATTATCACTAGATTACTGCAGCAGAACTCCAGGTAAATAAATGGTTTTAAATCCACCCATGGTAGATGGTGGAAATATGAGAGTATGCTTTCTGTGCTACATGCCATGGAGGTGTGTTTAATGTGTCTAAACAAGCTGATTTTTTTTTACAAAGAAAACTCATTTTAGGGCTGTTGTGGCACAGTAGTAGTGTCCCTACTTCTCAGACAGAAGGCCAGCTTCAAGCCCCATCTGTCAAGAGGTTGTCTAAACATGTATGAATAGATTGATTAGAAATATCTACCATCAGCCTGTTTGTTAACAACTGCACAAGCAGAGATTTTAATTTCTTAGTTACATTCAACATAGGGGCTCTTGTGGTATAGTGGTAGCATCCCAACCTCTGGGCCAAAAGGCTTAGGTTCCAGTCCTACCTGCTTCAAAGGTGTGTTATAACACTTTGGTTAAAATAATTAGGAAAGAAGGGTTGGTGACACCACTCTGCCTTCATATTAGCTAATACAAGTTAATTCAAGACACACATAATGCCACACCCATGCAAGTGGAAAATATTCCATTGCACTTCTGATTTGTGCGTTGTGAGTTATGTCAGCAGAATTCCCAACCAACGAACTGTTCTTGCAGCCACAGTATTTATATGGACGGCCCAATTCAGTTTCTGGTCATCGACAACTCTTGGATGACGATGTACGTGATCTGCTGATCATGGTCACACACCAAGTTCACATTCAATGAGCTATAATCTTTGTGATTGCAGTAGACCTCAGTATTGAGGTGCTGTACATTGCCAAGTCATGTGTGGCCCTGTGCACCATGGAGAAGCCCACTTTAATGATAAACACATGTATGCACTTCACCTCTTTTTCTGTAATCAGAGAAAAAGCAAGTCCCCTCTCCTCTTTTCTCTGTAAGGAATTTTTCTTCTTATTTGTCTCTGCATTATCTCCTTGTCTTGCTGCAGCATAAGGGTATACATAACTAACAGTGAGTGATGTGTCCTTGGAGTCGCAGCTGACACATTCCTCCATATGTGGTATCATCCACTCCTGACCTCATCAACTGCAACCAACTCCTTAATTTACCCAGCGCTTCCACAAACTCAAATAATGCTTGTTGAGAGCAAGTCACAACTAACGTGCACGTTGTTGATGGTCCTTTCAAATACTCAGGTGGGGCGAGGTTCCTCGTTGCAGCAGAGCACTTCATCTGTGTGCTTTTAAGTGAAGGCACTTAACAGAATAGCATGATTCAAGATGGCAAATTGGCAACCTTATGTCAAATCAGGGTTAGACATGACTGACGTAAAGATTTGCTCACTCTGTATCCTTCAATACATGCTCCCATCAACTGCACTAACACCTTTGCCAAAGTATTGAAACAGTTTCCTGGCACTAAGACTATAGGCACCACAAAATCAAATACTGAGGCCCTAAGAGATTAAAACATCTTTGCTTTTCTTGTTGCCTCATTATTTAGTCTTCCTCTTCCAAACCTCAAAGGAATTCCTAGATGGAACACTTTTGTAGCAAAAATGCTGGCAACTGCAAAAACCTAGACATGTACAACAGTAGAAAATAGTGCACCAATAAAAATGCAGATGAAACTGATTAATACACAAAACTAAAGCTTCCAAAAAACACTGTAAACCTCCAGCAAACAGATATACAGCCAATGCCTGAATGCCAAGCTAGCTCAACAGCAACAAGCCCATTTTATAGTACAATGAAATACTCTCAACTTGCCAACTGCTGCAACAACATTCAAGAAGATTATCATCATCCAAGGCAAAGCAACTCCCTTTCTCCGGCTTAAAAATTTAGCTCTCCACCAACAATGCAACATGGACCCTTAGACTGAACCTTCCAAATCAGCTATGCAACTATCTATAAGGACAAGGGCAGCAGATACATGGGAACACCACCATCTGCAAATTCCTCTCCAAGCCATTCACTATCCAGACTTGGAAATGGGTCAGAATCCTAGAATTCTCTTCCTAATTGCATTTTCGGTTTACCAACACAAAATGAATTGCAGTGGTTCAAGAAGGCAGCTCACCATGTCTGCGAGGATAACTAAGGATGGGCAATGAATCTGGCCCAGCCAGCAACACCACAACTCATGAATCAATTTTAAAATTCTACAAGATACATTGTAGTAACTCACCAAGGTTGTTCCAACATCATCTCCCAAGCCCACACTGGCCAAATGGAACAAATGCAAGCAATCATCGCTTCTTCCAAGTTCCTCTCCAAATCAAATGCCATCCTGCACCAATAGGTGTCTTCCTGAACCGCTGCAGTCTATGTGGCGAGGGTACTGCCACTGCAGCAGTTCAGGAAGACAGCTCAGCAACACCTTCTTAAAGGTCAATTAAGGATAAGCAACAAATGCTGGTATATCATCAATGTGAACAATAAGACATACAGGAAAGCTACAATATGGAGGAGTAAGTTGGCAAAACAAGGAGGAAGTAGGTAAAACAAGGAGTATGTCGACCTTAATACAGCACCCCACCCCCCCTCTAAAAATATGTAGTGTGAGTGGTTAAAATCCTGGTTGCATTCCTGACCTGCTCCAAGCCAACTGCCACTATTTTAACTGTTCCATGTTTGGCAGAAAGAGTGACGTTATTAACATTTAATATAGAGTGGAGAATGCAGCAGATCTTTCATTTGTATTCTGGAGACTTGCATTCTACAATATATTGTAATAATTCGTTTATTTAAATGTTCAGAATTGTGAAATCTGTTTATTACTTTATACTTCACTTGATTCTAATAATTGTCAATAAACATGTCGTGAATTATGATGACTTGCTTTATATGCACTGCCATCACAATTCGGTACATGTCACTATGATAGTTTTCCATCAAACCCATTATATAATTGACCAATTACCTAAGTTTTATGGTCCGTTGATACAATTACTCCCCTTACACAATTCTAACTGCTCATAATAGGTGCTGTGCTGACTCTGCCAATAAAGCCTGGTAGAAGCAGTATAGGCCAGGTAAAGTTAATTGAGAAAGATAGACTTTTGTTTCTGCCTGGCCTGAGAGGAATGGTAGTGCCCTCCTTATCGTAACCTGACATTTCCCTCCCCATCACCCTGTTTCGTTTGTGAGCATTCCTCCCTCAAACCACCAGTTAAAATTGTGACCATGACACCTGAGATGGGACACACTGCCATGAGATTCTACAGTTTTATTGAGGCTGACATGAGTTCACAATGTGGTGTCTGAAAGAATGAGCAAATTTCTCCACCATGCGTACTTGAGCCTGACATTTTAACGCGCACACTAGTGGATATAGAGATTTACCCTCTATGCTCCTTTGATGCAGCAAACCAAAATACAACTGTTAAGCAGTTTGCTTTACTTCTTTGGCAAAACAGCTTTCAAATGATAAATTAGTTGCAGTGTCTTGCAATGAATTTTGTAATGAAGTAGAAGGCTTCATATGCTTAAGAATCAAGATTTTGGCATCCTGGCTTTTAGGGGGAAAAAACCCAAAGAACTGCAAATAGTGGAAATCAGAAACAAAAACAGAAATTATTGGAAAAAGCTCAACATATCTGGCAGAACATTCTTCTCAAGTACGGTCACTGGACCTGAATTGCTAAGTCTCCTTTCTCCCCACGAGTGCTACCAGACCTGCTGAGTTTTTCTAGCAATTTCTGATTTTTAGGGGACTTGACAGGGAGATCCAGAGAGGTAGTTTCCCCCTTGAGGGAGCCTTTAGGACCAGAGGGAATAATCTCAGAGTCAGGGGTCACCCATTTAAGACAGAAATGAGGAGTAATTATTTTTTCTGAGGGTGGTGAATCTTTGGAATTCTTTACTGCAGAGGGCTGCGGAAGCTGGGTCATTAAATATATTCAAGGCTGAGATAGTCTGAATCCTGATCATTAAGGGTTACTGGGATAAGGCAGGATGTGAGGCTGAGGATTGTCAGATCAGCCATGATGTCACTGAATGTCAGGGTAGACTTAATGGGCCAAAATGGCCTATTTTTGCTCCAATGCTTTATGGTCTTATGATAGAATATCCTTTAATCAGTAACTGCAATGAAGAAGCAGTTTACAGATGCTATATATTTATGCTTATTAAATTTTTTTGCACAAAATAGTATTTCCTGCTTGATGAAAAGTTTTTATTCATGCATGAGTCATTAAATTTTTAACAGTTTATTGTAATTATCAGAAATGCTATTTTCTACAGCAGTTCACTTTAGTACCAATTCAAACAGTTTATCTAATATACATAGTAAAACTAAATATCTGATTGTGAATTCCCAACAACTATGCTACATGAAGATACTACTAATTAACTACTGATTAATTATTAAACATATAGTTTACATATACAGCTTAAACGTTAAAAGTCCAGCACTTCAGCAGTCCTTTCTTCAGATAATTGAATTATAGCCTGTACTTTTGGCCCCTACCAAGTATTGCTGAAACCATAATTTCCTGTCTGTTCAAAGTGAATCTCAAAGGGAATAGGCAGCACTTTTCCAGATGCAGTTAAGGATTGGCTTCAAAATCACGTTAGCATTAAAAGGAACTGTCAGGAAATAGTGTTTTACTTGACTTTTCCTGTTAGAATATGTTCAAATAATTAACACATTGCATATTAGTTGTGTACTTCAGCTCCCTGCCAGAAAATTCATGCTGTTTGGATCATTAGTGCAGGTGAAACAGCCCAAGAAAGGCAAATCAGAAAGTGTTATAATGTTATCTGTAAATGGCTGGAATCTAATCTAAATCTAAATGACTGAATATCTGTGGCTCCAAACGGCTAGACACATGTTTCTACTACCTATCCCATTGGAGGCTTGCACACAGATTGTAACTTTAATAAGAATGCCATATCTGGTCCTCCATTACAAAGTCTGGTACATCATCAAGGGTAATCCATAGATAGATGCTGGACTTTAATCAGCTATATTGAGATTGCAGCCTGTTTCACAAATCCCCAGTCTGATTTTTGGGAAAATAAAAAGGGATGATGTGAAGTGGGCTGCTGACTCACTCTCGTCTGTTTAATACTATTGTACAAAGTCAGGATCTACCAAAATATCTCCTTTACTTCGACAGTGAAAAATAGTTCAGCGGTTGGAAAGCAGCTTTCTCACTTCATAGTCATGCTAAAATGTTTATTTCTCATTGATATCATCTAATGTTGTGATTGTGTGTACCTAAAATTGGCAGCTGCTTTTCACCTTTTTATGGCTCCCTTTCAAAGAACCATAGAATTTTATAGTATTAGAATCATGGAAACACAGAATCCCCAGCGTGCAAAATAGAGGCCAGTCAGCCCATCAAGTCTTTACAAGCCTTCCGAAGAGCATACCACCCAAACATATCCTGTAACCCTGCAATGAAGAAGGCCATTCAGCCCATCATGTCTGCCACAGTTTACAGGTAGACAACCAGTCTAATATAATTTTCCAGTTCTTGGTCAGCAGACTTGTAGTTGCACCACTTCAAGTGCACAAGTCCCCAGGGCCTGATTGAATGTATCCCAGGATACTGAAGGAGACAAGAGAGGAGATTGCTGGGGCCTTGACAGAAATCATTGTATTCTCTTTAGCCACGGGCAAGGTTTCAGAAGACTAGAGAATAGCTAATGTTGTTTCTTTGTTCAAGAAGGGCAATGGAGATAATCCATGAAATTAAAGGGTGCGGAACCTTACAACAGTGGTAGGGAAATTGTTGGAGAAGATTCTGAGGGACAGGATTTACTTGCATTTGTTAAAGAATGGACTTATTAGGATTAGTCAACGGGGCTTTATGCAAGGGAGGTCTTATCTCACAAACTTGACTGATTTTTTGAACAAAGTGATGAAGATTATTGATGAGGCTAAGACGGTGGATAAGACCATAAGACCATAAGACATAGGAGTGGAAGTGAGGCCATTCAGCCCATCGAGACCACTCCGCCATTTAATCATGGCTGATGGGCATTTCAACTCCACTTACCCGCACTCTCCCCGTAGCCCTTGATTCCTTGCGAGATCAAGAATTTATCAATCTCTGTCTTGAAGACATTCAACGTCCCAGCCTCCACTGCGCTCCGTGGCAATGAATTCCACAGGCCCACCACTCTCTGGCTGAAGAAATGTCTCCTCATTTCCATTCTAAATTGACCCCGTCTAATTCTAAGGCTGTGCCCACGGGTTCTAGTATCCCCACCTAACAGAAACAACTTCCCAGCGTCCACCCTTTCTAAGCCATGCATTATCTTGTAAGTTTCTATTAGATTTCCCCTCAACCTTCTAAACTCTAATGAATACAATCCCAGGATCCTCAGCTGTTCATCGTATGTTAGGCCTACCATTCCAGGGATCATCCGTGTGAATCTCCGCTGGACACGCTCCAGTGCCAGTATGTCCTTCCTGAGGTGTGGGGCCCAAAATTGGACACAGTATTCTAAATGGGGCCGAACGAGAGCTTTATGAAGTCTCAGAAGCACATCACTGCTTTTACATTCCAACCCTCTTGAGATAAATGACAACATTCCATTCGCTTTCTTAATCACGGACTCAACCTGCAAGTTAACTTTTAGAGAATCCTGTACTAGCACTCCCAGATCCCTTTGTACTTCGGTTTTATGAATTTTCTCACCGTTCAGAAAATGGTCCATGCCTGTATTCTTTTTTCCAAAGTGCAAGATCTCGCATTTGCTCACGTTGAATTTCATCAGCCATTTCCTGGACCACCCTCCTAAACTGTCTAAATCATTCTGCAGCCTCCCCACCTCCTCTGTACTACCTGCCTGTCCACCTAACTTCGTATCATCAGCAAACTTCGCCAGAATGTCCCCAGTCCCTTCATCCAGATCATTAATATATAAAGTGAACAGCTGCGGCCCCAACACTGAACCCTGCGGGACACCACTTGACACCGGTTGCCATTCCGAAAAAGAGCCTTTTGTCCCAACTCTCTGCCTTCTGTCAGACAGCCAATCCTCAATCCATGCCAGTAACTCACCTCGAACACCATGGGCCCTCACCTTACTCAGCAGCCTCCTGTGAGGCACTTTATCAAAGGCCTTTTGGAAGTCTAGATAAATAACATCCACTGGGTTTCCCTGGTCTAACCGACTTGTTACCTCCTCAAAGAATTCTAACAGGTTTGTCAGGCACGACCCCCCCTTACTAAATCCATGCTGACTTGTTCTAATCCGACCCTGCACTTCCAAGAATTTAGAGATCTCATCCTTAACGATGGATTCTAGAATTTTACCAACAACCGAGGTTAGGCTAATCGGCCTATAATTTTCCATCTTTTGCCTTGATCCTTTCTTAAACAAGGGGGTTACAACAGCGATTTTCCAATCATCTGGGACTTCCCCTGACTCGAGTGACTTTTGAAAGATCACAACCAACACCTCCGCTATTTCCTCAGCCACCTCCCTCAGAACTCTAGCACGCAGCCCATCGGGGCCAGGAGATTTATCAATTTTTAGACCTTTTAGCTTTTCTAGCACTTTCTCTTTTGTAATGCCTACCATACTCAACTCTGCCCCCTGACTCTCCTTAATCGTTGAGATATTACTCATGTCTTCCACTGTGAAGACTGATGCAAAATACTTATTAAGTTCTTCAGCTATTTCTGTATCTCCCATCACTAGCCTTCCAGCATCGATTTGGAGCGGCCCAATGTCTACTTTTACCTCTCGTTTGTTTCTTATGTATTGAAAGAAACTTTTACTATCATTTCTAATATTACTGGCTAGCCTACCTTCATATTTGATCCTCTCCTTCCTTATTTCTCTCTTTGTTATTGTCTGTTTGTTCTTGTACCCTTCCCAATCTTCTGATTTCCCAGTGCTCTTGGCCACTATATAGGCTGTCTCTTTTTCTTTGATACATTTCCTGACTTCCTTTGTCAGCCATGGCTGTCTAATCCTCCCCCGGATAATCTTTCTTTTCTTTGGGATGAACTTCTGTATGGTGTCCTCAATTACACCCAGAAACTCCTGCCTTTGTTGCTCTACTGTCTTCCCCGCTAGGCTCTGCTTCCAGTCGATTTTCGTCAGTTCCTCTCTCATGCCCCTGTAATTACCTTTATTTAACTGTAACACCATTACATCTGATTTTGCCTTCTCTCTTTCAAACCGCAGACTGAACTCTACCATATTATGATCGCTGCCTCCTAAGTGTTCCCTTACTTTAAGGTCTTTTATAAAGTCTGGCTCATTACATAGCACTAAGTCCAGAATAGCCTGCTCCCCTGTGGGCTCCATTGCAAGCTGTTCCAAAAAGCCATCCTGTAGGCATTCCATGAATTCCCTTTCTTTGGATCCACCGGCAATATTATTCACCCAGTCCACCTGCATATTGAAGTCCCCCACGATCACCATGACCTTGCCTTTCTGACATGCCCTATCTATTTCCTGGTGCATCTTGTACCCCTGGTCCTGACCATTGTTAGGAGGCCTGTACATAACTCCCATTATGATTTTTTTGCCTTTGTGGTTCCTCAACTCCACCCACACAGACTCCACATCATCTGACCCTGTGTCATTCAGTGCTATTGATTTGATTTCATTCTTAACTAACAAAGCAACCCCACCCCCTCTGCCCACCTCCCTGCCTTTTCGATAAGTTGTAAATCCTTGGATGTTTAACTGCCAGTCCTGAACCCCCTGCAACCATGTCTCTGTGATGCCTACCACATCATAATCGTGCAAGATGATTTGTGCCATTAATTCATCTACTTTGTTACGGATACTACGAGCATTTAGGTAAAGTGCCTTAATGCTAACTTTCTTATCATTATTAGAGATATTGGAAATCATAAGATGTCCTAAGTTATCCTTCCTTTTTGCTGCACTCCTAGTCTGCCTCAAGCTTAAACCCACCTGCTCACATGCTATCCTGCTGCTTATCTTTCCATTTAACTCCATACACCCTGTCGCTTTCCCTCCCCACCCCCCCGACTCAGAAGTTTAAAGTCCTATTGACCACCCTATTTATTCTTTTCGCTAGAACACTGGTTCCAGATCGGTTCAGGTGGAGACAGTCCCAACAGTACAGATCCCCCCGGTTTCAAAACTGATGCCAATGCCCCATGAAATGGAATCCCTCTTTCCCACACCAATCCCTTAGCCACGTGTTTTCTTCCCTAACTTTCTTATCCCTATGCCAATTGGCACGTGGCTCGGGCAGTAATCCGGAGATTATGACCCTTGAGGACCTGTACTTCAATTTCCTTCCTAGTGCTTGATAATCCCTGACCAGGTCCTCTACCCTAGCTTTGCCTATGTCGTTAGTCCCAACATGGACCACAACAACTGGATCCTCCCCCTCCCGCTCCAATATCTTTTCAAGCCGGTCGGAGATGTCCTGCACCCTGGCACCGGGCAGGCAACAACCCAGGGGGGACTCCCGATCCGGCCTGCATAGGATACTATCTGTCCCCCTAATTATAGAATCCCCTATAACAACTACTTGTCTTTTTGCTCCCCCCTCTTGAATGGCCTTCTGCACCATGGTGCCATGGTCAGCTGGCTCCTCCAGTCCACAGCCCTTTCCCTCATCCATACAGGGAGCAAGAATCTCATACCTGTTGGACAAGGTCAAGGGCTGCGGCTCCTGCACTCCTGAACTCAGAATCCCCCTACCTGTCTCACTTACAGTCACATCCTGTTGTCCCTGAATACTTATTGAATTTGAATTTACTTAATCCACCGGGTGTGACTGCCTCCTGAAACAAAGTGTCTAGGTAACTCTCCCCCTCCCAGATGTGCCGCAGAGTTTGAAGCTCAGATTCCAGGTCATTAATTCTGATCCGGAGTTCTTCCAACAACCAACACTTGCTGCAGATGTGGTCGCTGCCATTCACAATGGGATCAGCCAGCTCCCACATCATACAGCTACAGCACATCACCTGTCCAGCCATAACTACTTATTTAATTAACTTTTACAATTTATGTATTAAATAATTCCTAGTACTTCTCTGCTACGGTCTTATTCAATTAACCAATTAAACTTCTAATTAATCACACGATACACAAGAAATATAAATTGAAAAGCCTTACCTTAACAACACACGAGTGTCCTTCTTGGTTAGAGCTCCCGCTCTTCCTGCTGCTGGAACAGAAATTGAGGGCTCCGCCAGTCGAGGTAAGTTTTTTTAAATCTTAAGGCGGTGACTCACCTTCCCTGTAGGCCCCTGATTGACGCTCCCGCTCTTCCTGCTGCAAGTCTGTGGACTCTTAATTAGGTTCGAGGAGGAGGGTGGGAGGGAGGCCCTACTGTGTAGGACCTGGGGCTTAGAACACACCTACTTAAAAAGGACCACTGGCTTCGAGGTAAGTGCTTAAATAGCAAACACTTACCTTCCCAACAGCCTCACTGCTCTGACCTCGCTTCCGCCCAGCTCCCGCCGCTCTCTGCTGCAAAAAGGACCACTGGCTTTGAGGTAAGTGCTTAAATAGCAAACACTTACCTTCCCAACAGCCTCTATGCTCCGACCTCGCTTCCGCCCAGCTCCCGCCGCTCTCTGCTGCAGAAAGGCAAAAAGGATGTTATCTACGTGGACTAAAGCATTTGACAAGATCTCTCATGGTAGGCTGGTCAGATTAAATTGCATTGAAACCATGGTCAGTTGTCAAGTTAGATACAAAATTGGCTTGGCCATAGACGATAGAAAGCAGTTGTGGAGCGGTGTGTTTCTGACTGCAGGTCTGTGACCAGTGGTGGTTTGCAAGGATCAGTGCTGGGACCTCTGTTATTTGTAATATTTATAAATGATTTGGATGTAAATATCAGTGGTCTGATTAATAAATTTGCAGGTGACATGAAAATTGGTGGAAATGTGGACAGTGAGGAAGGGTATCAAAGGATGCATGCAGCAGGATATGGATCAGTTGGAACGTTGGGCGGAGAAATGTCTAAAAGAGCTTAATCCGGACAAGAGTGAGGTGATGCATTTTGGGAGGCCAAATGCAAGAGGCAAGTATACAGTAAATGGCCAGACTCTTAGGAGGATTGATATACAGAGCAATTGTGGGGTCTAAGTCTGTAGTTCCCTGAAAGTGCCAATACAAGGGGATAAGGTGGTAAACAAGGCGTGCGGCAAGCTTGCCTTTATTGGTCAGGGCATTGAATATGGAGGTTGGTAGGCCATGTTTGGTCAGGTCACATTTGGAGTACTGTGCACAATTTTGGTCTCTGCACTAAAGGAAGGATGTGGAGGGCACAGAAGAGTTTTACCAGGATGTTTTCAGAACTGACTACACTCCATATGTTTAGATCCAATCCTGATTTTGTTATTAAGCCTGTCGAGAAGGGTGGTGCAGTTGTAGTCTGGTATACTGGCCTCTACATTTCAGAGGCTGAACTCCATTTCTCAGATATCTCCTCCTATCTTCCCCTGGACCATGACGCCACCATGGCACATCAGGCCACTGTATCAACCATGGTAACTGACCTCATTTCATCTGGTGATCTCCCCGCCATTGCCTCCAAGCTGATAGTCTCCCAGCCCCACATGGCTTGCTTCTACCTCCTTCCAAAAATTCATAAATAGGACGGCCCAGGCAGACCCATTGTTTCAGCCTGCTCCTGACCCACAGAACTTATCGCTTCCTACCTTGACTCGGTCTTCTCTCCCCTGGTCCAATCCTTGCCCACGTACATTCGTGATTCCTCTGACGCTTTACGCCAATTTCAAAATTTCTAGTTTGCAGGCTCCAGCCGCCTCCTCTTTACCATGAACGTGCAATCCCTGTACATGTCCATCCCCCGCCGGGATGGTCTTAGGGGTCTCCGTTTCTTCCTGGAGCATATGCCTGAACCACCTCCACCCACCACCACTCTCCTCCGCTTGGCTGAGCTCATCCTCACCCTCAACAACTTCTCTTTTAACTCCTCTCATTTTCTTCAGGTCAGAGGGGTGGCTGTGGGTACCTGCATGGGCCCTAGTTATGCCTGTATCTTCGTAGGGTACCTGGAACATTCCTTGTTCCAGCCCTATTCTGGCCCCCACGCACAACTCTCCCTGATACATTGATAATATAATCGGTGCTGCTTCCCACTCTCGTCCGGAATTGGAATAGTTCACTTCCAAATTCCACACCGCCCTCACTTTCACCTGGTCTGTCTCACACTCCCTTCCCTTCCTCAACATCTCTGTTTCCATTTCTGGGGATAGACTGGCCACTAATATCCACTATAAACCTACTGACTCCCACAGCTACCTGGACTATGTATCCTCACAACCCACTTCCTGTAAAGACTCCATCCCATTCTCTCAGCTCCTCCGTCTCCGTCGTATATGTTCCGACGAGGCCAACTTCAACAAGGGACCCTCCGAAATGTCCACTTTCTCCCTCAACCAAAAGTTCGCCAGCACTGTTGTCGGCAGGGCCCTCAATCGGGTCCGACACATCTCCCACACTTCTGCCTTCATCCCGTCTCTTCCCTCCTGCAGCATCAATTGGGTTCCCCTTGTCCTTACCGAGCATCCCACCAGCATCCACATCCAGAAGGTCATCAGCTGTCATTTCCACCACTCCGGCGAGATGCCACCACCAAACACATATTCTCCTCCCCTCCCTTGTCTGCCTTCCACAGGGACCATTCCCTCCAGGACACCCTTGTCCAATGTTCCTTCACTGCCAGCAATCCCCAACAGCCCCACAGCACCCTCCCTTGCAACTGCTGAAGGTGCTTCCCAATTATCTCCCCATCTTATCCATGGGCCCAAATGTACCTTCCAGGTGAAGCAGCACTTTACCTGCATTTCCCACAATCTAGTCTACTGCATTCGTTGCTCACAATGTGGTCTCCTCTACATTGGGGAAGTGAAGTGTAGACTGGGTGACATCTACATTCTGCTCGCAAAAAAAACCGAGGTTCCAGTTGTCTATCACTTTAACACACCAGATCAGACAGCATCTGAGGAGCAGGTAAGTTAACATTTCAGCCTGAAATGTTGGACTAAACTGCTGGTCAGATGCGGTCTGGCCTGCTGTACATTTCCAGCCTCATACCTATAGATTTTGGCTTCCAGCATCTGCAGTCCTTATTGTCTCCACACTTTATCACACCACCCTTTTCCCTGGCCAACATCTTTGTCTCAGGGATAACAAGCATGGGGCTGGATGAACACAGCAGGTCAAGCAGCATCATCGGAGCAGGAAAACTTGACGTTTCGGGCCTAGACCCTTCATCAGAAATGGGGGAGGGGAAGAGGGTTCTGAAATAAATAGGGAGAGAGGGGGAGGCGGATAGAGGATGGATAGAGGAGAGGATGGGTGGAGAGGAGGCATTGATGACTGCATCGACACCACCTCGTGCTCCCACGAGGAGCTCGAACAGTTCATCCACTTCACCAACACCTTCCACCCCAACCGGAAGTTCACCTGGACCATCTCCAACACTTCTCTCTCCTTCCTGGACCTCTCTGTCTCCATCTCGGGTAACCACCTAGAAACCAATGTCCATTTCAAGCCCACTGACTCCCACAGCTACCTGGAATACACCTCCTCCCACCCACCTTCCTGCAAAAATGCCATCCCCTATTCCCAATTCCTTCGCCTCCACCGCATCTGCTCCCAGGATGAGACATTCCACTCCTGTACATCTCAAATGTCCTCATTCTTCAAGGAGCGCAAATTCACCCCCACAGTGGTCGAGAACGCCTCGACCGTGTCTCCCGCATTTCCCGTAACACATCCCTCACGCCCCGTCCCCGCAATAATAACCAAAAAATAATCCCACTCGTCCTCACATACCACCCCACCAACCTCCGGATCCAACGTATCATCCTCCGACACTTCCGCCATCTGCAATCAGACCCCACCACCAGAGACATCTTTCCCTCCCCACCTTTATCTGCCTTCCGGAGGGACCACTCCCTCCGCGACTCCCTTGTCCGCTCCACACTCCCCTCCAGCCCCACCACACCCGGCACTTTTCCCTGCAACCGCAGGAAGTGCTACACCTGCCCCCACACCTCCTCCCTCACCCCAATCCCAGGCCCCAAGAAGACTTTCCACATCAGGCAGATGTTCACCTGCACATCTGTCAATGTGGTATACTGCATCCGCTGTACCCGCTGTGGCTTCCTCTACATCGGGGAAAAAAAGCGGAGGCTTGGGGACCGCTTTGCAGAACACCTGCGCTCAGTTCACAACAAACAACTGCACCTCCCAGTCGCGAACCATTTCAACTCCCCCTCCCACTCCTCAGACGACATGTCCATCCTGGGCCTCCTGCAATGCCACAGTGATGCCACCCGAAGGCTGCAGGAACAGCAAATCATATTCAGCCTGGGAACCCTGCAGCCCAATGGTATCAATGTGGATTTCACAAGCTTCAAAATCTCCCCTCCCCCAACAGCATCCCAAAACCAGCCCAGCTCATCTCCACCTCCCTAACCTGTTTTTCCTCTCACCTATCCCCTCCTCCCACTCAAGCCCCACCCCCATCTCCTATCTACTAACATCATTCCGCCCCCTTGACCTGTCCGTCCTCCCTGGACTGACCTATCTCCTCCCTACCCCACTACCTACACTCACCTTTACTGGCTCCATCCCCGCCTCTTCGACTTGTCTGCCTCCTCTCCACCTATCCTCTCCTCTATCCATCCTCTATCCGCCTCCCCCTCTCTCCCTATTTATTTCAGAACCCTCTTCCCCTCCCCGATTTCTGATGAAGGGTCTAGGCCCGAAACGTCAAGTTTTCCTACTCCTATGATGCTGCTTGACCTGCTGTGTTCATCCAGCCCCACGCTTGTTATCTCGGATTCTCCAGCATCTGCGGTACCTTTTATCTTTGTCTCAGGCTTGCTGCAGTGTTCCAGCGAAGCTCAGTGCAAGCTGGAAGAACATTTTCCACTTGGGGATCATGCAACCCCCTGGACTCAATATCAAGTTCAATAATTTTAGGGCCTGAACTCTCCCATGTCCTAGCCCCCTCCCCCTATCCTTGTTATCACATAGCCTGCCATTACACACTACCTATTGTTAGCCAGTAACAGTCTCCATTAACAGCTATTCACCCTCCTAGCAAGATCGTTTTCAGCTCCTTTGTCTGTCCAACTGTTCTTCGCTCTCTTTGGGCTCTATCCCCGCCTGTTGTTTACTCCTTACCCCCTCCCCTCACCCTATCCTCTACACATAAACCAACATTTTCCTAGCTACCATCAGTTCTGAGGAAGGATCATTGGACCTGAAACGTTAACTCTGATTTTTCTTCACAGTTGCTGCCAGACCAGCTGAGCTTTACCAGCATCTTCCGTTTTTGTTCCTGATTTGTAGTATCTGCAGTTCTTTTAGTTTTTACCAGAATGCATCCTGGATTGGAATGTGCTAGCTATAACGTGAGGTAGGACTAACCTGGGTTTTTGCCAGAGCGTCTGGGGCTGAGGTAGAAGTATATAAAGGTATGACACGGATGGATAGGATGGATAGTCAGAGTCTTTTACCCAGGGTGGAAATGTCAAATACTAGGGGGCATAGGTTTAAGATGAAAGGGGAAAAGTTCAAAGGAGATATCTGAGGAAACGTTTTTGCACAGTGGGGCCTATAATACACTGCTGGGGAGGTGGTAGAAGCAGATACAATAGCAAAGTTAAAGAGGCATTTAGACAAACATGTGAACAGACCGAGAATAGAGTGACATGGACTATGTGCAGGCAGATGTGATTAGTTTAGAATAGTATCACGGTCAGTATAGACATGGTGGGCTGAAGGGCCCATTCCTGTGCTGTATTGTTCAATGCTCTATGTTCTAAAGGGAGAAAGTAACATGATAATTAGTTTAAATGAAGTAGCATGAGAGGAGGCTCATGTGGAGCACTAATATTGACACATAGCAGCAAGGCTGTAAATCCTTTAATTCTTTACATTGAGAAATGGACCTTGCATGGTGACTGAGAAAAAACTCCTGCACAACCATCTACCTTTACAGTGAACCTCACAAAGGTCATCATTTTCAGGATGGTTGTCAGAATTGCAAATAAGTAGATTAATACAGAACAGGAGCAAATCTGGTAATTTGAGGAGAGGAGATAAAACTGTAAACCAACACTGGAAGATTGCAGGTGCTAAGTGCCTTTCTAATAAGAAACATACCAATAGTGAGAAGTAGAGAATAACTGTGAACCTGATCTAAAAGCAGAAAATGTTGAGTAAGTAGAGAAAGGATAAAGGGTTAATATTTCAGGAGGCCACAACTCAAACCAATGTTTCAAATTCTGTTAAAAAGCTCTCCATCTGAAACATTATCTTTCCTTTTTTCAGTTGGGATCGGAGTTGTCTGGCATAAAGGATTTTACAGAACCCCAGCCAAAGATGAGTATGAGACTGTACTGCTCCGTAATCATTCAGCAAAAAGTTCTACACTTCAATTAATTTAATTTATCTTAATTGCTAATCTTAAGGAGACAAAATTAGAGTGGTAAGTCGGTACCTTTAACTAAAGTCAAGTCCTCTGTTCTGAAGAAAGGTCATTGACCAAAAATCTTAAATCTTGTTTTCTCTCACAGATACTGGCTAATCTGCACGAGTTTCTCCCGTATTTTTTATTCTACGTTAGATTTCCAGCAGCCATTGTATTTTGGTTTTGTGTCAAGGTTTTCTTGCCCTTTTTGATCACAACGAAGAGTCCATTAAAAAAGATGTGCTTTTGATATCCTCATGGGACGTGGCTAGGCCAGCATTTATTACCCATCCTTGAATACACTTAAACTGAGTGACTAGCCCAGCCATTGTAGACGTCAACTACATTGCTATCAGTATTTAGTCAAATATAATTTGGATATCTTATCTGGCTAGACTAGGAAATTGAACCACTTTACTTAACTATTAGCCTGAGCATTGGGATTATTAGCCCATTGACATTTCCATTGTGCCATCTTCCAGCTTTAGCTCATGCAGGTTTTCTTTGCCAGTGAATCTCTGCATTCTTTTTGTTCATTTCAACTTTGCCAAAAAGAGCAGAAGTCATAAATCATTGATATAATTTAGTAGGAATCTTTGGAACATGGAAGGGAGGTACTTTCAAGCAACATACAGAATATGAAACCATGGCAGCCAAAAAGCTCATGTGAAATCAGTTTTACAAAACAAAAAAAAATGGAATTTTTCTCCAGCATTTTGCTCTGGCAGTGGCAGCAGCACACAGTGTGATTGCTGCAAATAGTGGAATTAACAGAACTAACTATGGCTGCCTGAGGGACATTCTTGCAGCATCAAGTAAGAGAAGGTCATGTGAGTTTTGGCCAAAAGGCCAGTTGAAGAAACAGATATTGATGTAATTTTCCTGCTTGCAATAAGAAGTGTGACAAATGATACAGAATCTTTTCTCTGTCCTAATGCTCTGCACCTAAATCATAACATTCAAACCAGATTTGAGTAAGAATACAGCATGTGGTTTGAATGGCAGCAAATCTTTTGTATTCAATGTCTATACATTCAGAGAGAAGTCTGCAAAAGATAATAATTTTAATTCCTTTGTGTTAAGTAAATATATATCAAAAAAACTGGTTTCTAGGTATCGACAGTTTTGATGGCTCAGAGATAAGTCCAGCTTATACTCATTTCCACTTTCCTCAGGACTGTCAAATATAAAGGGGAAAAATAGCAGATGCTGCAGCATTTGAAATGTGACTCTACCCTCTCAGCCGATACTTAGCTAGCAGTTTTTGGGTGGTAGCAAAAAGTTTTTGTGCCACTATTTTGAGATAACAGTTCAAGTGAATGGGCTGGATCCTGAATTTGTTCAGAAGTGTAACTGGGTCAGCAGCTCGTTTGACATCTTCCACCATATTTTTCCCATTTGGCTAAGGGAAATAAAAATGGAAGATGGAAAACAGGCTGCAGGTTCACTAATACCACAGTGAATCTAGAATCTCTGTAACCATTTGCTTAATCCATGTTAAGCATATGGTAGCTACAGCAACTAAACTGAAAACAGGTGTCTGTTTTGCACCTCCACGCAAATTCAAATTAAGACCTTTTTCTCGGCTGGATCCAGTCTTTCAAATGCCTGAGTCTTACGAAGATGGTTGTTGAGACACTTTGAGGGAAATAATCGACACTGGGATAGGCTGCATGAACCAATACATTTAAGTTCAGTACATTCCCACACTCCTAAAATGCAGGGATATGGGGAAACAGCAGAGGAGTGGGATTAGTTTTAGATTAATTTAGCCAAAGACGATCACTGGCAAAGCAAGCCAAATGACCCCTTCTACATCATAAATATCTATTGTTAAAGCTTATTTTACTGTATGGCAAACTTTGTTGTAGTTGCTTAAGTATGCATCTAATTTTTTGCCAAATACTGATCAAATATGCTGCTGTTTAATAATGAGATAACAAGGCAGGAATGAACACAGCAGGCTAAGCAGCATCAGAGGAGCAGGAAGGATGATGTTTTGGGCCTAGACCCTTCTTCAGAAATGGTAGAGGGGAAGGGGATTATGAAATAAATAGGTAGAGAGGGAGGCAGATAGAAGATGGACAGAGGAGAAGATAGGTGGTGAGGAGACAGACCGGTCAAAGAGGCAGGGATGGAGCCAGTAAAGGTGAGTGTAGGTGGGGAATTAGGGAGGAGATAGGTCAGTCCAGGGAGGACGGACAGGTCAAGGGGGCAGGATGAGGTTAGTAGGTAGGAGATGGGGCTGGGGCTTGAGGTGGGAGGAGGGGATAGGTGGGAGGAAGGACAGGTTAGGGAGATGGGGACAAGCTGGGATATGAGTTGCTGTTCCTGCATATTCTGCTTGGGAACCCTGCAGCCCAATGGTATCAATGTGGACTTCACAAGCTTCAAGATCTCCCCTCCCACTACTGCATCCCAAAACCAGCCCAGCTTGTCCCCTCTTGTCCTTCCTCCCACCTATCCCCTCCTCCCACCCCCATCTCCAACCTACTAACCTCATCCCACCCCCTTGACCTGTCCGTCCTCCCTGGGCTGACCTATCTCCTCCCTAACTCTCCACCTACACTCACCTTTACTGGCTCCATCCCCGCCTCTTTGACCTGTCTGTCTCCTCTCCACCTATATTCTCCTCTATCCATCTTCTATCCACCTCCCCTTCTCTCCCTATTTATTTCAGAATCCCCTTCCCCTCCCCTCCCCTCCCCCATTTCTGAAGAAGGGTCTAGGCCCAAAACGTCAGCCTTCCTGCTCCTCTAATGCTGCTTGGCCTGCTGTGTTCATCCAACTCTACGCCTTGTTATCTCAGATTCTCCAGCATCTGCAGTTCCTACTATCTCTGCTGTTTAATAGTTGAATCTTATGGGAAACACATTATCAATCTCACAATTACAGATCATCCTTTACTAACTGCATTGTGAAATACATACAGCACTGTATAAATCTGGACAATTTCTATTCTTCTACCTATACTTACACCAAAACTTGTTTACCAAAAAATAACAAGTTTTATCTGAATATGGGCCCCCTCATCTTTTACTCATTGAGAGAAATTCTTGAACATTTGTGACCTAATTTCCCTCTAACCATGACCACAAAGTCATCTGATTATCACTATTATGTCTTCTACACATTTGCTACAAACCTAAGCAAGGTCATCAGATTATGTTTTATATTTCATGTCCAAATATTTGGACTTTTACTTGCCTACCACTTTTCACAACAGGAATGCAAGTTCACATCCAGACATGAACCCTGGCACCAGTCAAGCAACACAGCCTTCTGGACTCATGCTCTTGGTTACAAAAAATGTATCTATTCCACAAAGCTTTCCCTCTCCACCCCACTACACTGTCCTCTTTTTCCACTACATTCCTTTTTATTACCCACACTTGAATGGCTCTCTGCACCATGATGCCATGATCAGGTCTCTAACGAATCCTGCAGCTTACATTATCATCCATACAACTTCAAATCTGTCAGACAAATGCAAGGGCTGTTGCTCCTCCTGAGCTTGCTTCTTGATCCCCATATCTACCTCATTCGCTGTCACACTATCCTATCCCTGAGTAGAGACCAAACTATTGTGATTGCCTCTGAACAAAGTTTTCAGGTAACCTTTCCACTTCTTGAAGTTCAGATTCTACCTCATCAACTCAACCTTCCTTGAACCAGAGATTTATGACAGATGTTGCTGTGGATCTCACAGTTGTTTATCATCTCCGACATGCAACAGTACCTCACCTGACCTGCCATCTTTAATTGTATTTTATTTAACCTCATTATGTTTAGAAATATAATTCAATGATTACCTGCAGTTGTAGCAAGTCTTTTAACTTGTTAATCCATTAGCTAATTTGGTACCTGTTTAAATTATTGTCCCTATTGCTTCAGCTCTCAATCCCTCTGTTGGTCTCTGGCTCCCTCTTTCAGCCCATACCTTTTCTGTAAATGATCACAGCAGCACCACCTCCCTCAATCACAAAATTCCCAAGCCCACACTCTTCTCAGGTTCCCCTGAGTGACAAGCTTTGTACTTGCTTCCTTTATGTGCTTAGCAAGACCACCTTCATTTTTAATAGCTGAAATTCTATGAAAATGAATCTGCATTGCAAACGAAGAGACCCAGTTCTAATCAATTAACTGACTATATTTGCCTCTCCAATAGTGAACTTGTTTATTCTTGACGAAGATTGAAACAAACTGAACTTTAACAGTTAATGGTAGTTAAATGCTAAATACAAATTTGGTTAGATTTTAGATAGTGTTTAACCCCAAAGAGTTACCCTTAAAATTCCCTCCATCACCATATCCTCAAATTAACACTGTTTCGAGCTGCATTCAATGAGATCTGGTATCTCTGTGCTTGCCTAATGCCTGGCTACCGAAGGGTCTCAGTTCAAGCCCATGGAAATGCATGGGTGATGGGAACAGAGCTGCTGCTATGACACCTGATTTTATGGCTACCTCCACACTCGCCATCTTTCTCCTAGGGGGCAGGTAAAGTTTCACAGTTCCAAGTCAAATTTTAACTGATAATCACTCTTGTGAACAGTTTTGGTATATTTTACTATGTTAAAGGCACTATATAAATGCAAGTTCTTAATGACAGAATTTGATCATTTACCATCTGCTCCAATACTGTTTCCTAAAGGTGATAGAGGTCATCTCACCAATGGCATTCACTTGAACTTCAGGATTTCCAATCTGAGAGATGTAAAAATCGCAGAAGTGAGCTCTGGGTGAATCGAAGTGTTTGAATGAGGAGATGTAAATACAGGTGGGATTTCAGGTACAGAAACTTACTACAAGTGAGGCCCAGTCATTAGTGTATCATGTAACCTACCAATAAGTCTCAACTCTGTGCAGCAGCAATCATCCTGTTAGGTTAGATTTTGACAAGCATGCTACAGATGTGGCCAAATAAATCCAGTGATGCATGACCACTTAATTTAAAAACAGACCTCTTTGGAAACCCTGTCCACTCAGAGTTATTTAAAACTTTCAATGAACACAGTCCCAAAACAAACTATGCAATCAATGATGTATCTCTGACTACAGAAACTGTGGGCTCAAAATACAGCAGTCTCTTGTCTAGTTTCAAATTAATAGAGAGAGCCACAATACAAGGTTTCAATGACCTCATTGCAGAGAAATTGTCTCTTCCCACACAAACTCCCTCATTCTGAGGGAGTTCCAATTAACAAAGGAATGACATGAGTTGATACAGTTGTCTTTCCAGATGACAAGTGCATTCTTCTTTCCACCCTGCTGCTCTAATCAAATAATTTACAAAGCAGGCACAGACAGCCTACAGGACAGGACAATCACTGTGGCATAAATCTGGCTATGTCATGGCTTCTGCCTGAGACAGTCTGTATAACCTCTTTTTAGATAGCCACAAAATGGCACCCAGCAGCCCAATCTCCAGATGTCCTCCTTCCGTGAGGGAATCTTTTAGATGCAACACTGGATTAAACAATGGAAGCACTCATGAAGCATGGTCATGATGCAAGAAATACACAGCACTTAAATGCACCACATAATACTGAGGCAATTAAAATTTTGATCTGGATAGGAGGTTTATACAATGACTTTATTTTAATATTGTCTTTAATTCAGGGTAAAATGAAGGAATGAAAAGAATCAAGCAACCATTTCAAATCTGCCCAAAAATAAGCCAAGGTAGCTTGGTTACCTTAAGACAGGGCGCCTGTATTGAAATTTGCTGGGAGCAAGGTTCAAAATGTTCACATGTGAAAACAGAAGCAAAAACAGCTGGGCTGTCTGTGAGATTATTGGTTGCATTAAAGGATTAATAAGAATGATCCTTCCTGTCATTTAGAATATTAGTTGCTTACTAGGCAGTGTTTAGTGGACACAAAACAGAAATTTCTAGAGAAACTCAGCAGGTCTGGCTGTGTCTGTGGAAAGAAAACAAGGTCCAATGATTCTTCTGTTTAGTGTTTAATTGATGTTGCTTTTGTAGTTGATTTGTTACAGTGAAAGTCTTTGAACTTGAAATTCTGTGCAGTTCCTTTAAATTGGTGACTAGGAACTCAAATCTCTTATTTAAAGTTATTGGTCGTTATGGAGGATGCAAAATAGGTATTATATTTCAAGTTCATTCTAGGAGCTATTTGGTCATGGCAAATAAGATGGAAAAATGAATGGTCATGTATTGTAGTCAGTGTTAGTTTGATTAATCTTTTCATAGAATCATAGAATTCCGAGATTGTGGAAAGAGGCCATTCGGCGTATTAAGTCTGCACCAACCTTCTGAAGAACATCCCACCCAGACTCAGACCCCTACCCTATCCTTGTAATCCCACATATACCATGGTCAATCCAGCCTACACATCGCTGGGAACTACGGGCAATTTAGCATGGCCGATCCACCTAATCTGCACATCTTTGGACTATGTGTTTTAAACCATATGTACACAGAACAGGTATTTAGGTAGAGATCTCATGAATCAGAGCACATCCCAATATTTTTCATGTCCAGAATTGAAGATCAGAAGGGATGTGTATTTAACCTAATATTCCACTTCTACCAGCAATTTCCTTCTCCTTTAGTTTTATGGGGAAGTTTTCTAGGTTTACACAAAGGCAAAACAGGCATGGTAAATATTGAAAATTGGTGATTTTTTTTCACAGGTAAATTCTTTGTATCACCTAAATTCACAATGCTCCTGGTACTCGTTTAATCCAATGCACTTTGGTACCAAGTTAGGAAATTACCCCTCATTTCCAATGCACACACACCAACGTTTCGAGGCCAATGAGAACACACAGTGCAGCAGCCATGAAGATCTGGATACAAAGAGCTTTACAAAAGAAAGAAATAATTCCAGCAAAGTCTTGCATCTTCCTAGAGTTCACAACCTCAAGTTACTACGCATGCATAATGCTACGGGACTAGTTAATAATTTGACACAGTGGAAGTAGGGAAAATTGAATTGCTGGGGTGGCAAATTACAAACTGTAATGGATTTTGTGTGCCAAATAGTATGGATAATGTCATGGAAGAAACAGATGAACATCTAGTGCCTGCATTTTATATTTTTTTCAAACATTACTTAGTCTGTAAAAAGTCTGTATAGGCACTTTCCTATCCTCACACAGAGTAAAACAGTATAGATATAAACCTCCTGACTCTGTGTTATGTCTGAAGGTGTTATAATAAAGTTTCATAGCATGCTTTTTTAAAATTTGGGAACTTGAGTTCTAAGGTATAGGCCATAAAGTCATTCTTGAACAGTGAGTTAAAAAAAATTTTCAAATATCATGTGAGGTTCAGTGCTAAGAGCAAGCCTTATAGGGAATCATTGCAAGGGTGTGTGCTGACTTGAGGTTTACAACACAATGAGAGAGAGATAGCGAGAAAGAGAGAGAGAAAGGGTCCAGAAGCAGGGTGGTTTAGACAGAAGCAGGTTGATTCAGACTAAAGCAGGTTCATTCAGACAGAAAAGGTCATTGCAGCAGATATAACACGGTGTGGAGCTGAAGGAACACAGCAGGCCAGGCAGCATCAGAGGAGCAGGAAAGTTGACATTTTGGGTTGCGATCCTTCTTCAGAAATGGGAAGGGGGAAGGAAGCTGGGAAATAAATAGAGAGAGGAGGGGTGGTGCTGGGGAAGGTAGAGGGAATGGCGATAGGTGAATGCAGGTAGGGAGTGGTGGGGATCAGTCAGTGGGATGGGTGGGGCAGATGGGTGGGAGAGAAGATGGACAGGTTGTGTTGAGTTAAGGAGGCGGGAGGGAGGATGAGTTGGGCTAAGAAAAGGTAGATGGAGTGGTGATAGGTTGGACGCAGGTAGGGTGTAGTGGGGAATTGGTCGGCTGGAAGGGTAGGATGGATAGACGGGGAAGAAGATGGACAGGTTGTGTCAGGTTAAGGAGGCAGGGATGAGAGGGAGAATTGGACATGGGAGGAGGCTCTTTGTGGGAGCATGAGGCAGTGCGGATACAGTCATCAATGTAGTGGAGGAAGAGGTGGGGGATGATGCCAGTGTTAAAGCAGAAAAGGGACTGTTCCACATTTCCTACGAAGGGGCATAGCTTGGATCCATATGGGTGCCTATAGCCACTCCCTTAGTTTGAAGGAAACGGGAGGAATTGAAGGAGAAGTTGCTCAGGGTAAGGACAAGTTCTGTTAAACAGATGAGGGTATCGGTGCAGGGGGACTGCTTGGACGTGCAGCAGAGGAAGAAGCAGAAGACTTTTAGGCCATCTGTGTGGAGGATACAAGTGTACAGGGATTGGACGACCATAGTAAAGATGATGTGTTGGGGGCCAGGGAACAGGAAGTCTTCGAGGAGGTGGAGGCTGTGGGTGTCCCAGGCATAGGTGGGGAGTTCCTG
The DNA here is from genome assembly GCA_024137785.1 of Ginglymostoma cirratum. Taxonomy (NCBI): domain Eukaryota; kingdom Metazoa; phylum Chordata; class Chondrichthyes; order Orectolobiformes; family Ginglymostomatidae; genus Ginglymostoma; species Ginglymostoma cirratum. The sequence goes on from JAHRHZ010000018.1 coordinate 7,294,528, forward strand.
TACTGGGGGAAAAGACAGAGTCAAGGTAGGTGGAGGTGAGTTCAGTGAGGCAGGAGCAAGCAGAGTCAATGGGTTGGCCGGGGCAGTCAGGTTTGTGGATTTTGGGAAGGAGATGGAAATGGGCAGTGCGGGGTTGGGGAATGATGAGGTTGGAGGCTGAAGGTGAGAGTCACCTGAGATGATGAGGTTGTTAATGGTTTGAGAGACAATGGTTTGGTGGTCAGGGGTGGGGTAATAATCTCTGGGGCGGTAGTAGGAGGTGGCAGAGATGTGCAGCAGATATACTGCTATAAGCAGTCCAAGTAGTCCGGGTTGGGACAAAAGTCCTGCATTGCTTATTAGAAACACAGTACAGTGTGGAGGTCAGAGAAAAAGACCTCCTATAAGGCTGTATCAGAGATAATAGGAACTGCAGATGCTGGAGAATCCGAGATAACAAGGTGTGGAGCTGGATGAACACAGCAGGCCAAGCAGCATCATAGGAGCAGGAAAGCTTGACGTTTCCGGCCTAGACCCTTCATCAGAAATAGGGGAGTGGAAGAGTGTTCTGAAATAAATAGGGAGAGAGGGGGAGGCGGATAGAAGATGGATAGACAAGAGGATAGATGGAGAGGAGACAGACAAGTCAAAAAGGTGGGGATGGAGCCAGTAAAGGTGAGTGTAGGTGGGGAGGTAGGGAGGAGATTGGTCAGTCCAGGGAGGACGGACAGGTCAAGGGGACGGGATAGGTTAGTAGGTAGGAGATGGGGGTGTGACTTGAAGTGGGAGGAGGGGATAGGTGAGAGGAAGAACAGGTTAGGGA
>JAHRHZ010000018.1:7295729-7329644 GCA_024137785.1 Ginglymostoma cirratum
AAGCTTCAAAATCTCCGCTCCCCCAACCGCATCCCAAAACCAGCCCAGCTCATCCCCACCTCCCTAACCTGTTCTTCCTCTCGCCTATCCCCTCCTCCCACCTCAAGCCCCACCCCCATCTCCTACCTGCTAACTATCCCGTCCCCTTGACCTGTCCGTCCTCCCTGGACTGACCTAACCCCTCCCTATCTCCCCACCTACACTCACCTTTACTGGCTCCATCCCCGCCTCTTTGACTTGTCTGCCTCCTCTCCACCTATCCTCTCCTCTCTCCAAATCTATCTGCCTCCCTCTCTCTCCCAATTTATTTCAGAACCCTCTTCCCCTCCCCCATTTCTGATGAAGGGTCTAGGCCGGAAACGTCAAGCTTTCCTGCTCCTATGATGCTGCTTGGCCTGCTGTGTTCATCCAGCTCCACGCCTTGTTATCTCCTATAAGGCTGGTAAGGTTGAGGTTGAACATGTCAAACATTGAGTGAAATTTCCTGAAAAGAAACCAATACAACCATACTAGTAAAACAAGGAGTTGTTGTGCGGAGACAGGGGCAAAGCTTCATTGGGATTTGACTGTCTGCAAGGTTGTTTGAGTAAAAGAGTCGGATCTTTCTTTCTGATATTTGTGATGAATTAATTTCAAATATTTATTGTAGCACGTAAATATAGTTCATTTCTTTGTTTCGTATGAGAAACTTTTATCTTGTTTAGATAAAAATTCATTAGCTATTTCTCGGGATTATGTTCAGTGACTGACATCCAGAGTAAACAAAAAGAAAACAGAAAAATTACCAAGCCAGGTCCAGTATTAACATCATCTGAGATCATACCAGTGTCTCTTTATTCTGTTTTAAGAGAACAAGTGAAATTGAAAATAAAATTAACTAATGAACTAATGGACACTTTAATAGAAAAACAAATTTTAAAATGAATTAAATAATATTTTGGGTGGAGATGATGCACTCATCAGGTTCAAGACAGGAGATCATAGAATCTCTACAGAGTGGAAACTGGCCATTTGACCAATCAAGTCCACACTGATCCTCCAAAACAAACCATCCCTGTGTGCTGCATTTCCCATGCTAATGGGAATACAGGGCAATTTAGCATAGCCAGTACACCAATACATCCTGAATATTTTTGGCCTGTGGGAGGAAACCCACACAGGCACAGAGAGAATGTGCAAACCCCACACAGACAGTTGCCCAACGCAGGAATTGAACTCAGGTCCCTAGGCAGCAGTGCTAGCAACTGAGCCAGTGTGCCACCCCACTGAGCCACTCTGTCACTCCTTCATTGCATGAAGGTCTTCATCTGACAAAGGAATAGCGCTCTGAAAGCTTGTGATTTCAAACAGATCTGTTGGACTATAACCCGATCTTGCGTGACTTCTGACTCTGACAAACCATGGAAGAAAAGTAGGAGTCAGGTCTAACAACTCCTTCCACTGCCAATTGCCTGAACCTGTTAATAGCCACTTGGCCAGGCCAGGAACAAACCAAAGATTCAGTTTCTTCAGAACTGAAGAAGGGTCATACTGGACTTCAAAAATTAACTTTGTTTCTCCCTCCAAGATGCTACCACACCTGAGTTTCTCCAGCATTTTCTATTTTTATTTCAGATCACTGGCATCTGCACTACTTTGCTTTTACTAGTGTAATGTGAATCTGGGTCAGGGTTCAATATGACTCCAGCTGAAAAGCAGAGCGAGGAGGATCAAAATTGCTTTCTACGCAAACTGTGGGAGAATTGTATGTGCAATTTAATGAAACTTCTTTCAGCTTGAGTCCACCGTTTTAAGAACCATGGAAGTTTTCCAATTTGGAAACCTCTGCAGTGTTAATTTGGCATGCTGTGGTACAAGAATGATTTCTACTTGGTGCACAAATAATTTAGCATAATTTATGAACTAACCAAAGTGTCCCTTGAGCAAATTCAGGGACCATTCAGGATGATTAGTCTGATACTCGGAGGCTGCTTTCAATTATTCTTCCTGCTTGCAGCAACAGAATTAGCCTCTTTGAGTATGTGAGCATTTCTTTTATGAAAATAAACAGGTTCCGTTCAAGAAAATTCCATATTGTCATGAATTGCTCCAATTCTGCAGCCAAGTTTGTGTCTGCATTTGTCTTGGTATATTTTTTCCTGAGATGCAGGGAAATTGCAGTCAAAAGCATATTACTAATTGAGTTTTATAATCCCAATATATTTTCAGTAATATTTTTTAGTATTTAATTATATCTAACTAATAGTGGAGAGAAAATAAAATCATTGAGAGTAATAAATAAACTACAAAGATGATGAACTTTGACATGATACCTTGGCGAGGTAGCTCCATCCAGAGACAATTTAGTACTGAAATGTTCTTCTGGCACTCAGCTATTTACATATGGATATGGCAGATGGAGAATGCATAATAAAGTGAACTGTAATGCAGTTGAATGCATTGGGAATAGATATCTGTGCAGACTGATTATATACTGTAACTGTAATAACTGCCAGAATAGGATGTCTGTTTGGTGTTGAAGCACTAGTGGTGTATAAGAGGCTTTTGGACACCAAAGACATATTACAAAAAATATAGAAGTTAATTTCCTAAAAAGATAAATTTCAAAATAATGTTTCAGCGCCCTTGCCTCTGTGTTCCAACTTCATAGCACCTTGGTCTTTTGATTCCATTCCTAGCTAACCCAATACAAGACACTATCTCTTTAAAAGACTTTGCTTTCCATGCTGACCTTGTTCTTCTAGATGGAAGTGGGTGTGGGTTTGGAAGGTGCTTTTAAAGAACTTTTGGTGAATTTCTACATGTTGTCGATAGTACACACTGTTGCCACTGAGTGTCAGTGGTGGACGGAGTGAATCTTTGTGGAATTTAAGTATTATTTTTGTACTTAATAGCATAAGTACTTTTATTAATGTTATGGGAAGGCAATAGCCTAGTGGTATTATCACTGGGCTGTTAATCCAGAGATCCAGATAATATTCTGGGGATCCAAGTTCAAATCCCACCATGGCAGAGGTGGAATTTGAATTCAATAAAAGAAAACCTGGAACTAAAATGCTTATGAAAACCATGAATTCATTGTCGATTGTCAGAGGGGAAAGAAACTCTGACTTGTTCACCAATCCCCTTTAGGGAAGGAAAATGCCATCCTTACCTGGTCTGGCCTACATGAGACTCCAGACTCACAGCAATGTGGTTGACTCTTAACTGCCCTCTGAGCAACTAGGGATGGGCAATAAATGCTGGCCTAGCTAGTGATGCCCTCAATCTGTGAATGAATAAAGGAAAATCAAAGATTTGTGTCCCTTCAATACCACTCAAGCTCTCTGGTCCAGAAAAGCATCAACTGAAGCTGTGGAGTTTCATTCTTGCAGGCATTAAATATTTGTTACAGATTTTTAGAGTTGAAATATTTAAAAGGTTGCACTGTTCCTTTTTCTTTTCTATCTCTCTCTTAATCAGTTATTTTTCTTTCTCTACCTTTTCAATCAAGTTAATTATCCTTCTTTCACTGTTTCTTTCACAATCTTTAAATCTCAGTAAGGAAGTAGTCTTTTAGTCCCATCATTCAATAAGTATCAAAAGCATAATTGCTTAAGGTACTTGTGAAGATTTGTAGCTCGGGTTGTGAATGAGGTTGTTGGCTTGCTCACCGAGCTGGCTGGTTATTGTACAGCCATTTCATCAGTACGCTAGGTAACATCATCAGTGCGGCCTCTGGTGAAGCAATATTGTTCTACTCCACTTGGAATTTATACGATCCAGTCAGTTAAGTTGGATTGTGTCATTTCCGGTTCTTTTTTGCATGGGTTTGTAAATGGGGTCTAATTCCATATGTTTTTGATGCGTTATGGGTTGAAGACCAAGCCTCTAGGCATTCCCATGCATGTCTGTGGTTGTCTTGAGCTAGGATGGTCACATTGTCCCAGTTAAATTGATGTCCTTCATAGTCCGAGTGCACTGAGAGTCTTGTCTCATCACAGAGGCACATTATCAATTTGCAGCAGTTTTTGAAGTTGAAGAATGAGAGAAGAAAGTCTAACAGGTCTCACTGAGAGACATCCCATTTTAGCAAAATCTGTCCCAATACGTTGTTTCTAGCTTGAATTCCAAAAAACAATAGCTTCATGTATCAGACAATGAAGCTTAAGAAATAAGAACCGGAGTTGATCATTTGTCCCCACTGAGCCTGTTCCACCACTTAATGACTGATCTAATTATGGCCTTTATACAACGTTCCTGTCTGTCCCCATAACCCTTAACTCACTTGGCGATTAAAAATCTAACACAGCCTTGAATGTATTTCCATCAGCAAAACGGAAGCCAGCTGTTTTCATTTGTGCCATCTTCGATCTGCATGCGTCCAGCTCCAGCTCATTGACTGGTCAGCTACCCACTAAGAGTGCTGTGTAAAACATTTTAGTCTGGTTGAGCTAATCAAAAGAGAAAAGGTTGAGCTGAGATAAAGCACTTGTGAAGAACTGGAGTGATCAGTGGTCTCTTGATATGATGAGTACAGGGTAAGAAACAGTACTTCTGTATATAGGGATGTGTATGAATGCAGAAAATTTAATATGAGACATTTTCTAATAGTTTAAATAATCTTCTCAATATAGTATCTTCGCCAATGTTACAACTATGTTGCTCATATCACCACTTTTATAGCCATGGTTTAATTTGGGTGATTTCCGGGTGGATGGAGGGACAAGTGAAGTGGGATCATTAAGCATGTCCATTTAAAGACAGTGGAATGGAATCCAGAGAGATGTTGAACAGCAATAGCAGATGCCCAGGAGAAAAATTTTGGATGATATTTCTATGGTAGGCTATTTTATTGTACCATTTTACTTATTTTAGCTGTTTAAAAACTCCAAAATAAATTATGAGACTGGAAAGAAATCCAGTTCACAATATCAACGCTCAATAAAACTTCTTAAGGTGCTTTAAGAACTACATCAATGAGCAAAATAAGGGTGCCAGCGCAACTCGCACACTCTCATCTTATCTTTAAAACAGGACATCTGCAACTAATACACAGTTGAAAGTAGAAAGAAACAAAATATTTAGTATGCATCAAGGAATGATAGAAATCCCAGTATTCAATCCTGGCTTGTTACACTGACAATGTCTGAAATATTAATTAATACATGAGTAAAATTCCTCACTCCTTTCTTCAAAAACACACCTACAGCGCATTGGGAATTTCAAGTAATAATAAAAAAAATTAACACACGGAGTTTTAATTGTAATAACTTCTGTTAATGTGACTTGTGTTAATGTTCTGACAGTCACAATCCTCGTGATTACCATGAACTGTTTGACTGCCGGTGAAATGTTACAGTTTTTTGCAAAGATGTTATCTTGTTGCTAGGTAAATATTATGTGATGTGAGTAACTGATGCTTATGTGCTCTTATAAATCATTTGTATGTTTGTAATAGCTGCTTTGAAGTTTGCCACAAACAGAAAATCAACACTGTGAGCAATGTTGCTCCATTTCTCAGGAGCAACAGTTAATTGAACATTACAGGGATCCAATTGATTTACAGCTAATTACTTGACGTTAGCATGACAGGTTGCTTGTTCATAACAACTCCTAAAAAGTAAATATCTTCACTACTTCAGGGTATCCTGATCTCCAGTTTTGAAGTTTCTGAAACTTTGGGGTAATTTTGTATCTTCAGGTTCCTGGAGGGATGCCTGTCACGCTGAAACTGTGTTGTGCTTGGTTTTTGTTATATGATGGAGCCTTGACGCAGCTCATCAGTTCGTAAGATTTGCTGCAAGGGATCTACAAGGCTGGCTTGACCTGGTGTGGTAGTATAGTAATTAGAAGAAGCTCTTTCTTAAACAAGATGTAGTTTATTGCATGATAGCAACTAGGTGTTACATTGGTGTGACAAACATTGTTCCAAACAGAATGAGGGATACCTCAACAATAGCTCTTACTCCTTTGTGGTCCAAAGTTGTTCTCCCATCTGAGTCCAAATGACATCTATATATCAGGTGCTACTTCATGCACTCCTCAGCTTTAACCTTTTCACACCCTTATACTCTTGTACAACACCCAGGCCTCCCATCTTATTTTACATGAATAACATTAATGGGTCTCACACTGTTCCTGTGACCTCGGTAGTTTTCTCTATTAGTTCACTCTGTTCCTCTCTCCACAGATATTACCAGACCTGCTGAGTTTTTCCAGCATTCTCATTGTGTGCTTCTAACCCTTTTGCTGAATTAGATGTTATCTGCTTAGGTTTCTAAATTGCCCCTTCACTGCTTTCTTTCTGAATTCACAATGTACCCAAGTCTGCAATCTTATTTTAAGTTGCCTTAAATGGCCCTAGGTTTCCATTATTGTAGCTGTGCTTCATTGTGTCCACTCGCAGTGGCAGTGACCTTTGAACTAAACTGAACATCTAAACATTGAGCTTTTCCAGCCGGTAAATGATAACTTTTGTTTTTAAAGTTTTCCCTTGTTCATCAGGAATTTCCATTTCACTGCCAAGGCCTCTGATGTCTGTTCACTCTCCAACTTAGCCTCAACTTAAGGGCACTCCAAAAGATTATCCACACTAATGCAATCTGCAACTGACGAGGCATGACCACCTCCATATGTCTTTTATCATGTCAAAAATGCTTTCTCAATCAACTGTAGATTTGCCCTCATAGAATCTTGCCAGGATTTTCTCTTCTGCAGGAATTTTGAACGCTCATATCTTTCAGTTGCTGTTGTCACATGCCTGTGTTTGAAGATTCTTCAGATTTTCACCACTGCCTATTTAGTTGTAAGGTAAAGCAATGCCCTGACTAGAATCGCAAGTATGATGGAGCCTTGCCACAGCTCATTCTGGTCTAAGATCAATCTGTTAGTTTTGTTGCAAACAGTCTCTTTCCTGATCAAAATTTACATGGCCTCCTCAAACTAGTGTGATAGGCTAATAAGAAGAGATTCTTGTCTTAAACAAGGTGAAATCTACTGCTTGACAGCGATTAGATATGTGTTACAGTGGCATGACTGACATTGTCACTAAGAAAAAGAGGCTGACCTTAATGTTAGGTCCAATCAGGGTCCCTCACGGTCCAAAGCTGTTCTCTCACCTGAACCCATATCACACCATCATGTTAGGTGGTCCTTAATGCACTCCTTAGCATTAACCCTTTCAGACTCTTACATGCTTGTGCATGTAAGAGTCTGATGAAGGGCCTAGGCCCGAAACGTCAAGTTTTCCTGCTCCTCTGATGCTGCTGGGCCTGCTGTGTTCATCCAGCTCCACACCTTATTATCTCGGATTCTCCAGCATCTGCAGTACCTATTATCTCTGATGCTTATGCAACAGTTTGTCAACCTTTCAGCATGGTAGAACGTGAAGCTTTTTCCCCTTTATGGTAGGGCACAATTTTAGTGCATTAAATTAGCACCTTAATTCACTGGCATCCTTTGAAGGAGTGTTTAATTTGACTTGACTTGATTTATTTATTTATTGTCACATGCATTTTGTAATAAAATTACAAAATACAATGAAGAGTCTTGTATAATGTTGCCAGTCTCCGGCGCCATCTTAAAATACAGAAAAATAAACCAAAATATGGAATAAAAAGACAGAAAAATAAAGAAATAAAGAAAAAGTGTTCAACCGTAAGTGCTCCACCATGGGTCATGGGCCTGGTGGCGAGTCACAAGTCCCCTTTGCTGTGCTGCTGCTGGAATGAACATCGCCACTCTTCGGTGCCATCTGGCCTCCACCAACGCCCTCGCCACTATCAGTCCTCACTGGACCTCGCCAATGCAGATACCACCAATGCCTCGGGATACTGCGCCAGCCCAAACTGAACTCCCCTGCCTCCATGAGAACTTTTTGGGCCCACATCGCTGATGCAGTTGCTGCCAGTGCTGCAAGGTCTCGTACTGGGCTCAAACTCTCCTCCTCTACCACCTCCATGAATCTGTTCTGGACACAGACACTGCCAGGAACCCAAACTCCCCTCCACTGCAGCAGTCATGTGTTGGTGCTAGGACTGTCTTGTCAATGCAGAAGCCGCTGGAAACCCAAATGCACCTCCAATTCCGCCACAACAAGTATGTGCTGGGCTCACTCACCATCACCAATGCCGTCGTCACAACCGAGCTTTTCAACAAGAGCTAAGGAAAATAAAAGAGAAAACAAAGAAAAAAAATGAGAAAAGAGAGAAAAGATAAAAAAGAAAATAAAAGTTGGTGGAGCAGACGAGCCCCGGCCTCAGAAGCCTTACACTTGCACAACAAGCATGCTTGCTGCTTTGCAATAGTTCAGCAAAGGAAAGGAGGTGCATGGGTAACATGGGCATGTTAGGAGAGCCTTGGCATTTTCTGACAGCTTCAAAATTTTTGCATGCTTCCCAAATGAATGATGATCTGAATAGGCAATACAAACCAACTGTTGTAATTTGAGATATTAGTCCTGATATTTGTTGGACAGGAAACTATGGACAATAAATGCAGTAATTCTTTTCTGTAACAGTTTAATTCGTCAGTTTTCCCAGAGTTTTTTCTTATGCAGTGACAGAGCATGAATCCCAGTAATTTACTCAACGTGTTCTTTTGGAGATTGGGTGCCGTATCATTGCAAGAAGCACGTATCAAGTCACAATGTATTACAAATAGTACTCATCAATTATATATTAACAGTCCTCGAACACATTTAAGCCGTATGGATAATGCTTAGTGAAAACTTCAAAATTTTCTTCGCCTGCTTTACTTCCCACTACTAGTGGACTTTTGAACGGATCTCTCACATTTGTCCTGAGGAAGGGTCACTGGACCCGAAAGGTTAACTCTGTTTTTTCCTTCACAGACGCTGCCAGACCTGCTTAGCTTTTCCAGCAACTTTGTTTTTGTTTCTCATATATTAGAGTTGATCTTTCTCTGCACCTTCTCTGTATCTGTAACACTATATTCTGCATTCTGTTCTATTACCCTGATAAAGTCACACAGTCATACAGCATGGAAACAGACCCTTCAGTCCAAACAGTCCATGCTGATCATGTTCCGAACTAAACTAGTCCCACCTGCCTGCACTTGGCCGATATCCCTCAAAACCTTTCCCAATCATGAGCTTATCCAAATATCTTTTAAACGTTGTAACTGTACCTGTACCCACCACTTTCTCTGGCAATTCATTCCACACATAAACCACTCTCTGTGTTAAAATATTGCCCCTCATCCTTTTTAAATCTTTCTCCTCTCACCTTAAAAATATGAACCCTGATTTTGAACTCCCCCACCTTAAGGAAAAGACCCTTGTCATTCACCTTATCTATGCCCCTCATGATTTTATAAACCTCAATAATAGAATAGAATAAGGTCACCCCTCAACCTGCCACACTCCAGTGAAAAAAGTCCCAGTCTTTCCAGTCTATTTTTATATCTCAAACTCTCCATTCCTGGCAACACCCTGGTAAATCTTTTCTGAACTCTGAACTCTGTAGTTTAATAAGATCCTTCCTGCATCAGTCCTCCAGAAGAGTCCTTAGCTACATCCTGTACAACCTCAATATCCTGATGTCGCAATCCCTATACTCAAAGGTCTGAGCAATGAAAGCAAGTGTGCTAAATGCCTTCTTAAGCACCCTGTTCACCAGAGATGCAAATTTTAAGCAATTATGTACCTGAACCCCTACATCTCTCAGTTCTACAACATTACCCAGAGTCCTAGTATTAATTGTGCAAGTCCAATCCTTGTTTGTATTACAAACATGCAATACCGTACGTTAATCCAAATTAAACTCCATTTTATGTACTTATGTAAGGTATGATTTGCCTGGATAACATGCAAAACAATGCTTTTTATTATATTTCAATACATGTGACAGTAATAAAATCAAACCAAAATCAAATCTACAAGCTAACCAGGAAAGAACTAGATTAGTCCACACTGCTAAGAAAAGATTTCTCAATTAATGTTACTGTAATATATTTCAATCCTTCACATTATTCTATTATATGCTTATCCATGAAGAAAAGTAAACACTTAGGAGTTGTATTTTTGGGCCGTGGAAATAGGAAGCTTGAGTTGAGAAATCTCCCGATTCCATGGAGATGGATCTGCTGAAATGACCCCTGCTTGCATGATTTTCACTCTGAGAATAAAGCAATGGGCAGGTCATGGAGTTGAAGAGGCAGTTTGGAGGTGACCCCAGAGGTAGCATGTGCCAAGGTAGGCTGGTTAGAAAGTACACCTTAATTCTCTGAGGTATCAGCTCAGTTTTATAAGAGGCTGTTAGGCTTTCTAGCCCTCGACTTTCACCCAATGGACACTTACATGTTCACTGACAGTCCCATGCTATCTCCATAATAGTTAGACCTAAGGAGCCTGGTAGAGTTGAAAAAAATTCTGGCAATCTAAAATAGCTCTCACTCGAACACATATACTACTGAAAAAAACTCATCACGAAATTCACAGAAACGCATTTTTGTGGATGAAACAGAAATGCATTTTGGTGGATAAAACAGTAGATGAAAAATGGGAGATTTACAGAAGACAAGTACAAAAGTTAGGTACATACCTCTGGGAAATAAGTATGTGGTATGTAAAGCTCGAGTACCCTGGATGATTGAGGATATTGATAAGAATACAATGATACCAGGAATGAGGGATTTTAGATGCAAGGAAAGATTAGAAAAATTAGGTTTATTCTTCTTAGAGCAGAGAGGATTAAGAAGTGACCCTATTGGAGTGTTCAAATTATGAACAGTCTTGCTACAGTAAAGAAAGACATTCTTTTCTCCGCTACTTGGTATGTCAGTAACTGGAGATCACAATTTCAAGGTTGAAGTTGCTAGGTTTGGGAATAAGCTGCCTGGGAGAATTTATTTTTGTTCATTCATGGGTTGAGGGGCATCGCTGGCTAGGCAGCATTTATTGCCTATCCCGACTTGTCAAGAGGGAAGTTTAAGAGTCAACCACATTGCTGTGGGTCTGGAGACACATGTAGCCCAGACAAGGTAAGGATGGCAGTTTCCTTCCCTAAAGGACATTAGCGAACTAGATGGGTTTTTCCCGATAATCGGCAATGGATTCACGGTCATCATTAGATTCTTAATTCCAAATATTTATTGAATTCAAATTCTACCATCTGCCATGGCAGGATTTGAACCCAGAGTACCCAGAACATTATCTGGGTCTCTGGGCTAACAGTCCAGTGATAATACCACTAGGCCACTAGTGATGAAAATCGAAAGAACTGCGGATGCTGTAAATCAGGAGCAAAAACAAAGTTGCTGGAAAAGCTCAATAGGTCAGGCAGCATCTATGAAGAAAAGATCAGAGTTAACATTTTGGGTCTGGTGACCCTTCGTCAGTTCTGAGGAAGGGTCACCGGACCCGGAACGTTAACTCTGATTTTTTCTTCACAGATGCTGCCAGACTTGCTGAGCTTTTCCAGCAACTTTGTTTTTGAGCCACTAGTGATGAAGGTGGATTCCATGGGAGGTTTTGAAAGAGAGCTGGATATATATTTGAAAATAATAAATTTAGAGAGCTCTGGAGATTAGGCTGCAGAATGGGGCTAGCTGGCAGATCTTTCAGGAGCTGGTACAGACATGATGGGCTGAATGGCCTCTTTCTGTATTGTAAATTTCTATGATTCTACAAAACACGTTCAAAAATTATACATCCCCTCAAGTGGTCAATCTGCTATAAAAACAAACTTCTATTCAGAACCTACATCAAAGACAGCTAATCCTAAAGAACTTCCTAAATTTGTCAATCAAAATGTAAACTCTGCCCCTTACTAAGATCAGTGTTTTTGCACTCTTGAAACTCAGCTAGGAGTTCATAACAGGATCAGCAGTCCTGAGAAAATGTCATCAATTAAGTCTACAGGAACAGGCGGTAGTTTTTTTTCTAGGCAATGTCAAATGGGCTGTCATTCAAGGCACTCTTGCAGCTGGTGAATTTTTTTATTTTAACTGAGAGCTGCAGCCACTCTTCATCTGTTTAAAGGGTTGTGGATTTAAATAAGTTCATATAATAACACTTAAATAGATTTTATCCACCCTTCAAGAACATTTACATTTCTCCATAAATTTGCGACTCCTACACTAAGGCTTAAGTCCCTCTGAATTGTCGAGTCTGTTTGAACTCATCCCTAATTTAAAGTGATTCTGGTGAGTTCAGGTTCCCGTCTATATGATTCATACCCCACCCTTTCCCTTGTCGAGCAAAAGGGGATCTGTCAGAAATAGAGGTGGGATCTTTGCATACAAGTTCTGCCATTTCTAAAGGCCTCTGTGAAAAAAAAACCCTAGTCAGTGGATTTACTTGATATGTCCTTGCTTACTTCCAAAAGCAATGTTTGGAGTATAGATAAATATGAAGACTTCTTCTCACGCTGCTGACACATTAGGCAGAATTTAAGAAGGGGGTGGTGAACGGGGAAAGGGTAATCATGCACCACCTACAGAGTGATTGGGAGCCCTGCATCGCCTCATTTTGGGTAATTAAGTTTCTCTCAGGCACTAAGCCTTCCCTGGGAACAATGATCCCACTGGGGGGAATCCAACCCCTGCAGAGCTACCAACCCAATCAAAGGCAGAAGGTCATCATTGCAGTTAGCCCTGTAAGTGAGTGGTGGTAACTGTCTAATGTATCTGAGAAGCAGCCTAGGATTGCTGAAGGATTCTGCTCACAGGTGAATGAGGTGGAATGGGTGTCATTGTGAGAATAGAGCATGCAGCAAGGGTAGGCAGACTGCTGTCAGAAGTACCTGAATCCAGTGCTTCCCACTTTTCTGTTGTGATCACATTTTGGACTTGAAAATTAGCACAGGCCCTTAGTGAGAATTAGGAGAGGAAGAACCTGTTATAGCACGAGTACAGCTGTTCTAACCTCAGTTAAACTACCAGGGCAGCCATTGTTATACAACAGCCCGCAACCCCTGAATTTTTGCTTGACCCCTACTAGACTTAATCTATCCAGTTCTGTTTACCTAGAATAATGTGGCTGCATGAAACCAATACTGTAATATGAAATATGTTCCAGCCTCAGTTTATCTGAGGCTGCAATCCTCATCCAAGCTTTTGTTCTTCCACTCTCAAGTAGTCTTTCTAAATAAAAGCCCAGCCTGATGGAAAATAAATCTATAATTGCACAGTTGGATGCTTCTCATAGTCCAATAGGTATAATCTAAAAATTCTTAGCTAACCGTTATGATATAATGAAATTGTACTGACAATATTGTGTGATCAACAAATTGGCATTCTTACTCAGAATATAATTGTAATAAATTGATGTTAATTATGATACTTTACGTGATAGCAGAACCTGGAGTTATAACCTAAGCTGGCACTCCAGCACAGGACCACAGGATTGCAGCATTAATGTTGGCACTGCCTGAGGGATGGAACATTAGCTTGAGACCATAATGGCTGCCTTCAGATGCATAACCTTCCATGGTTATGCTCACAAAGCAGAGCAAGGAGTTTTCTGGCTACTAAAGGCAGGTTGGCTGCCATTATTGTTTGTGGAGTGATACACCTCTCAATACAAATGTTTCCTCATTCAGCCATATAACAACACTGATTGTACACAATTAGTTTACTTTGAAGTATGAAGTGCTTTCAGATGGTTCTGGAAGATGTGATAAGTAGCTATAAAAACATAGTTTTTTAACATTTCTGGAATGGAAAATCTTATGCCATTTTGTGCAAATTCATCTCGTTAAAAATGATCTTACAAGAGGGTTCACAATAGTAATATGCAGTGATCTTGAAGTCTTTTCCCACAACTGCATCTTTCATCAGTGGGGCTAAACTTTGTGTTGGCATCCAGATTTGCATGGATTGTCATAACTGAACCCTTGACTAGCAATAGCTTGTGACAACTTTATGGCTAGACTCCAGTTTTCTTTTCTCAACTTGGCTTCTAGTGTTGTGCAGGAGTCAAATGCTCACAAATGCAACAAAAGCTACAGAGGTATCGTGCTCCAACAAGAATGATCTGAACATCAGCAACATCACTAACGTAAAGCTAATTCTATTCGTTTTCTTCAAAAAGTCTAGTGTGTCGCTGTTAATTAAAGGTTATTTGCTTGGAGAAAAAAATTGAGCTATCCGAGAAATCAAGAAACTCAGATAAAGCAACAAGCTTGAGAAAACACATTGACAAATGATTTAAATGAAGCACCTTTAACAGGAATAGACTGTACTGTGATACTGTCGAATTCTGGAGACAGGGATGATGTTACAATTTAACAGTCCAGCACAAAAAATCCAACAATTCATTCACCACCTGCTAACTTGAACCTAATAAAATATCCTCACTGGGAGGTTTACTTATGCTGTTGGGAGGATTTGAACTAACTTGGCAAGGGGATTGGGCACAGATGAAAATTTGGAAGCAAGGTCCAGTCAGATATAGAAGGAATACTGGTACAACCCAGTAGACGGAGAAAACATAGGTATCATTAGATACATGGGAGGTCTAGAAAGCTAAATTGTATCTATTTTAATGCATGGACCTTGACTGGTAAGGCAGATGAACTTAAAGTGTTGATTAGTACGTAGGAATATGATATTCTTGCAGTCACGGAGACATTGTTGAAGGAAGGGATGGACTGCAAGTTCAACATTCCAGGGTATAGAAGTTTCAGGCCTGATAGTGAGCAAAGTAAGAGAGGTGGGGGTACTCCACTGTTGATAAAGGAAATCATCACTGCATTAATGAGGCAGAATGTCCTAGAATGTCTTCAAATGAGGCTACCAGCATAGAGTTTAGAAATAGGAAAGACTGATTACTTTGCTGGGATTATACTTCAGGCCCCCCAACAATCAGAGGGTGATAGAGGAGTAGCTATGTAGACAAATCACAGAAAGGTGTGAGAGAAAGGGGTTATAGTTATAGGGGATTTCAACTTGGTTAACATTAACTGGGATTGCCTTAGTGTGAAAGGATTAGTCAGGGTGGAATTTTTACATTGCATCCAAGAGATCTTTTTATGCCAATATGTAAATAGTCCTACAAGAGATGGAGCAATGCTAGACCTAGTCCTGGAGAATGAGACCAGTCAAATGGTTTAAGTTTCAGTGGACAAGCATTTTAAGGATGGTATAACTCTGTAAATTTCAAATTCATCATGGAAAGGAATACAGACAGTGCAGAAGTTAAGTGTCTAAACAAGGGGAGGTAATAGCCTAGTGGTATTATTGCTGCACTATTAATCCAGGGACACAGGTAACATTCTGAGTTCCTCGGTTCAAAGCCTGCTATGGCAGATGGTGGAATTTGAATTTAATAAATATCTGTTATTAAGAGACTGTGAAGTTATTTGATGACTGTGAATCTGTTGTCAATTGGTGGGAAAAACCCATTTGGTTTGCTAATGTCCTTTAGCGAAGGAAACTACCATCTTTACCTGGTCTGGCCTACATGTGACTCCAGACCCACAGGAATGTGGCTGACTCATAACTGATCAAAGGGCAATTGATGCTGGCTGAACCAGCATTGCCCTCATCCTGTGAATGAATTAAAAAAATTGGGGGACAGCCAATTTCAATATCATTAGACAGTATCTGGCAAACATAGATTGGGAGCAGCTACTTGCAACTAAGTCTTTTTTAGCAAGTGGGAGTCTTTTAAAAGTAGTATAGTGAAAATTCAGGGCAGCAAGTCCAAAGAATCCGGGATGTCAAGGAATATTGAGAACTTAATTAAAAAAAGGAAACTTATGTTAGGTACAGCACATTAAAAACAGGGAAAGCCTTCAAAATACAAAGACTGTAGGGGGTTGCTTGAAAAATTAATTAGGAAGTCTAAGGTGTTAGGGTAGATTTGTAGCTCGGGTTGTGGATGTTGTGGTTGGTTGGCTCGCCAAGCTGGTTCATTGTTCCACAGATGTTTCATTACCCTGCTAGGTAAGATCATCAGTGTAGTCTGCGATGAAGCGCTGTTGTGTTTTCCCACCTATTATTTAAACTCTGGCTTCCTTTGAACTGTATTACCTCACTTCCGGTTTTCCTTTGCAGTAGAGTGTATATGGGGTCTATGTGTTTATTGATGGCTTTCTTCGTGGAGAACCAGGCCTCTAGGAATTCCTGTGCTTGTCTCTGCTTTGCCTGTCCCAGGATCCTGGTGTTGTCCCAAACGAACTGGTGGTTTTTCTTATCCATGTGGATGGAGATGAGTGAGTACTGGTCGTGTCTTTTTGTTGCCAGTTGATGTTTGTGTACACTTGTGGTTAATTTCCTTCCTGTCTGTCCAATGTAATGTTTGTTGCAGTCTTTGCAGGGAATCTTGTATACGACATTGGTCCTGTCCACAGTGGGTAGCGGGTCTTTGGTTTGGGTATAGCAGTTGGCATAGGGTTGATGTGGGTTTGTGTGCTACTCTGATGCCCAGTGGTCGTAGGAGTCTTGTGGTCAGTTCAGATGTGTTCTTGATGTAAGGTAGTGTGATGAGTGTGTTCAGGCGTGGTGTTGTTTGTGTAATAGGTATCTTCTGAGCCAGTATTTCACGTATCCGTTGTCTTTGCATACTTGGAAGAAGTACTCTTCTTCTTTTTGGCGCAGTTCTATGTTACTGCAGCATATCGTTGCACATTTAAATAATGTTCTCATGCAACTTTGATTGTGTGTGTTGGGGGGTTGCTTTTGAAATTCAATACTTCGTCAGTGTGTGTGGCTCTCCTGTGTACCTTTGTTAGGAATTCCCCATTGGTCCTGTGTTCCACCATGACGTCCAGTCAGATGTGTTCTTGATGTAAGGTAGCATGAGGCGTCATGGTGGAACGCAATTCTAGACATATTTAAAAGCGACTGAATAGACAGGGATTGTTTTCCTTGAAGCAGAGGAGGCTTACAGGGAGTCTGATTGACGTAAATAAAAAATTACGAGAGGCATGGACAGAGTAGATCGTGAGAATCTTTTCCCTATGGCAGACATGACTGAGACCAGAGAGCACATGTTTCAGGTGAGGAGGAGGTCTGAAAAATAAAAAATTTCACCCAGACAGTGGTAGAAATATGGAGCACCCTGCCTGAGGAGGTAGTGGAAGCAGGCACTTGCACAACATTTAAGAAGCAGAGATAAAAGGTACTGCAGATGCTGGAGAATCCGAGATAACAAGGTGTGGGCCTGGATGAGCACTTAAAATGCCAGAGCATAGTAAGCTATGGATCAAGTGCAGGTAAATGGGATTAACATAGTTTGGTGTTTATTGATTGGCATAGACATGGTGGGCTGAAGGGCCTGTTTCCATGCTGTATGACTCTGATGACATCCCATAAATATTGCTGCTGAGCCACACAACAAGATGTTGTGTCAGATGCCCAAGTGCCCAGTCAAAGAGGTATGCTTTAAGGGGGATTATTCACTCATTTTTAAGTTTAAGGTAAGACAGACATGCAGCCAGACAGTGACAGAGCACAGTTGACTCCAGCTGAGAAATTGGCATATAAACTTTTTATGCTTTTAACGGCTCTTGGGCTTATGTTAATTCATTCACAAGATGACATTTCTGACAAAGTGAATATTTATTGCCCATCCTAATTTCCTTTGAGAAGGTGCTGGTAAACTGTCTTGAGCTACTGTGATCTGTGTACTGAAAGTATTCCCCCATGCTGTTCAGTGTGGTTTTCTGTGATGAGGTAAGAAGGCATTGTATTCTCAAGTCAGGATGATGTATCATTTGGAGAGGAAGTTGGTGGAAGTGGTGCTCTCATTCTCCTGCTGCCCTTGTTCTTTTAGGTGGTACAGGTTACAGATCTGGAAGGTGTCATTGAAGGATGCTTAGCAAGTTACTAGAGTGCATTTTGTAGATGGTTCACACTGTATCCTAATAGAAGTAGCTACAGAGATAGTGAATGTATTAGTTACAATTTTCCAAAAACTCCTTGGATTCTGGAGAAGTACTGGAAGATTGGAAAACTGCCAGTGTGACACCTCTATCCAAAAAGAGAGGCAAAAACCACGTACCTTAGACCAATTAGCCCACTGTTGTAAAAGTACTGGAATCAATTATTAAGGAGATAATAGCAGTACATTTGAAAAATCATAATCTAATCAAGAGGGGTCAGCATGGGTTCATGAAAGGGAAATTGTGTCTAACTAATTCATTAGAGTTTTTAGAGGAAGTCTCAATCAGAGTGATAGAGGGGAACCAGTAGATGTGGTGTATTTGAATCTCAAGAGGGCATTCAACAAGGTACCTCACAAAAGATTAAGTCATAAGATAATGGAAAGATTAGATTTATCGTCACATGTACTCACAAGTACAGTGAAAAGTTTATAAGTCGCCACTCACGGAGCCATCTTAGGTACAAAGATACCTAAGTACAGGTTCTTGAGTACAAATTCCTAGGGGAAAAAGGTGTAAAATAAAGAGTTCAGAATCATAGTCCTTCCATGATAGTATAACAAAACTTAAAAGAAATTTTAAAAAAGAGAAATTAGTCCACTTCATGGCTCTGAGTTTGAGGACCTACTACTACCACCACACCGCAGCCCACAGGAATTCCACCCACCACCCCCAACATCACAGGAATCCCAGGCCAGATCCCCATGATGCCAAAGAAAATCCACATGGTGTCACACACTAATGCTGAAGCTGGCAGAAGGAGGCACAGACCAACGCCTAAAAAACTGCCGCCAAAGCTACCGAGAGGAATTCCAGGCCGCTGCTGAAATGAGTTCCATGCCACAGCCAAGGCCAGTGAAAAGGAGGCCCAGGATGATCATTGCAATCCATGGCCTGAACATGCCTCTTCTTCAAAGCCGCCACCAATGTAACCTAGACGAAGGACCGACCAGGACACAGCCACGAGGAACAGCCACATCCACATTGCATTCTCAAATGCAGCAATCTCTCAGAGCGTACTTTACAGTGTTTAATCTGGTGGTAGTTTTTCAGTATGTTACTCGCACAGGACCTGAGTAATAGTCCCATCTTCACAGGAGCCCACATCATGACAGAAGTGCCCATTGTGTTGGAGGTGGTATATTGGCATGCATAAAGAATTGTCTAATGGGCAGAAAACAGCAAGTGGGGTTAGGGATTTTTTTTCGGGTTGGCAACCTGTAACCAAAGGGGTTCCACAGGAATCAGTGCTCAGACTGCAACTGTTTACGATATATATTAATGACTTGGAGAAAGGATGCAAATTTGTACATAACACAAAAATAGGTGGAAAGCCAAGTTACGAAAGGGATACAGTTTGCAGAGATTTATTGATAGGTTAAGTAAGTGGACAAAAAGTTGGCAAATGGAATGTAATGTGGGAAGATGCAAAGCTGTTCACTTTGGAAGGGAGAACAAAGGAACAATATTATTTAAATGGAGAAAAACTGCAGAAAGCTACAACATGAAGATACTTGGGACACTTAAGCACAAAACACAGAAAGCCAGTATGCAAGTACAGCAGGTAATCAGGAAGGCTAATGGAATATTGGCCCTCATTTCAAGGGTGTTAGGTTAAAAGAGTGGGGAAGTCTTACTGCAACTGTACAAGGTGCTGATGAGACCACGTCTGGAGTACTGTGTGTAGCTTTGGTCCCTTTATTTAAGGAAATATATCATTTCATTGGAGGCAGTTCAGAGGAATTTCACTAAGATGATCCCCTGTATAGAGGGGCTGTCTTCTGAGCAAAGGGTTAAACAGGTTGGGACTCGCTGAAATTTAGAAGAAAGAGAGGTATTCTCTTTGACACATATAGGATTCTTAAGGGGCTTGACAGGGTAAATGCTGAGAGGATGTTTGCCCTTACGGGATTGTCTAGGACCAGAGGTATAGTGTCAGAATAAACGGAAACCAATTTAAGACTGAGATGAGGAGGAATTTCTTCCTTCTAGGTCTTGTGAGTCTTTGGAACTGCTTGCCACAAATAACTGTGGGGACAGAGTCCTTGTGTATGTTTATGGCTAAGATAAATAGATTCTTGATCAGTGCGGGAATCAAGGATTACAGGGAAATCACAGGAAAATGGATTTGAGGAATGTCAGATCAGCCATGATCCTATTGAATAGTGCAGCAGGCACAGTGGGCCAAACAGCCGACTCCTGTTCCTATTTCTTATGGTCGTCTGGCAGATAATGTGAGTTGGTGATTGAGGGACTGAAGGTTTGTCCTGCTGAATGGGGCTCAATCACATCGGGGTGCTTTGCCCTTAATGGCATCGATCTTCTAGAGTGCTGTTGGACCTGCACTCATCCAAGCAATTAGAGGTTGTATTCCATCACACCCTTGACTTTTATACTATAGATGCTCTGTTTGCATCCACCCAGACAATTGGAAAATTAAGAACATTTGAAATGCAAACTCCATCAACACAAACTGTCTTGGTAGGAATTATCAACCGTGAGCTCCCGGCTTCCTACCCTCACCCCATGATAACAAACAGCTGGATGAAACACTTACAACATGTATTTATTGAAGCAAAAATAGGTTCGATGGAACTCTTCTGGAATGCTCTCACAAGCCCACAAAACCCAACATTGAAAAAAGCATATAAAACACCTAATGTGTGGGAAATCAGATTAACACATAAAACAGCACCATGATGCTATCTGAAACCAGACTGGACACCCAAACCTCCGCAATCTAACTGAACTCAAAAGCCTGAGGCCAAAAAAATCGACTTAACCCATAAGAAAGCAGCTTTAGTATATTCATGATCACAAACATATTGTATGACAAGCAGCACACAATTAAACTTTTCAATGCTTTTAAAAAATAGCTGTATACATGTAAATAATTTAAATATAAAATGAAAATAAGAACGTCAACTTCTTTGTACCCCTTAAATTCATTAACAGTTTTAAATGTTCATTATCATTAAATACGTTGTGCCATTTCAACAATACATATTTGTATTGCACATTTAAAATAATGTCCCAGAGTGCTGCACTGTGGGGTGAAAGGGCCAAAATATAACAGAATTGGCCAAACTGACTAAAAGGACATTGAAATTACTTTAAAGATGAGAAAAGAAATGTTCAAGCAAAAACGTTTAAGAGCTATATGCCAGGAATTGTTACCTAGCTGGATGAAAGCTGTACCACCGAATGAGGAGCACAGAGAGAGAGAGAGGGGACCATACAGAAACTACAGCATTTGGAAAACCGCAGGAGTCAGGGTGGAAAACTGAGCTGCAGTTTGTTGCAGAGGTAAGGTGAGATAAGGTAACAGTAGATTTCTTTATGGGGTAAAAATGTGGCTGTTTATTACAGCCTAAAAAATGTGGCTGTTTATCACAGTAATCCACAATGCTTATTTTGAAGTGCGACCATGGTGTTTTCTGGGCAAACAGATCAGCCAATTGCAGATTACATAGTCTTTCATAGGGCAAATGAGATGAATGGTCTGCTAATCTATTTCCAGGCTGTTGATTAAGGGAGAAATGCTGGAACACCAGGTGGACTCTCTGCTGTGCTTCAAATGGTTCCATGTGATTTTTGATGGTCACCTGACCAGACAGACAATGTCACTAGTTTAGTAAAGCAAAGAAGTGCAGATGCTAGAGATCTGAAACAACAATGAAAACTACTGGAGAAACTCAGCAGGTCTGGCAGCATCTGTACAGAGAATGCAGAGGTAACGTTTCAATCCAGTGGCCCTTCTCCAGCAATTTCTACCATTAGTTTAGTATCAACTACAATCTATCCTGCTATAGGAAGGATATTATTAAAGTGGAGAGGGTTCAGAAAGGATTTACTAGGACATTGCTGACATTGGAGGGTTTGAGTTATAAGGAGACACTGGATAGGCTGGGACTTTATTCCACTTGAGTGCAGGAGGTTGCAGGGTGCCTTTTTAGAGATTTATAGAATCATGAGGAGTGTGATTAAGATGATTAGCAAATGTCTTCCTTAGGAAGGGGGAGTTCAAAACTAGAGTGTATATTTTTAAAGTGAGAGGAGAAAAATTTGAAAGGGACACAGAGGGACGCTTGTACGTGGAATGAACTGCCAGAGGAAGTTGTAAATGCAGGTACAGTTACAATATTTAAAAGATATTTAGTTAGGTACATGAATAGGAAAGGCTCAGAGGGATATGGGCCAAACACAGGCAAATGGGACTAGTTTATTTTGGGAAACTTGGTCGGCATGAACAGGTTGGACTGAAGGGTCTGTTTCCATGCTGTTTGACTCCATAAGTATTTTATTTTATTCATTCACAGGAGAAGGGTATCACTGGCTAGACCAGCTTTTATTGTCCCCATCCCTATTTGCCCAGAGGGCAGTTAAGAATCAACTACATTGCTGTGGGTCTGGAGTCACATGTAAGCCAGACCAGGTATGAATGGCAGTTTCCCTCCCTAAAGGACATTACTGAACCAGATGGGTCTTTTTCCCCTAATGATCAACAACTGATTTGTGTTCATCGTTCGACTCTTAATTCCAGACATTTATTGATTATCAGGGTCTCTGGGTTGACAGTACACTGATAATACCACTAGGCCATCACTTCCCAAATTGTCCTCAATGTCTGTACTATGGCACACTGAGACATAATCTTACTGACTGTCACATTGCTTTAGGAAAGAACGTGATGCCAAGTCTACATGCACAGAAGAACACTATATTTTAAGTGGTTTAATATCTTTTATCACATTTCCTATTGATCCAAGTCTCAGAAATAATAATTTAAACAAATCTTACTATCTGGAATGTAGAAAAATAACAGTTGGATAACAGGTATTTTTATTTAGTCAATTGGGAAATTTTACTTCTCAGCCCAAACATAGGAATAAATCTTTCTCTAAAGGAAAGAATTTGCAATATCGTTGTTCTTTTCCTTACAGGGATTTGGTGGTCATGAGTCCCTTTAGATCCTTTGAGGTTGTGCCTGTGCTGTCTGGTCTGAATCGTCAATCATGTGTGGAATGATAGAGTTTTATACTATCTATTTTAAATTGCTATTCTGTTAAGAAAAACTAAGAGGCTGGAATGTCTGCAGCTTAGACAAAGCCTCTTTAAGAACACAAGAACATATGGAAATATATTGAAATTCTGGCTGCGAACCCCGTCTGGAATCTCTTGATTCACTTGGGGTTTCTGAGTTTAACTTCTCAGCAATGCAGCTGTATGGTTGAGAGAAATTTTAAGTGTTCTCACACCAAGGCTACGATGTAAAATTGTACAATCCACTAGGCCTGACTGATTTCTCATTTTACCAGGACTACATTTTACCAGATTCCAGCGGACAATGCCTTATTCCACCTGTGAATTAACAGTAAAAGCATTTCTGAAACAATGGACTGGATTTCTGTTCAATACCATAACAGAGCTCTGCATTTCTGACATGAGATTCCGATCAGGACTACTTCAGAAATACAGAGCTGTTCTGCCATTCTGACAGCCCTCTTGCAGCGTAGATCAGTCACGGGAAGGAAAATCAAGCCCCCTGCTTCACAGCAGTCAGTTGCCATAACCTGTGGTCTACAGGTCCAGCATCTAAAAGACTGCAACTAGTAAGTACATAAGGTAAGTGTGAAGTTAGGGTGCTGGGAGGGTAAGGTGCCAGATGGATATCAGGAAGGAGGGTGGCACAGTGGCTCAGTGGTTAGCCCTGCTGCCTCACAGTGCCCGGGACCAGGGTTCAATTCCACCCTCAAGTAACTGTCTGTGTGGAGTTTGTACATTCTTCCCATGTCTGCATGGGTTTCCTCTGGGTGCTCCAGTTTCCTCCCACAGTCCAAAGATGTGCAGGCTAGGTAGATTGGCTGTGCCAAATTGCCTGTAGTGTTCAGGGATGTGTAGATTAGGTGGGTTATAGGGGGATGGGTCTGGGTGGGATTCTCTGAGGGTTGGTGTGGACTTTTTGGGCTGAAGGGCCTGTTTCCACACTGTAGAGATTCCATGGATGCCAAATAAGTAGGTTGTCAGGTGGGTAGGGGCAGGGTGCCAATTAGGTAAGTAAGTAGCATATCAAGATATTGTGTCAACAGGCTAAGGGGCAGAGTGCCAAAGGGTAGAGTGTCAAGCGAGTAGGGGGTAGGGTGCAAGAGAGTAGAGTGACAGGCAGTTAGGCTGCCAGTTCAGTAGTGTGGTGGTAAATAGGATCACATAGCACAAGGTGGCAAAGTGTTTAGAGTAACTTAGAGGTGTTGGGTTGGCTGTAGGGCAGGGAGGTACACTGGAGGGTTATTCAGAAGAAGAAGGATCCTGACCCGAAACATCAGCTTTCCTGCTCCTCTGATGCTGCCCAGCTGCCGTGTTCCTCCAGCTCCACACTGTGTTATCTCTGACTCCATCATCGGCAGTTCTTACTATCTCACAAGGTAAGAGTGCCTGCTGAAAGATGGGATGCTATTCCTTTAGCTTCTGTTGAGCTTCATTAGTTCACTGTAACAACTTGGTCAGAAAGGAGGCATGCAGTTAAGGTAAAAGGGGTAAGTTTGAAGGAAATGTGAGAGGCAGGTTTTTTTACACTATTATACATGCCTGGAATGTGCTGTCAGAGGAGGTGTTGGAGACAGATAAAATAGCAACATTTAAGAGGCATCTTGACAGATATATGAATAGGCAGGAGAAAGAAGGATACCGATCATGTAGAGGCTAAAGCCATTTAGCTCAGAAAGGCATCATGTGTTGGTCCAGTCTTGATGGACTGAAGGGCCTGTTCTTGTTCTGTACTTTTCTTTCTTCTTTGAAAGGTCAGAGTGGAAGCAAGGTGGAGAATTAAAATTGCACGGCAACAGGAAGCCCAATGCTAGCAAACTAAACAAATAATTTGCAAAATGGTTATGCAGCCAGGTCACCCCAGATCCCATGAGACTCTACATTTTGACCTAACCTGCCATAAGATACCTTATCAAATGCCTGACCAAAGTCTATGCAGACAACATTCACCGACCTTCCTCATCAAGCATTCTTGTCACCTCTTCAAAAAACTCGATCTAGTTGGTGAGACATGACCCATGTTGCCTATCACTAACAAGTCCATTCGCTTCCATGTATGAATAAATCCTGCCTCTCAGTATCTTCTCCAACAGCTCACTGGCCTGTAGTTACCTAGATTATCTCTGTTTCCCTTCTTAAATGAGGGAACAACATTGGCCATTCTCCAGTCCTTTAGAACCTTGCCTGAGGCTGAAGAGGATACAAAGATATCCACTTATGCATCAGTTATTTCCTCCCTTGCCTCCCTCAGTATCTTAGGAGAGATCCCATCTGGCCCCGGGGAAATGTCTACCTTAATACATTTCAAGACACGCAACAGAACTGAGGAAGGGTCACCGGACCCGAAACGTTAACTCTGTTTTCTCCTCCACAGATGCTGCCAGACCTGCTGAATTTATCCAGAAACTTTGTTTTTGTTCCTGATTTACAGCATCCGCAATTCTTTTGGTTTTTATAAAGCTATCAGCCAGTCTGTTTCGTTTCCCCAATGTAGTGGAGACCACACTGTGATCAGTCAATATAGTAGACTAGATTGAATGAAGTACACATAAATCATTACTTCACCTAGAAGATATGCCTGGAGTCTTAGACAGTGAGGAGGGAGGAGGTAAACAGGCAGGTGTAACACCTTCTGCAATTACAAGGGAAGTGCCATGGGGTGTGAGGAGTGCTGGGAATGAAAGAAGAGTGGGCCAGGGTGTCTGGGAGGGAACAGTTCCTTCAGAATGCTGACAATTGAGGGGAAGGGAATATGTATCTGGTTGCGGGAACCCCTGAAGGTGATAGAAATGGCAGCTTACAAACCTTTGGATGCAGAGGCTGGTGGAGTGGTAAGTGAGGACCAGGGAGACCCTATTACTGTTGTGAGAGTGAAGGGAAGGGGTGAGGGGAGAAGGGGATGGAGATGGATTGAACAAGACTGAGGGCCATGTCAATCACAGTATCATTTAATCCCTTGCTGAGGAAAAATGTGGACATTTCTGAGGACACCCCCTGCAAAATTTGGCATCATCAGAACAGACGTGATGGAAGCAAAGAAACCAGGAGAATGGGATGGAATCCTTACAGGAAGCAGGGTGTGATGTACAGTACATGTAACTGTGGAAATTGCTGGGTTTGTAGTAAATATCAGAGGCCAAACTATCCCCCAAAATGGAAACAGATGTTGAGGAAAGAAAGTGAGGAGTGGGAGATGGACGAGGTGAAGGTGAAAGCAGAGTGGAAAATTAAAGTGAAATTGATAAATTTTAAAAATATTTCTAGTTCAGAAAGAGAGAGGGAGGTAGCATCAATTATGTCATTGATATACTGGAGAGGCAGTTGTGGGAAGAGTAGGATTGGAATAAGGAATGTTCTATGTATCTCACAAAGGGGCCGGCATAACTGGGGACTATGTGGGTACCCAGAGCCACACCTTTGACCTGAAGAAAATGAGAGTAGTTAAAGGAGAAGTTGTTCAAAGCTCAGCCAGGAGGCGGAAGGGACATTTCAGGCCTTTTTTCTAAGAAGAAGTGGAGAACCCTGAGACGATCCTGATGGGGCATGAGCATGTCAAAGGACTGTATGCCCATGGTGAGGAGGAGGTGGCTGCTTCCTGTGAACTAGAAATTTTGAAATCAACATAAATGGTCAGAAAAATTGCAGATGAAAGTGGAGGGGACTGGATGAGGGGAGTAAACAATAGAGTTGTCGTAAGAAAAAGTAAGTTCTGTGGGGCAGGAACAGGTAGAAACAATGGGTCTGCCTGGGCAGTCATATTTGTGGATTTCTGGGAGAAGGTAGAAGCAGGCTGTATGGGGTTGGCGGACGATCAGCTGGGAGGCTGTCATGATTACCTCTTCTTCAATAGAGAGAAGCACTATGCAGGCATAACTAAAAATGAGGTGCAAACCTGGTGAAGTTACAACACAGGAATACATCCATGCTAAACAGCAAAAGTTTGCAGATGACACCAAAATTGGCAGAGTTGCAGATAATGAGGAGGATTGTCAAAGGATACAGCAAGATATAGATAGATCGCAGATCTGGGCAGAGCAATGGCAGATGGAGTTTAATCAAGACGAATGCGAGGTGATGCATTTTGGAAGATCAAATTCATGTCCGATTATACAACAAATAGCAGAACCCTTAGGAGTATTGACATACAAAGGGATCTGGGCATACAGGTCCATAGATCCCTGAAAGTGGCGACACAGATGGATAAGGTGGTCAGGAAGGCATACAGCATGCTTGCCTTTATCATCTGGAGCACTGAATATAAAGTTATGTTACTGCTGTATAAAACTTTAGTTAGACTACATTTGGATTATTGCGTGCAGTTCGGGTCACCACACCAGCAGGAATTACATGGATGCTCTGAAGAGGGTGCAGAGAAGGTTTACCAGGATGTTGTCTGGTCTGGAGAGTTTTAGTTATAATGTGAGGTTGGATAAATTCATATTGTTTTTACTGGAAAGACAGAGAGTAAGAGGGCGTTCTGACAGAGGTCTACAAAATTATGAGAGGCCTAGACAAAATGGATAGTAAGAGGCTCTTTCCCAGGGTGGAAAGGTTAACTACAGAAGGGCAAGGTTCAAGGTGAAGGGGGGAGTTGACGGGAGATGTGCGGGGAGATCACGGGGTCAACAGATCAGGTCAAATCTTTGCAAATCTGCCATATTCAGTTGTGAATGATGGTGGACAATTAACCTCCTCCTTCAGCAGGTTGTTCAAAAAAATCCCTGTATTAAATGTGTGGATGTTGTATCTTTGTCCTATGCAAGTCTTTGACAAAAAGCTATCAGAT
The DNA here is from genome assembly GCA_024137785.1 of Ginglymostoma cirratum. Lineage (NCBI taxonomy): Eukaryota > Metazoa > Chordata > Chondrichthyes > Orectolobiformes > Ginglymostomatidae > Ginglymostoma > Ginglymostoma cirratum. Next base: position 7,323,390 of record JAHRHZ010000018.1, read on the forward strand.
GTATATATTGTGAAGAAAGTGAGCAGATGGTATGTGAGATACCAACTGTTATAGCTCCTTTTATGTTTTAAGTTTGAGCACTGGCAGATGTGAGAAGCTGTACCATTATGATGCAAGTAATGTTACACTGGTACCTGCAATGAAGTTATGGACATTGACTGCAATGAAACAGCTGATATTTACTGTTGTATGTCAGCCTGGCTAAATCTTTCATTTCATCTTGAATTAAGATGATGTATAAGAATATGGTTCTACCAAGGCATCATAATTCATAAATTTCTACAAATGCTTGGATGATAATCTTCACTAAATTCAACTAATGCTGGAAATAAATCTGGAATTTTTTTACACAGTTTATCTTTATCTTACAAGCCCTGCCTAGATCTAAATGTACATAATGTTCAAGTGTCACTACACTAAATCAAAAGCTAAATCGGTGTCAAGGGAAGCTACATAATGTACTATCAGGAGAACATCAATTTGGCAGAATGACCAGCAAATAATAATCAGTACAACAGAATGAATAGCTGCTAATGAGGACTATTACTGGATAACAATGGGGTAGTGTGTAATAGCAGACCATGTGAATAACAAGGCCTGGTGCTTGGGGTTTGGGGTAAGGATATGGGAGAAGGTGGCTCACACCCTAAATTTGTTGAACTCGATTTGAGTCCAGTGGCTATAAAGTTCCCATGCGGAAAATGAGATGCTGTTCTTCCAGCCTGCACTGATCTTCACTGAATTACAACAACAAGCCTGACACACAGCTGTTGGCCAGGGAAGAGAATGGTGTGTTGAAGTGGCAGGGACCTGGAAGTTCAGAGTAAATTTTACGGACAGCACGTAGGTGTACTGTGAAGCAGCACCCAGTCTACACTTTGTTTCCCCAGTGTAGAGGAGGCCAATTTGTGAGTAGCAAATGCAGAAGAATAGTTTGAGCGAAGTGCAAGTAAAGCATTGCTTCACCTGGAAGGTGTGTTTCAGCCCCAGCATCAAGGCACTGACCACCCTTGATCGGCTATGATGGGCTGGGCACATCGTCCACATGACTGACATGAGACTTCCTAAGCAGGTGCTCTACTCCCAGCTTCGAAACGGCGGCGAGCCCCAGGTGACAGAGGGAGCGCTTCTATGATATCCTCAACGTCTCAATGGTGAAGTGCAGTATTCCCATAGATACCTGGGAATCACTGGCTCATGACCATCCAAAGTGGAGAAGGAACATCCAGGAAGACATCGAGCATCTCGAGACTTGCTTTCGGGTAATAATGGAAACCAGGTGAAAGCAGCGAAAGGAGTGCACTACCATACCAATGCCCCACCCACCGCTAACCCTGACCACCACTTGCCCCTGGTGTAACAAAGCCTGTGAAAGCTGCATTGGTCTGTACCGGTGGACTCACTCTGAGAGTGGATTAGAGTAATCCTTGTTTGCGAGGGACGCTGATGATGATGCTTGGGCCCTTGGATACTGAGGAAGGAGGAAGTAAACGGGCAGGTATTACATCCTCTGTGGTTACAGAGGAAGGTGCCGTGGGGCTGTGGGGTTGTTGGGAGTGAAGAAGGAGTGGACCAGGGTGTCTTGGAGGAAACAGTCCTTGTGGAAGGCTCACAGGGAGGGGAGGGGAACATGTGTCTGGAGGTAGTGGAAACAGCAGTTAATGATCCTCTGGACGTGGACACTGGTGAGATGGTATGTGAGGACAAAGGGGACCTTATTGCTGTTGTGAGAGGGAAGAGAGGGGGTGAGGACTGAAGTTTGGGAGATGGGTCAAGTCGGGCTGAAGACCCTGTCAACTATGGTGCTGGGGAATCCTTGGTTGACTAAGAAGGTGGACATTTTGATGACCCCTTGTCAAACTTGGCACTATCATTACAGGTGCAATGGAAACTGAGGAACTGGGAGAGTGGAATAGAGTCTTCACAGGAAGTAGGGTGTGAGAATGTATAGTCAAGGTAACTGTGGGAGGCAGTTGGTTTCAAGTGGATATTGGTGGTCAGCCTATCTCCAGAAATTGAAACAGAGATATTGAGGGAGGGAAGGAAGGAATCAGAGCTGGACTAGGTGAAGGTGAGAGCTGGGTGGAAATTGGAAGCAAAATTTGAGAAATGTTTCCAATTCCAGACGAGAAGGGGAAGCAGCACCAATGATATCATCAATATACTGGAGAAAGAGTTGTAGGTGGGCGCCGAAATTGGACTGGAATGAGGAATGTTCCACGTACACCGCAAGCTGACAGGCATAACTGGGGCCATGGCCACCCCTTTGACCTGAAGAAAGTGAGAGGAGTTAAAAGGGAAATTGTTAAGAGTGAGGACATGCTTGGTCGGGTGGAGGAGGGTATGGTAGATATGGACAGTTCAGGCTTTTTGTCCAGGAAGAAGCCGAGAGCCTTGAGACCATCCTGATGAGGGATGGATGTTTAAAGGGAGTGCATGTCCATGGTAAAAAGGAGGTTGCTAGATCCCACAAACTGAAAATTCTGAAACTGACATAAATTGTCAGAGGAATCATGGATGTTTATATAATAATCAGTTCCCTGTAGAGAATAACAACCTGATTATGACCAATCTTGCAAAAACTCTTGAATTTACATAGGCCCTTTCACAAGTTCAGGACATCCCAAAGTGCTTTGCAGATAATGAAACACTTTTGACGTGTCGTCGTTCTTGTAAAGTAGAAAATTTGGCTGAAGCTAATACCAGCACAATAAGATCCCAGCAGTGCGATAATGGCCAGATAATCCGTTTTGTGATGTTGATTGAGTAATTGGCGAGGTCACTATGGATAACCCCCTGCTTTGCTCCAAAATAGTGCCATGGGATCTTTTGCACCCATCCTAGAAGCAGGTCAGACCTTAGTTTCTCACTTCACACTTGTTCTCTCACCACTGCAATGCCAAGATTTGCTGCTCAAGTTGCATGTATGACAAGAATTTACAATCCTCTGACTCAAAAGTAATGGTTCTACCAAATGAGCTATTGCTGACACCATCAAACATAATAATATGCAACGTATCGCATTATTTCATCAATCCAATTCTCGTTTTTTGAGCATTGCATTACCTTGAAACGCACTAGGCTAACAGTAAAGCACGAAACTGTTCAATATGGTGACTGAGGCACATGTTTTAGATTCTTAATGAAGAAGTTAAAGTAACAACAGTATTTTTTTGCAAAACAATCACTGAAATACTCATGAGGCAAATATTGTTTGCCTAGATGATCTCGTTGAACTGTAAACATTTTAGAGTACATTTTACAAAATCCCAATTTGTTGCATGTCTTCACCTTTTAAGGCAAAATGATCTACGGTCTCTGTTAAATATGAACATATTGTGTGAACTTCTGGAGTACAAATTTTCTGTAAATGACGAGCCTGTGCTCACAAATGTGAGGTTCCCACATCAAAGTGACTGCAATTGGGAGTCCCAGGAACTTGTCACTTGAAGCTGGAATCTTGAGTTGAGTGGGTGGTGGGTGTGTCACTTGTTTGTGAAAAGCTTTTCTGTGGTTTTAACTGGAATTTCTGTGCTCTCTTGCTTTGCTATGCTCTGTGCACTAATAAAATTTGCTGGGTATTAGCTTTCAGCGGGCATTCGGACCTCTGCTGCTTCATCCTCAAATGCAGCTGAATTTTTGATTTTGGAATCTTGGAAAAGCCTGGAATTTAGCTGGCATTTCCTAATAGAGGCAATACAGGGCTGTTGCTGTCCAGAGACTAGGTGGGCAAGACTTCCGTCTCATCCCTTCAATACCACCTTTTGTTCGATACAGATGATCAATGCATTTTGTCCTAAAATTGAGGAACTCGTGATCGTTAGCTTCCAAACCAAAATTTGACAAAGTTTTCTAATCATAGAATCCCAATAGCGTGGAAGCAGGCCATTGAGCCCATCAAGTCCACACTGACCCTAAGAAGAACATCTAATTCAGACCCATCCCTTACCCTATCCTTGTAACCCTGCATGTACCATGGATAATCCACCTACCTACATGCTCCAGGAGACAACAGGGCAAGTTAACATTGACAATTCATCTAACCTGCACATCTTGGGAGGAAACTCATGCAAACATAAGAAGAATGTGCAAACTTCATGCAGACAGCTGCCCAAGGGAGGAATTGAACTCAGGTCCCTGACGTTGTGAGGTAGCAGTGCTAACCACCATGCCACCCCATTAGACTAATCATAAAACGAAATCCAAGTATTCGCTGTTGATTAGAAATAACCATTCAGCAACATCCTTAATGACTGATATCTGAAAGAGAGATCTGCTTCCAGCTATAAGTGAAAAAAAAACATTGGTTTCACTCAACCAGGGGATAAAATTAGGGTTTCAGTTGGAATATGACTATCATGACTATCCATTGAAATATTTCAACATAAAGTGCCATTTTTGGTCAATTAAGTCTACACAATATTATTTTTGCTTTCAGAAAGGCGGTTTATACAATGCCACAAATCAGTTACTCAATATTGTCAAAAGTGGCTTAACTCTGTTCAGTTTCCTGCTTTTTATTGGGATCTTAATGCCTGCAAAATACGGTTGCACATTTACATACAAATCAGCAATAGGCTGGGTCAAAATCCTGTAATTTCCTCCCTGACAGCATTGTGGGTCTACCTATAGCACACGGACCGCAAAAAATTACAGAAGGCAGCTCAGCACCATATTCTCAAGGACAACTATGGACGGACTATAAATGCTGACTCAGTCTGCGACACACACATCCTATAAATGAAACTTTTTTTTAGAAACATCACATGTAATAGAATGGTGTTCCATAGGAAATGTTTTGAGGTCTCTTCTGAAACAAATAAGATGTTATCCAAACGCAAGGTTTTTTGTAAGCTCAGCTATGTGTTACTTTCCACTGCATGATGTATAAATGGTAATTGTAGACATAGTTAGAAAATTTATACTGGTGATTAAGGATGGACATTGAAATAAAAACGACAGTGTTCACTGGATACTGACAATATGTAGTCAGGATTCAGATTTTCCAATGCTCACAAACTACTTTGTGCATAACAACATTAGCAACTGGGATTCAAATAGCACTTTTGTCTCTTCAAAACATTCCATGGCACTTCACAGGAGAGTTACCAAACAAAATACAACATCAAGGCACATAAGGAGATAGAAGGTGAGGTGAATAAAAGAATGATCAAAGAGATAGCTTTTAAGGAGAATCTTGAAAGACAGGAGAGGCAGAGAATTTTATGGAGGATATTCCAAAATCTAGGCCTTGGCAGCTGAAGGTGCGGCCAATGGTGAAGCACCTGAGATTGGGAACTGCACAAAATTTTCCCATGTGAACTTTAAGTATCTATATAGATCATAAATCATAGAATTCCTACAGTGTGGAAACAGGCCCTTCACCCCAACAAGTCCACACCGACCCTTAGAACCTCTCATCCAGACCCTACCCCCTAACCTAAACATCCCTGAACACTATGGGCAATTTAGCATGGCCAATCTACCTAGCCTGCACATTTTTGGATTGTGGGAGGAAACCTACGCAGACACGGGGAGAATATACAAACTCCACACAGACAGTGGCCGAAGGATGGAATCGAACCCGGGTCCCTGGTGCTGTGAGGCAGCACTGAGCCATCGTGCTGCCCATCTTCACCTTTAAATTTCCAAATTGAAGTCTGAGTGCTTCTAAAACATCAAAGAACTTTAACATTCATCAGAAATGTTGCTAACTTGTTAATATGCCTATATTTCACACATTTCTATTTTTCAAAATATAAATAAAAATATTACATGAAAACATTTCTTCTTGATCACTGTTCATTAGTCCTACAATTAAAAGTTTTGCATTTAAAACATAGAAGTTTATAAGATGTATATAATATATCATGTGTCACAATTGATGCAAATAATCATTAACTATGCTAATAGAAATAGAACAGCTATTACAATCCAATAGAAGGAAAATCAACTCATTAAATTTCACTTTTTTCAAAGTCATTGTTCATCACAGAAACAACACACAATGGTTTCCTTTGAACAACCATGCTATTTCATCAGTCTGCTGACTGCATAGGCTAAAAACAAACAAAGTTGACATCTTAGTAAACACACCATTATTCACAACAAAGATAATAGGTACTGCAGATGCTGGAGAATCCGAGATAACAAGCATGGGGCTGGATGAACACAGCAGGTCAAGCAGCATCATAGGAGCAGGAAAACTTGACGTTTCGGGCCTAAACCCTTCATCAGAAAAAAATCTGATTTTTT
>JAHRHZ010000018.1:7330044-7356889 GCA_024137785.1 Ginglymostoma cirratum
GTCAAGTTTTCCTGCTCCTATGATGCTGCTTGACCTGCTGTGTTCATCCAGCCCCATGCTTGTTATCTATAATTCACAACAAAGTTTGGAATCTGAACTGGAAAGGTGCCCATATCTTACTGGAAATCCATCTAATACAGGCCTGAATGTTGGCCTCTTTTCTTGGAACTTGCTTACAGCATTACTTTCCATTGTTGCCTTACAATACCTGTTTAACATTTCAGGCCTTTGTGCAAGTGCTGCCCCTTGCATTATGTTGTCCCAGCTGGGCAAGGAAAGTGGCAAAGTGGAACAATGAATAATTCTATTTTGTCATTATAAACTGACATGTGTCCACTACAAGCTTCAAATTGTACATGGATTCAAAGTGACCATACCGTACAATACATTGCTAGATCAAATTCCTTACATTTCCAAACAAAGCAGCAAATGATCAGTTGGTGGGTCAACACTTGTGGACAGAAAAACCAGATTTGAGCTTCTGTTGATGACCTTTCTTCAGAGCCAGGAGAACATTGGTGAAAATTCACTGGCCTGAAATGTTAGCAAGTATTTTCCCAGCCCTGTGGAGGTAGGTTCAGGGGTGAGTGGATGGTAAATTTTGAAAAAAAAAAGTGACACTAGGTTAGGTACTGTATGATCATGCGGGGTTCTAGCTTTCCTCGGGGCAGTGTTGAAGGTGAGTAGGGAACCTTCTTGGATCCGTCTTGTAATTAAGTGGTTGAGCTTAAGCAGCCAATGAGAGATTTATCAGCTAGGGCATCTGTTTCCTGCTCTGTTAACAACTCATCAGGGTCATTGAAGTATGTACACAATAAGAAGAGTTTATATGATGTGCCATGACCAGGGATCCTGGCCCACCCTGGATGGACCTATCAAATCTTAATTGCAACGTGACTTTTTTTAAAAAGGACATATATTCAAAGGCCGTCTGCAGCTCTGAATCCAGTGGTTGTCTGGATAGAGAAAGAAAGAGACTGATGTCATTGCATGACAAGGTGTCAAAGAAGATTCACAGGAAGAAAATGCACTACAAACTGAACTTCTCATCTCCTTGGAGCATAGTACCTAAGATGGCACTGTAAATGGAGATTTGTAAACATTTTACTGTATTCATTTCAGTACATGTGGCAATAAAGCTAATTCAATTCAATTCAGATTGTTAATATGATGGCAAAAAAATACAACCGTTTGGTGACAGGTACAATTGTATTTTCCTTCTTTCATGAAAACAGAGGCACAGAGGTTAAAGATGAGCTTCAACCCTGGTCAGTGTATGTGAGTGGCCTGATGTCCTAATGTGTGGACATGTGCTGTGAGGGTCACAGCCCTGAAAACATTATTTTAATGTTCCTGCACTTCATGTAAAAGGAGAAGGAAAGGTATTCTCTCTCTCTTTTAGTGCTGTCAGTCAACTGCTGCCAAAAGGAATAAGCCAAACTCCAGTATCTCAAAACGGTTTGTTCAACTACCAACATCAATGCTATTGGTGACATCTACTGCAACAGCCATAAACAATTCAGCGACTGATTTTTTAAAAACTTTCATCTTTTTGTAACTTGCCTCTTAATTCTAATCTGGATGTATGTGGATTGTTACAATTTCTTCATGTTTCAAAATTAATAAACTCACTGTTTCTGCTCATTAAAGACACAGTTCCTTTTGGTCTGGAAGTGAAGTATCCATAACGGAAGAAAGCCTTTTAAAATGAACTTTGTTGCGTTCAGCCGAGAGAGGCGGTGAATAACGATGGGGAACCTGTTCACCCTCCTCACTTGGGAGCTCAAAGGTTTGAGGTGTTCTGTTTGGAACCATAAAGAACCTTGTTCAGGGCAGGTCCCAAAAGGCAAAACTGACAACCTGGGAGTCTATGATAACAAGGTGTACAGCTGGATGAACACAGCAGGCCAAGCAGCATCATAGGAGCAGGAAAGCTTGACGTTTCTGGCCTAGGCAGGGTCTAGGCCCGAAACTTCAAGCTTTCCTGCTCCTATGATGCTGCTTGGCCTGCTGTGTTCATCCAGCTCTACACTTTGTTATCTCAGATTCTCCAGCATCTGCAGTTCCTATTAACGCTAACCTGGGAGTCTATGATCAGTTACACTGTAAACTTCAGCCATGTTCTTTCAGAGATTACTGATCAAAGTATGCCTTCTCTCAGAAAGTGCTTCCACTGTAAGACAGGTGAAAGCCATGTCCCTGGAAAGCACTTTATCTACCATTTCACACTATCCAGCCCTTCACAAACCTTCAACTGTACAGCCTTATTGTCGGGCTTCAACATATAAACACACAAGATAGGTGCAGATGTAGACCATTCATTCCTCGAGCCTGCTTCTTTCAATAAGATCATGACAAATCTGTTTCTAAGTTCCACAGGTGAAATTTTATCATGCCCTGACCAACATAGGCTGTGGCAAGAAACTTGGGAAATTTACACAAGATGTTGAGTGAGGCTTTTCACAACATCAAGACGAGCAAGTTCCATTTTACAACCAAGTCCCAAACATTGAGATGAAATTCTTGGTAGTGTGTGGTGAGAGGCATATTAACAGGGATTATCCACATTATAGTCTGATCTCATCTCATTAACATCCTCTCATCCATTCTCCCACCAGCTGGATATAAATCAGATGCCAAGCATTCCTGATATGAAAGACTGACAGGTACCTGGTGACTTCAGCTGCACCTCCATTTTAGATATGTGGAACCAACATCTCAGGTCATGCTCCAGGCAGAGATGACGTGCACCTTATATCTATGGACACTGGCATCCAACACAGTGACACTAACCAAGATGGTGGCGTGGAGTAGGCAGCATTCAGGCTCCTGTGCCCGGGCTTGTCTTCTTCATCTACTTTTTCATTTTCCTTTTTTCCCCTTCTTTTTCTCAGTTTTATTTAGTTTTCATTCAAACTTACTTGATAAAGAGAGCTCTGCGATAGGAAGGCGACTTCGATGCGTTCTGGAGTGGTGTTGGCATCTTCAGAGGCAGCACGGCTACAGAGTTGGACGGCCTGTGAAGCCTGGATCAGGACTCTCACTTCTGCATGGAGTGGGCCCCTGGCAGTGGCATGGCATGACCTGGTGCAGTCGAGAGTGGGCTTTTGGCAGCGGAATGGTATGGGCAGGTGAAGCCTGGAGCAGGAACTCTGGCAGCAGCATGGCATGACCTGGTGTAGCCTAGGCAGGACTGTAGCAGCAGAAATGGAAAAGTTGGACTATCTTTAAGTTATCTTTCATTATTGTTCGTTTTATTTTAAGTTAATGTGAATGGCGCCTATGCATGACAAGAGTGCACATCTTTTATTGTACTTTATATTGAATACACGTGATAATAAATGATTCAATTCAATTCAATTCAACATGTGCCCCACTTTCTGCATCATCATGGCACATCTCTGATCAACTTCCAAAAGGCCTCTGCACCCTCGTGTTGCACTTTGGAATGCACTAGCATCTCTCATTGGAAAGGATACTTGGTACACACAGGGACAGCTCATGCACATGACCATGCTACATCTTAGGTCTGTTCACTCGCTCACCAAGTGAATACTCACTTTGCACCAACTGAATGTTCACAACATCCTTGCTTCACCTTGCCTTTTTGACATTTTGTCTCTTTAACCAGATCTTAAAGGCATTCAGCATTTCTGGTTTGCTTTGATTTTTAACGCACATATAAAGCCAGGCAACTTGTAATGGTTCTCAGCACTCATGAGTCAAGGAAACTGGACATGTTGTTCTATTGTAAATTGCTATGTCAAACAGCAGCCCACACAGTAAACACACTGCATGTGCATCAACCAGATGGCTGTGTCTCAAGGTTGAAGGGGAGGAGTCCAAGTTGGTCATGGGGTTGGGCCACAGTCATGCTGAGGGTCTGAGAAATAATCTCTTGGGCTGGAGGGGAAGAACAGGGAACTCTGTAGTAAGAAAGTCAAGGGAATCAATGCTGCAGATTGGCGCCAACAACTGGGATACTGAGGGGACAGGGCGATGAAGGGGGGAGTCTTCACAGGTAAGGCTGGGGGAGAGGTGGATGGGGAGAGCCAGTAGTTGCTGCAGGCGTGGTAAAACCTGGTCACTACCTCCACAGCCTTGGCAAGGGGAATGTGCATTATGATGGTGGACAGGACTAAACTGTAGGGCTAGGCTTCAGCTGGTAAGGAAGACAGCTGCAGTCGTAGCTCCAGGTGCTGGATTGGAACATGTGGGAGATCAGTTGTGATGGGCTGTCAAGGGATTGACAGATGGAAGAGAGCACAGAGTTTGGAGGAGGCACGATGATAATGCTGAGCCTGGGACTCACTGTGTACAGCAAGCCCAGCTTTGTCTTCTGTGACCTCTCAATTCTTAAATGTGCTCTACAAATGGCAAATGGATGTAACCATACCTGGAATAGGTGGACTCAGTGCTTTTTATTCTGAGTCACAATGCAGGCACCACTTGTGAGCAACAGGAGAACCTTCAAAGGGTAATTGCATCAGTCATTCATGAGTAGAGTACAGGATGAAGTCATTGAAATCATATCATCATTAAATAGGAAGACTTGGGTATCCTTATACACCAGTCTCTGAAAGCAAACATGCAAGTGCAGCATGTGGTGAAAAAGGCAAATGGTGTTTTGGCCTTCATAGCAAGAAGATTCAAGTACAGGAGCCAAGATGTCTTCCTGCAGTTGTACATGTCCTTGGTGAGACCACACTTGGAGTAGCGGTCTTTTGATCTGAGGAAGATATTCCATGCATATAGACAGCATGCAGTGCTCACTGTATGAGGTCATAAGCAATACTGACCAAGTTATTGGTCCTTGCAGATTGGAGATGGACGTCTCTGTGAGGCTGAATGCATCCCAGGCAGCCTAAAAAGAGGGTTCTGCTGGTTACAAAGCACAAAGATGATGCAAGACTTCAGGCTACACTGTTGCATTGAACTGATTCCTTATCAAATTGAACTGTAAGTGTAATGTAAGACTCCCTTAAATGCAACAATGCCTTTCATGGTTGATGCAGGGCTGGGAAGAGAAAAGGTTCAGTGCTCATGCAGCAACTGCAATGTCCTACTGTCTCTTTGTGAGATGACCAGTGGTGCTTTAATCAGAATGAAGTCCAATGTCAAAGTTCTATGTTGAGGCATCCCATGGCCCTCCTTGTTGGAGTGCTCCATGCCTCACTGTATGGAGGAATATATCAGGCTGTCATTTGTGAGTGATGCAAATACTGACTGCTAACATTACCTATGGCTCTGTTCTATTCTGTATATTCCCCATACAGGTTCATTGTAAACATGACTAATGGAACGAGTCACAGCAAGTGTTATTGTTCTGTTAAAGACATAGCCAAATGGAAAAGGAATAGATGTGGCAGTGGGTCCAGGACAAGCAGCAACCTCTAGCAGCTATCAAGCATACTGCACACAAAGAGGCCACAGCTGAAGGTCACATCCGGGTATGCTGGACGTACAGAAGAGCCAGATTCTGTTGTCCTTTATGCCATTTCGTCCAGAAGAGCAAGGCACAGTATCCACACAGACTAAGGTTGTAGCGGGATACTTTCACAGAACAATGTCAACTGCTGGAGCCAGATCTGCAACACGAAAGAGTGGGAATTCTTCCTGTCCCAGTAGCTGTCAGAGTGAAAAAATTTAACTTTTACGCAACTTTTTCCTTCCAAAGAACAACTGGGGACCTGTGGGGTATCTCAATCATCCACTCACGATGTATTAAGGTCACACTGCTTCATCAAGTTTTACCATTATTACAGCCCAGGCAGTAGGATTTGGCAACATAGCTGGGTTCCTTGGGGGCAGGGTACTGCAGATTGTACTCAAGTCACATTGAGAAAGGCCACTGAGTTCATCATTAGAAAAGGCTTCCATTCCAGCAAAGTGCAAGTGATCTGTGATCATTGGTATTATTGCTCAGAAGTTAGTGCACACGCTGTGGGATCTGTGATGATAATTCTATCCCTGAGAAGTCTTGTCTTCTTGGTGTGTTTGAGGAGCCAAATGCCTTACAAGGATTGTTACTAGGGGACAAGCACTATTCTTTATGGCTGCTGACTCAATCATGCAATTTCCTGACTGATGCAGACAGTAGAAAAATGCAGTCCATTATCTGACCTAGGCCAATGTGGGGCAGACGATATATCTCCAAAAGATGTAGTTCTGATGCTAGGGTTGGTTCTGGGGGCCTTGGAGTAAATTCCAGACAGAGTGTGCCCAAATTGTCCTAGCATGTTGTGTTCTGGATAACTGGATCAGGCAAGGAAGGGACGTAACGGATGTGGCAAGTTAGGTGAGTGCGAGCAGTCTTCCGTGGAGGAGGATGATGAGGACATTCAGCAGGAGGAACATCACCTTCTGCATGATACAGCACAGCAGGGTCAGGCGCTACAAACCAGTCAGGATTTAATTAACACAAAATTGCTGTCGACAAGAGTTGTGTGCAATGATCTTTCATTGACCCTAAAATTATCAGTGCTAAACATGCAAGTTATCTATTTCTATTCTGAGAGATAAATGTAATTTCTGATTGTTTTATTTCTGTTCCCTTTTGGTGTTGCTGAATAAAGATGAACATTTTGAAATCTTCCCCATAAGTGATAGTCCCACATTGAACAATGCTAAGATGCCAGGCTACAGTGTGCATTTGGGAAACAGGAGCAGTGCCTTAAAGGTTTGTAAAAGGGAAAGTGGCTAAGGGCAGGTATACTGTGGGGCCTGGTGCCTACAGTGTAGGACTGTGCAGTTAAATGTGTAAGGATGTGTCAGCCATGCCACCTATGAGTCATAAATGGTATTTGTTTATGGTTGCTGCAGCATTATGGTGATGTTAAATAAAAGCCGAAAGAACTGCGGATGCTGTAAATCAGGAACAAAAGCAAAGTTGTTGGAAAAGCTCAGCAGGTCTGGCAACATCTGTGAAGGAAGAAAGAGTTATTGTTTCGGGTCCGGAGGCCCTTCTTCAGAACAATTCTCCTGATAGGAAAATTAAGAATGAAGGATCAGTATCTAAAAATCAGGGTTAGCCCATTTAAAAATGAAATTGGGTGACTCATTTTTTCTCTCATGGGTCATGGGTCTTCCAAACTCCCTTCTTGAAAAGAATGAGAATCATCAGAATCTCTTCCCGAAAAGGTTGTGGAAGCAAAGTCCTTGAAGGCAGAGGTGGTTAAATTCTCTTTAAGCAAGGGATTGAAAGATTATCATAGTAGGTAGGAATGTAGGTTTGAGAATGCAATCAGATAAACCATGATCTTATTGAATGATGAAAGAGGCTCAAGGGGCTGAATGGCCTACTCCTGCTCCTGACTGGTACGTCCACATGTTCAGGCATGTTGACCTGAGCGGTGCAATGCAGGAGAATGCTGGGTAAGTCACCGTGGAGTTGGATACCTAAAAATTTTAAGTCACTCACCTATCATGCCTTCCTGAAGTCCTGGATCCTCTTGGTGGACTGACTGGTCGGTAGGGAGCACACTCCTTTTGCTGACTTCCTTGGTTACCTCTATACGTGTCTGTCTGATGGGAGCGGTATCTTTATAGAACAGCGAGAGACGCAACAAGCAGCCTTCATTGTCTCTTCTTTCCTGTGGTTGCGGCGTTGTAGATCTTTCTGATCCATGCAGTGATCTTTTTGATTAGAAATATTTCCTCTGACAGAATCATCACACACTCTCTCCCTTAAATGATGTAGGAGCCTAGAAGGTGATGTACTTAGATTTCACTGGTAAAGAGCAACTGCTGGGTGCACTGAGCAGGCAGATAGGTTCTGAACATATAAATAGATCTCCATTCTAACTGGGATTGAGATGATTCCAGCTATTAGTTTTGCTTCTCTCTCCATGGTGCTGCCTGACTTGTTAAGAATTTGGTGGCATTCTGCTTTTATATTAATCTTTTAGTTGCTTACTGCATGAAAAATACAGATTAAATATGTTTATGATGTAAAACTTGTAAACCACTGGAACTTAAGCTTTTGCTGAAATTTACAATTTTTATTCGTCATTTTTTTCCACAAATTATAATATTATTTACCCACTGTTTTAAAAGAAGTAGTCAGGGAGCTTTTGGAAGCTAATTTTAACAAATAACATACGTATAATTTAAAAGTAAAATTTGTTTTAGTCTTATTCATTGTTTGAGCTTGAAGGCCTATTAAGCTACTCATAAAACAGAGCCATACAAATTGTAATTAGTGTACAGATTTTCTTGCTTCATATTAGACTTCAAAGAATTAAGAAACTTGACTTGGAATTCCTAACAGACCATGGGGACTACCTATACAAAAGTTTTAACACACCACACAATTACAACACTACTTCACTCCAAATGCTCCCAGATTCCAGCCATCCTAAGGTCAATTGCTCTCAAGCCTCAACATACCCACTCTCACTACTCCCTAACCTCAACTTTTTGAGCCACACACAAATTGCCTGCTCGCTTTGCATTGTTGGCAGCAACACCACCCACTGCCACAGGCCTCACACTCCAACCATCACTCCTACTTGCCAGCCTTACAGTTTCTTTCCCCATTCCTACACATATTATGTTGTCTTTGATATACAATCTTGCCCAAGTTGTTGATTGCAGCAATGTCCTACCCCAAAAGGATTCTAACCTTTCTGCTGGGATCAGACTTTGAAATCTCCCTTCAATGTTGAAGAGATTAAGACACGCTTCACAGATTCCAACCTGCATGCTTCAATCTCAGAATGTTGCACCTTTAATGTAAAGTTTTTTAGCACAGGATCAACTATGTATTCAGTCAGTCATCTAGAATTAGAATTGCACAAGTTGCTAAACATGAATACTTCACTTTCCAGTACAGCCTTCCTAGCAGTCTTCCTCTGCTGGTACATATGCATATCATGGTCTCAATTGGATAAAACGTACAATGCAATTTTCAAAACATAACATATCACAGGAAACTACAAACAGGATCCAGTCATATACAGTAATATCATATTGTATTGTAAGATCACCAAGTTACTTTAAAATGTCTCCTCAAACCTTCCGGAGACAAAGTTATAGAATGATATGCTCATTATTGTAAAATCTACCACAGACTACACCACTTTCCTGATGTGCTTCCATTTAAGACAACATCACTAGACAGTGATATTTCAAAGTTATCTTTGTATGGTGAGATCTGTCTTGATCTTCAGCTCATCCAGAAGCTGAAATTCCTGAACTTATAATGGTATTGAAATCTATCGAAGATTATTCAAACTCAAATCATGTTGTTGGCAGACAAGTGGAAAGAACGATTAATCCACCTTCTCCGCCTTTGCAACTTGGTCTACGCATGATTATTCTATTCTGATGTTATTCACCAAGTATTTTGAAAAATATTATAGAATTTATTCATAAAGTGGAAGTTATTTCATTTTTCCACAGTTTTCGGAAACTGCTAATGTTTGTGGAGTGCCGCAAAATGTCATCACATGGTCCACTGCACGCAGTGTAAGGAAATTATACCTTTTAGTTAAACCACAATAATGCATGTCTGCAAAAAATGCTGACTCAGCAATGATGCAAAGGAATACTTAATTTACATTTGCACGCGAAATCTTCTTCATTGTGCATATTGTTTAACAATGCAACTTGTCTAACAAGAGAACCACAAATATGAACTAGCCTGGACAAAGTATCATGCTAATTAGTGTTTCAGTCACAGCATTGATCTTGTCATGCATGCAGAACAATAATAATACATGCTCATAAAAGCATACACAAGTTATTTTCAAAACATTCTTGTACTGTTTAATTCCAAGACATAAAGTCTTCATAGAGCTGAGACGGAGCCATAATTACTAGTTAATTGTCTTTCCAGTGTGGAGCACTGAGCTGAATCTGAAGTATTATTACATAAAAGATACCAGATGCCCTCAAATGAATTGCATGGTAGTGATCCGACTGAGAGATCTAGATGATAGTATAAACTGGACATGAAACTCAAGGGGCTTGCAAATACTAGCAGAACCTTGAGCCTAGATCACTTCCTTAAATTCAGATTTAGACTTTATAATTTACAGTATCAACCTTAGAACTGTCAGAGCTCCTAATCTCCTTGATAATTTTTGTTTACAATTATTTAGAAGCAAAATAATACTAATGCATCTAACTAGCTGGCATTGAGGCATCCATTCCGTCAAGGCTGAAGGGCCTTCCTTCAAGACTTGAAGCCAATAAAAGGACTAGCAGCTCTTTAATCTTGTGAATGGTGGTGAACAATTAAATAACTCACTAGAGGAGGAAGCTCCACAAATATCCCCATCTTCAATAATGGAAAAGCCCCAGCACATTAGTGCAAAAGATAAGGCTGAAGCTTTCGCAGCAATCTTCAGCCACAAGTGCCAAGTGAATGAACCACCTTGGCCTCCTCCAGCGGTCCCCAGCATTAGATACCAGTCTTGAGCCAATTCCATTCACTCCACATGATATCAAAAAAACAGTTGGGAGACACTGGATACTGCAAAGGCTATGAGCCCTGTAACATTCTGGCGATGGTATTGCCATATAAATACTGAAGCAGTCCATAGTATTGAAGACTTCTGCTCCAGAATTTGCTGTTCCCCTAGCCAAGCTGTTCCAATACAGTTACAACACTGGTATCTACCCAACAATGTGGAAAATTGCTCAAGTATGTCCTGTACATAAATAGCAGGACAAATCCAACCCAGCCAATTACCGCCCTATCAGACCACTCTCAATCATCAGTAAAGTGATGGAAGGTGCCATCAACAGCGCTATCAAGCAGGACTTGCTCAGAAATGACCTGCACAGTGATACCCAGTTTAGGTTCTGCCAGGGCCACACAGCTCCTGACCTCATTACAGCCTTGGTTTAAACATGGGCAAAAGAGCTGAATTCCAGTGGTGAGATGAGAGTGACAGCCCTTGACATCAATGCTGCATTCGACCAAGTGTGGCATCAAGGAGCCCTAGCAAAACTGGAATCAATGGGTGTCAGTGGGCAAACTCTCTGGTAGTTGGAGTCATACCTGACGCATAGGAAGATGGTCATGGTTGTTGGAGGTCAGTCATCTCAGCTCCAGGAAATCCATTCAGGAGTTCTTCAGGGTAGGGTCCTCAGCCCAATCATTTTCAGCTGCTTCATCAATGACCTTCTGTCTATCATTAGGTCAGAAGTGGGGATGTTTGTTGATGATTGCACAATATTCAGCACCAGTCACAACTCCTCAGATACTGAAGCAGTCCATGTGTGACAAGGCCTGGACAATATCCAGGCTTCGGCTGACAAGTGGCAAGTAACATTTGCGCCACACAAATGCCAGGCTATGACCAATAAGAGACAATCTAACCACTGCCCCTTGGCATTCAGTGGTGTTACCATCATTGAATCCTCCACTATCAATGTCCTGGGGGTTAACAACCTTGACCAGAAACTCAACTAGACTCACCACAGTAGCTACAAGAGCAGGTCAGAAGCTAGGAATACTGCAGCGAGTAACTCACCTCTTGACTCTTCAAAGCCTGTCCGTCCTCTACAAGGCACAAGTCAGGAGTGTGATGGAATACTCCCCATTTGCCTGGATGACTGCAGCCCCAACAACACTAAAGAATCTTGACAACATCCAAGACCAAGCAGCCTACTTGATTGGGAAAACATCCACAAGCATCCACTCCCTCCACCACTGATACTCAGTAACAGCAGTGTGAACTATCTACGAGATGCAGTGCAGAAATTCACCAAAGATCCTCAGACGTACCTTCCAAACCCACAATCACTTCCATCTAGAAGGACAAGGGCAGCAGACATATGGGAACATTATCACCATCAAGTTCCCCTCCAAGCCATTTACCACCCTGACTTGGAAATATATCGCCATTCCTTCACTGTCGCTCAGTCAAAATCCTGGAATTCCCTCCCTAATGGCAGGTGGACTGCAGCGGTTTGAGAAGGCAGCTCACCACCACCTTCTCAAGGGCAACTAGGGATGGCAATGAATGCTGGCCTGCCAGCAATGCCCACATCCCACAAGTGAATAAAAGAAAGGCTCCACCAAGAGCTGTGACCACCTCAGGCACTGCAGTCAGCCTGAACCAACATCAATGGAGGTGGCCCAAGAATGGGCCTAAATCTGTGTCTTGCCAGGATCTGTCAAAGAGGCCTCAGCAATGGTATATTGAGGGACAAGAGTTGGATTTCCCGAGGGGCAGCCCTTTGTGGGCCAAGGTTTGTCTGCTCAGGAGGAAAACTCTGCCAAACCTGCAAGAAGTCACCAGCTTTGACTATGTGCTTTAGGGCTTCCTGCACCAAAATATCGGCAACAGTGGGATGAGGTCATTAGGTGCCATTAACTGAGCATTTAAAGTCTGAAATGGCTTTTAGCCAGGAAGGCCATCCTCAATGTTAATTGCCCCTGACTGAATGTGAGTGAGTAGGGAAGATGATACATACTGTATGCAGCCCCTGCCATTCCTCACAATTACACGTCTCTACCTCTGCCTCCCTGCTTCCTCCAGAAGGAGTAGTTAAATTCTACCCCATGAATTCTAAATTCATGTACAGAATACATAAAAATTCTTACAATGCAATTATAATGTCTGCTTCTAAAATATTGGCTGCTACATTTGTCCTCAAGATTATCATCTGTTAGGTAAAACAGAGATTTCTGACTCCCTGAATTGTTAATGTTTCTCCCCTGGTATTTAAATACTCTTTGGATTGTGAGTAATTTCTCAACTTCATTTCAATGCAATTGGAAATTGAGATCTATAAAGGTTAACAATTCACTATATTCTATTTTACACTGTTGACCAAAGTCTTGTGCCAATTGATGGACAACTATTGTTCAAGACATTAGGAGAGCTTCCTTATTCTTGAATATTGTTGAAAAGAAAGATTGACACGTTTTATCTTTCACTAATCAGATCAAAGGAATGCCAAATTCCAAACAATTAAAACAATAATACTCCAGGAGAAAAAGGTGCAAATTTGTCGGCAAGTCGACTCTGATTGGTTGAGGCATTGCTATAAAGAAAGCGATGGAGAACTACAGGATCCAAGCTATTGAGAAATTCAGAAAAAATGCAAGGCTTGAACATATCCTTTTATTTGAGGAGAATAAGCCTCTGTGTATGAACATACGTTGCTTCTACCAAATATAAATGAACCATGTTATAAGCTCAACTGATTATCTAAAGTTGATTACAAGAACAGAAACTGCTGGAAAAACTGAACAGGTTTGGCAGCATCTGTGGAGCAAAATCAGAGTTAATGTTTTGGAAAGGTCTTGAGTAGGTCAATTCTGATTTCTCTCCACAGATGGTGCCAGACCTGCTGAGTTTTTCCAGCAATTTGTTTTTGTTTCTGATTTCCACAATCCGCAGTTCATTTGGTTTTTTTCTTTCCTAACTTGATTGGTAGTGTTACTATTGGATATTAGCTTTTGTTCTTATTTGTATCATGGTGTCTTTTACACTGGAAGACAGAGCCCTTCATTCCGATAGATGGATGTACTACTTTCACGCTTTCATGATCCTAAAGTGGCCAAATGTTAAAAATCCAAGCAGACTAAATCTACTAAATTTCTTCATTCAGTAGCTTCTCCAACCCTGAAGGAATTCTGGACTTTTTTAAAAGGCATTTTTTTTAATTTGTAAAATGATACAGATTGCACCCTAGGACCTCTGTGCCCTCCTATTTAAAGCTTCCTGTTGAAAGCTATTAAACACTGTTGATTAGATTATAACTAGCCTAAAATTAGAGATATTAGGCAAAATGGCGTGCAACCAATAAGCTCATATCTGAATAAAGAAATGAATTTGCCATTTTCCAGTTCTTGGAAATTTTACCGGATTTATAAGCTCTTCATATTACCTTGAATGAAAATAGTGGGAGCTTCTATTGCATATGGTCTACAGGATGAACAGGTTCGTGTTCTCAGCATATGTTTCTCATCCATGATTTCCAATGGTTCACTTGTATATATTGGTGACCCAAAGACAAAAGTGCAATTTCACCAGAAAGTAATAATTTCTAGAGAGAAATCTCAAACCACACCTTCTTATTGTGCATCCTATTCTGCATGCAACTTTCAGTAGCATAGGTTTAATCTTGTGAATGGGATTTTCTGCATCCCCAATGGCTTAGGCAAGCTGCTGTCCTTGTCTATATCTCGTCTCACAGTTAGTGATTGATACCAAAATTTTTGTCGCCTAAAATTTTCAGAAGAGGAAACAAAAGTGTTGAAAATGTAGCACTGTCACCTTTGCCATTATGCAGCTTTATCCTTGCAATTTTTTTATTATCAGTTCCTGATGAAAGGCTTTAGAATTTTATTTGTACCAGACTATATCTGCATGTGTTTCAAATGATGCAATAATGAACTACTTGTGTCCCACTTGCTGCTTTTCATTAACAGTGTACAGTTATATTACTCTGTGAGCAATTCCAACAAGTAAGATTACAACCTAAACTATCAAACTTACAGACTGCCAGACTGATGGATTATGTTTCAGTGACCACCGTTCCCCTGGGGAGTCCCTGAAAATTCTTGTTTTTTTGTACCAGTTCCCAGGTCTCCATTATCTGACTGAACCCACCACCACCCATCCCCTCTGCCACACTGGTCACTGTGTAAACTACTGATCCCAATGTCTTTTTGTTCATGAGGATTCATTAACAGCTTGAGCAACAAAGATTTATACTGGGGAAGAGGAATCGGTTTTAAATTGTCCTGATGTTCACTTTTAATAGGGTATAATGCATAGGATCTTTCAACTCTGAGAAACCTCTGAGACTTCAGAGTTGGGGGAGAAAAAAAATCATTGAAAACTTGGATGGAAATAACTGTCTACATCTGATGTGCCGGGTTACAAATATTTTCAGTGAATTTTATGTAGATGCCAGAGAAACAGATTGCAAAATAAAAATATATACAGATGTGAAGGGCTGCTTGGAGACTTGGTGCGATTTATGAAGACAAAGACTATAACTATAATGATGGAAAACCAAAAAAACAGCAGATTCATAATTCAATTTACATGTTCGGTTGGAAGCCTTCCCAAGGTCTGTGACAGATGCAAGATGTTTCTTTTTATGATCAATGCCATCAATTATTTCCAGGTTAATGATCAGAAATAAAATAAATGTGCCAGAAGTCTGATACTATATCAGCAATACAATACCACTTCTTGCAGCCCTGACATTTTGTCAGAACCCAAGAAACGTTTCTGATTCCCAAATCCATTCCATCACCAAAACTGCATATTTCCATTTCTATGACATTGGTCATCTCTGCACCAGCTTCAGTTCAACTGCTGCTGAAACCTTCACCCCTACTTTTGTAACATCTAGATACGACTATCCCAAGTCTCTACTCACTAGCCACCTAACTTGCATCCTCCATAGATTTGAATTCATCCTAAAACTAGCTGTCTGTATCCTAACTGAAAAGTGTCCAGCTCACACATCACTGAGCTTGCTAAATGCCATTGGCTCCCAGTTCAGCAATATCTCAATTTGAAAACTTTCTCCATAATGTGCCCATTTTTGTAACATCCTCTAATGCTCGACTACTAAATACAATTACCACTATACCATTGCCTTCTTATTAGCTTGTCTCATAACTAGAGAAACACCAATTACCCAATGCATTGGAAACTTTTTTCTCCCAGATTTTAAAAAGCATATCTGGTAGCAATTCTTTATGAGATGTGAATGAAAAGATGTTGATAAAAAGACAGAGACAAAAGGTACAAGCAGACAGTCAGTTTCAACTAAACTTGTGCAAGTAGTTGTGTTCATTAAGTTGCAAGCTACAAGGAACATTTCTACTACTCTGAGAAGGGGAATACAAGTATGGAGTTAAAAGTCAGTTCCTTGAGGTGTTTGCAATGTGCTTATAATTTTATTTATTTAGGAAAATACATTGTAGATGTCAGGTATACACAGCCAGGTAGATCTGAACCTGTTGATTTGTTGAAAAATAAAGCAGACCATCAAACTGCCTCTCACCTCGTCCCAATAACTGGTTCCTGACACCATCTTCAAATATTTTGAAGAAGCACAGGTGTGGACAACAACAACATCCAACCCCAATCACAGATAATAAAATTGTTGGGTCATCTTATTTTACAATTACAGCATGATAGAATGGTCACAGTCCAGAAATTGACCATTTAGCCCATTGTCTCTGGTCCAGAAATTCAACAACAAGGGTACTGAACTAAATGGAAAATGCTCAGATCACTATTGGGAGTGGCTAGCACTTTCACAGTTCATGCCAAAATACTTTACAATCAATGGGTTATTTTTGAAAAGCAATCCATTATTGTGATATAGGCCAACAATACGACTGTTAAGATTTCATGAAAAGCAAATAAATGAATGAGTAGATTTGGTTTGTAACTTTTTGTAACAGTGCAATTCCATGCGCTGGCTATAGAACCATGGAACTAGCAACATTTCCTTTATGCATTCTCTAAGCAGCTTACATTTCCACACGCAGACCTGACCATAGAGACCCATGGGTGACAATCAGAACTCAGTGATTTCCCTTTCCTAACTCTCCAGCAATAGTTTTTGTAGGCAGCAATGAAACGAAGCTGTGCAATGCTGGAGAGCAATCTGAACAGTCATAGAATCATAGAGTTATACAGCACAGAAACAGACCCTTTGGTCTAACTCATCTGAATCAACCAGATATCCTAAACTGATCTAGTCCCATTTGCCAGCATCTGGCCCATATTCCTCTAAACACTTCCAATCATGTATCCACCCGGACGCTTTTTAATGTAGTAATTGTACAAACCACCACATCCTCTGGCAGCTCGTTCTGTACACGCGCCACCCTCTTCATGAAAAAGTTGCTGCACGGATCCTTTTCAAATCTTTCCCCCCTCACCTTAAACCCATGCCCTCAAGTTTTGGATTCCACTACTCTGGGAAAAAAAGCTTGGCTATTCACCCCATCCATGTCCCTCATGATTTTATAAACCTCTATTACATCACCCCTCAGCCTCCGATGCTCTGGGGAAAATAGCCCCAGCCTAATCAGCCTCCGCCAGTAGCTCAGACCCTCCAATCCTGGCAACGTCCTCGTAAATATTTTCTGAAACCTTTCAAGTTTAACAACCTCTTTCATACAGCAGGGAGACCAGAATGATGGGTTTGTTAGCTAAATATAGACAGATGAGGTGAAATAAAAGGGATTTTTGTGAAAATGCTGGTGTGATAGGCAAAAGCCACGAGCAATCATTCTATATTGATAGTTTCAACCAGGAAGTATCAGAGATGCAGACACTTTGAATGACATTAAGAATAAAATGTTCTGGAAATAAATATCCTTAATATAGTTTGGTTCAATATTTGAAGACCTAGGATTCAGTATCCTCTTTCCCAAATTTTTCAGATTCTATTGAAATTTCTCCATCACTGAAGTAAAAGAAATATTAGCTGAATCAGTTCAGAGAGATTATGGGTACTCAGTAATGGTAAACCAAGCATCTCAAAACAGTCTCTCATGATGTTTGTTTATTGGTCAGTTGTCCAGATCCTCAGTACGATGGAAGTCCCCATGGTTACATTGGGAAGCTGCTGGTTCTTATTGAACATCGTGAACTGGAACTCTGAAGTCCAAAGTCTGTTTGAGGCCAACCAACAAGATGATGCATTGTCCAATATTCTTTCAGGTAAATATAAAGGGGTTGAAACTGTGGGACCTCTCTATACTGATGGATGTGTTACTGATCACATGGTAGGATGCCCTATGTTTTGATGCTAATCCAAGAATAACTTAGAAGTTTTATAAGTGGCCTTCATTATTTTCCAACAATTCTTCCAATTTGCTACCACAAAATAGGTTTCCATCATAGACAACATTAAGCATTTTATAGCTTTTGTAATTCTCTTCCACCAGAAGCACAGGAAGCTACATCATTGAATATATTCAAGGTTGTGTAAGACATATTATTGATTGACTAAGGAGTCAAGGATCATGGACGGCAGGCAAGAAAGCAGAGTGAAGGGCTTATCATATCAGCCATAGAGATAGTAGGAACTGCTGATGCTGGAGTCTGAGTTAACAAGGTGTAGAGCTGGATGAACACAGCAGGCCAGGCAGCATCAGAGGAGCAGGAAAGTTGATGTTTTGGGTCTGGACCCTTTTGTTTTCTGAAGAAGGGTCCAGACCTGAAAAGTCAGCTTTCCTGCTCTTTGATGCTACCTGGCCTGCTGTGTTCATTCAGCTCCACACTTTGTTGTCTCATATCAGCCATGATTTTAGTGACCAGTGCTGCGCACTTGAGGAAACAAATGACTTACTCTTGCTCCTATTTCTTATGTTCTGATGTTCCTTTACTCACAGTACAGAAAAACAAAGCTATTTTATGAATTTGAGCTAAATCCCAGGAACAACTGCTAAACTATTTCCTTTTTAACAAAAGGAAAATACCTGATCTGATACATTCACAGATCTTATATGTCAGACGTGGTTTGCTTTTATTGATCAATGTTGACTCTTGTTGTTCAAGCTTTTGTGATACAAACCTTCTTGAATTGCATCCTAGTTATGCTCTGCAATCTTATTCTCATAAGTATAGAAGAGCTAATTTATCCCACAGCGCTGCTTTGGTCTTAAATGGGAATTACAACAGGGTAGCTGGGAGACATGGTATATCGGAACTTTGATGTGCTGCTTGTTGATTTGATATGACATGGATTTGATGCTATAATTCCCCACATATTGCCATTAAAAGCAATAAAAGAAAAAACACTTCTGCAAAGGAAAAGAAGAGTAAATCAGCAAAGATCAGGCTGATGAAGCTCCACTGGTGCACTGAGACTCCTGCGTGTACTCTGACAGGATGCACTGCAGCAAATTGTATGATGCTTTGCTAAGATGTCTAAAGCAGCACCTCCCAAAACGATCGACTTCCATTACCTAGAAGGACACGATCACTGCTACAGCTACAACACTCCAAATTGAGCATAAATGTTAGTCCTTCACAAATTAGTTCTTCCAGGGTTCAGGTACTCTTCCTGTCACCAAAGTAACTGCAAAACTAACTTGAGGGGAAGAGGGTTCTGAAATAAATAGGGAGAGAGGGGGAGGTGGATAGAGGATGGATAGAGGAGAGGATAGGTGGAGAGGAGGCAGACAAGTCGAAGAGGCGGGGATGGAGCCAGTAAAGGTGAGTGTAGGTAGGGGGGAAGGGAGGAGATAGGTCAGTCCAGGGAGGACGGACAGGTCAAGGGGGCGGAATGATGTTAGTAGATAGGAGATGGGGGTGTGGCTTGAGGTGAGAGGAAAAACAGGTTAGGGAGGTGGAGATGAGCTGGGCTGGTTTTGGGATGCGGTTGGGGGAGGGGAGATTTTGAAGCTTGTGAAATCCACATTGATGCCATTGGGCTGCAGGGTTCCCAGGCTGAATATGATTTGCTGTTCCTGAAGCCTTCGGGTGGCATCACTGTGGCATTGCAGGAGGCCAAGGATGGACATGTCATCTGAGGAATGGGAGGGGGAGTTGAAATGGTTGGCGACTGGGAGGTGCAGTTGTTTGTTGCGAACTGAGCGCAGGTGTTCTGCAAAATGGCATCAATGTGGATTTCACACGCTTCAAAATCTCCCCTCCCCCAACCGCATCCCAAAACCAGCCCAGCTCATCTCCACCTCCCTAACCTGTTTTTCCTCTCACCTCAAGCCCCACCCCCATCTCCTATCTCCTCACATCATCCTGCCCCCTTGACCTGTCCGTCCTCCCTGGACTGACCTATCTCCTCCCTACCTCCCCACCTACACTCACCTTTACTGGCTCCATCCCTGCCTCTTCGACTTGTCTGCCTCCTCTCCACCTATCCTCTCCTCTATCCATCCTCTATCCGCCTCCCCCTCTCTCCCTATTTATTTCAGAACCCTCTTCCCCTCCCCCATTTCTGATGAAGGGTCTAGGCCCGAAACGTCAAGTTTTCCTGCTCCTATGATGCTGCTTGACCTGCTGTGTTCATCCAGCCCCATGCTTGTTATCTCGGATTCTCCAGCATCTGCAGTACCTTTTATCTCTGATGCAAAACTAACTTGTTCATTAATAAAAGTGATTAAGCAAACCATCCTACAATACCGTTTCAAGTTGTTACAATTGTAACATAAGTCATGGCATTCAAATTACCAAAACATGGGGACAAGAACAAAAGAAAAATGGTTTCAGTTTTATCCACTAAATACTGGTATTATTAAGATTTGTTCAACTGATAGCAAATCAGCATTTGCAGATTTTTTGACATGTTACAAGTTTAGAACTAATTCACAAGATCTTCAGCACAAACTATCAAATTACCAATTCTGATCCATTACATCAATGTATCATATATAGTATTCCACTTGTTTGCCAAGTGATCAATTTATTCAAGAGATTAGAAGAAAATAAATTACCTTTGGTGCAGAAGAGCTGAATGCCAAAGTAATGACAGTCTCTGTATGTCCCGACAACTTGTGGATGAAATTACTGGAGCCAAGTTCAAACAGATAGGCCTATAAAGAGCAATAATGTGGAAGGGTAAAGATTATTGAATCAAACTTTGGACCAATACATAAACACACAATTTAATATTGATTTTAAAAAATGTTAAAGCCTTCTTCTTGGAAATGGTTTTCATAGAATTGTAGAATCCCTACAGTGTGGAAACAGGCCCTTTGGCTCAACACATCCACACTGATCCTCAGAGCATCCCACCCAGACCCATCCCCCTATACACTACAGGGTAATTTAGCATGGCCAATCCACCTAGCCTGCACATCTTTGGACTGTGGGAGGAAACCAGAGCAAATCCATGCAGACACAGGGAGAACGTGCAAACTCCACACAGACAGTCGCCCAATGGTGGGATCAAACCCAGGTCCCTGGTGCTGTGAAGCAGCAGTGCTAACCACTGAGCCACCGTGCCACCCCTGTGGTTGCATCTCAGCAGCCCGCTGCATAAAGAACTCCACAGATCCACTGTTCTCTGGGAGAAGAAATTCCTTTGCTCATTACAGTGAGACAACTGGTGTCACCACACCTGAGGTGAGGGCAGTCCTTCATGGTAATGTTAGCTAGTATAGGAATTGAACCCACACTGCTGATGTCACTCTGCATCACAAACCAGCCATTCAGCCAACTGAGCTAACTGGTAATGCTCAGTTTTATTAAAGTAGCTAAATTTCTTGTTTATCTAAAACTTAGACCAACTTGTGGACATCTCTCTGCAGATATCAGTGGTCTTGCTGTGAACTTCTGTTGTCAGCTTATCCCCAGAAATTGAGACAGAGAAATCAAAGAAGGGAAAATCGATGATGAACCTCACACATATGGAAACTGGAAGAAAAATGGATGAATAGTTCTACTTAGGGGTACGAGCAGACACAGCTGTGATTCAGTGAATGATGCAGTACTGGGAAAAGTGGTGAGAGTGTTAACCTGACTAGAAGGAAAACAAAGAATATTTTGTTCCGAGAAGAGAGTGAAAGATAGGAGCTATACAGGTTTGAACTCCTTTATCACCTTCATTGAGCAGGAGAATAGAAAGGGCAGATATGAGATCATTATAGAAGCAGAAAACCTTAGGGCAATCGAAGATGTGATGGTAGGATTGGGAGTGAGCATAGAAATATGCCTTTAGCTGTTTTAGTACTTTTATTTAGTATTTTTCTATCTTACAGAATCAATGATCTAGGATTGTGATACTATATAAATATCTGACAAGCTCCTCCCCTTACCGCTATTTTAAAAGAGGGTTGTCATTTATTCTAATCCCGCCATTAAAACTGCACAAAACTTGCTGCAGACACATTAAGCATTTGTACAGTTGCATTACCCATTGTGAATTTTGGTCCCACAATGTTATTGTTATGGTATATATGTTCTATATTCACAGGTACCGCAGGTGGTGCAGAAGGGGAGTAGATAGAATATGATGAGGAAGACAGGAAGGTGAGGTGAGGAGGACAAGTGGTGTGTGTTTGGGGGGGTGGAACAGGCTGAGTGGGGTCAGAGGACATGCCAGCCCAGTGTAATTTAATCAATGTGAAAACTGTGGTATTTTTGGTAGGAAGATTTTGCCACAAATCCTTTTCCTTAATATTTATCTTTAAGGTAAGGATTAAATTCAGCCCATGTGCATAAATTGATTTAGTAGAAAGGTTAGGGAGGATGATGAGACAAAAGTAGTAGTTACATGAGCTTAGAACAAGGTTAGATATTAAGAGGCATCTTTCTTTTACAAAGTGTTGCTATTTGAAACAAGATGCCAACTCACGCAAAGACTGCTAACTCAATGCAAGTATTCAAAATGATTTCCTAAGAGTGGCCAACATAATTGCAAGTAGATGCTAAATGTGTCCCCTGGATTCTGTGGCCTCCTGGGATTTGTTTGATCCCCTGGAAGCTGGTTGTTTTCAACTGACGTTCTGCTTCTCCGGAGGCCTTGCATGGCAAGGAAGGGCATTTGGATAGATATAGGTGATGACGTGCACTAGATGCACAATGACAGTATGGGACATTGCATGAACTTTTCCATACAGACATAAAAGTGATGCTGTAATCTTTGAAGATGCCACTCTTCAGAGAATGGTGAAATTATTGCTTAAAGAAGGACCCAGTTTAAATCACTGAAAACTGAACGTAAAAACATTCAACAGTGTATTAAAAATGAGCAGATATATTTAATCATGACAAACATGTAAATACTGTTGTATTATTGTTCAGGTCTCAGAAAGGCACTACACTCAAAATAGCTGGATAACACTGTGACATGTGACACTACAGTATAAAAAGTCTCCATCTTATTGTCTTATTGTCTCTGCTGTTAGTTGGTCAGTTAAGCAGTAAAACAGCAGCCAGTCAGACGAACAGGAAGTCAGTTAGTCAGCCAGTCAACTGTGTATAATATGTAACAATAATATAAATAAGCAAAGAGCCGAGACTCTATGTTACAAACATATGAACAATGAACACTTGATAACAAGGCGTGGGGCTGGATGAACACAGCAGGCCAAGCAGCATCATAGGAGCAGGAAAAGTTGACGTTTCGGGCCTAGACCCTTCATCAGAAATGGGGGAGGGGAAGAGGGTTCTGAAATAAATAGGGAGAGAGGGGGAGGCGGATAGAGGATGGATAGAGGAGAGGATAGGTGGAGAGGAGGCAGACAAGTCAAAGAGGCGGGGATGGAGCCAGTAAAGGTGAGTGTAGGTGGGGAGGTAGGGAGGAGATAGGTCAGTCCAGGGAGGACGGACAGGTCAAGGGGGCGGGATGATGTTAGTAGATAGGAGATGGGGATGGGGCTTGAGGTGGGAGGAGGGGATAGGTGAGAGGAAAAACAGGTGAGGGAGGTGGAGATGAGCTGGGCTGGTTTTGGGATGCGGTTGGGGGAGGGGAGATTTTGAAGTTTGTGAAATCCACATTGATACCATTGGGCTGCAGGGTTCCCAGGCTGAACATGAGTTGCTGTTCCTGCAGCCTTCAGGTGGCATCACTCTGGCATTGCAGGAGGCCCAGGATGGACATGTCGTCTGAGGAATGGGAGGGGGAGTTGAAATGGTTGGCGACTGGGAGGTGCAGTTGTTTGTTGCGAACTGAGTGCAGGTGTTCTGCAAAGCGGTCCCCAAGCCTCCGCTTGGTTTCCCCGATGTAGAGGAAGCCACAACGGGTACAGCGGATGCAGTATACCACATTGGCAGATGTGCAGGTGAACATCTGCTTGATGTGGAAAGTCTTCTTGGGGCCTGGGATTGGGGTGAGGGAGGAGGTATGGGGGCAGGTGTAGCACTTCCTGCGGTTGCAGGGAAAAGTGCCGGGTGTAGTGGGGCTGGAGGGGAGTGTGGAGCGGACAAGGGAGTCGCAGAGGGAGTGGTCCCTCCGGAAGGCAGATAAGGGTGGGGAGGGAAAAATGTCTTTGGTGGTGGGGTCTGATTGCAGATGGCGGAAGTGTCGGAGGATGATGCGTTGGATTCGGAGGTTAGTGGGGTGGTACGTGAGGACGAGGGGGATTCTTTTTTGGTTATTATTGCGGGGACGGGGCGTGAGGGATGTGTTACGGGAAATGCGGGAGACACGGTCGAGGGCGTTCTCGACCACTGTGGGGGGGAAGTTGCGATCCTTGAAGAACGAGGACATCTGAGATGTACGGGAGTGAGTGGAATGTCTCATCCTGGGAGCAGATGCAGCAGAGGCGAAGGAATTGGGATGGCATTTTTGCAGGAATGTGGGTGGGAGGAGGTGTATTCCAGGTAGCTGTGGGAGTCAGTGGGCTTGAAATGGACATCGGTTTCTAGGTGGTTACCCGAGATGGAGACAGAGAGGTCCAGGAAGGAGAGAGAAGTGTTGGAGATGGTCCAGGTGAACTTCAGGTTGGGGTGGAAGGTGTTGGTGAAGTGGATGAACTGTTCGAGCTCCTCGTGGGAGCACGAGGCGGCGCCGATGAAGTCATCAATGTAACGGAGGAAGAGGTGGGGTTTAGGGCCAGTGTAGGTACGGAAGAGGGATTGTTCCACATAACCTACAAAGAGGCAGGCATAGCTTGGGACCATGAGGGTACCCATGGCCACCCCCTTTGTCTGTAGGAAGTAGGAGGAATTGAAAGAGAAGTTGTTGAGGGTGAGGACGAGTTCGGCTAAGCGGATGAGGGTGTCGGTGGAGGGGGATTGGTCAGTTCTGCGGGACAGGAAGAAGCGGAGGGCCTTTAGGCCATCTGCATGGGGAATACAGGTGTATAGGGACTGGACGTCCATAGTAAAAATGAGGTGTTGGGGACCGGGGAACTGGAAGTTCTGGAGGAGGTGGAGGGCGTGGGTGGTGTCACGGACGTAGGTAGGGAGGTCCTGGACCAAGGGGGTGAAAATGGAGTCTAGGTAGGTGGAGATGAGTTCGGTGGGGCAGGAGCAGGCGGAGACAATGGGTCGACCAGGGCATTCAGGTTTGTGGATTTTGGGAAGGAGATAGAAGCGGGCGGTGCGGGGTTGGGGAACGATGAGGTTGGAGCCGGTGGGTGGGAGGTCACCTGAGGTGATGAGGTTGTGGATAGTTTGGGAGATGATGGTTTGGTGCTCGGGGGTGGGGTCAATGATCCAGGGGGCGGTAGGAAGAGGTGTCAGAGAGTTGGCGCCTGGCCTCAGCAATGTAGAGGTCAGTGCGCCATAATACAACTGCCCCTCCCTTGTCCGCGGGTTTTATGGTGAGGTTGGGATTGGAGCGGAGGGAGCTGAGGACTGCACGTTCTGCGGTGGAGAGGCTGGAGTGTTTGAGAGGGGTAGAGAGGTTGAGGCGATTGATGTCTCGACGGCAGTTGGAGATGAAGAGGTCGAGGGAGGGTAGGAGGCCTTGGGGTGGTGTCCAGGAGTACGGCTTGTGTTGGAGGTGGGAGAAGGGGTCAGTAGAGGGAGGGTTAGATTCGCGGTTGGAGAAGTAAGCGTGGAGGCGGAGGCGGCGGAAAAACTGCTCAATATCCAAGCGTGAGCGGTATTCGTTGATATGTGGGTGGAGGGGGACAAAGGTGAGCCCTTTACTGAGGACTGACCGTTCGTCCTCAGTAAGGGGGAGGTGTGGGGGGATGGTGAAGACTTGGCAGGGCTCAGTGTTGCTGTCTCCTCTGGAGCTGCTGGCTGTGGAGGCAGTGGGCGGAGCGTTGTCGGCGTCGGCTGTGGGTGGAGTTACATCGGCAGTGGGCGGAGTTGCGTCAGCGTCGGCGGTGGGCGGAGGTACGTGGGCATTGTGTTGGCTTCGGCGGTGGGCGGAGCGGCGGCGGCGGCAGCAGCGATGACGGTAGTGTCTGTGATGTTGGTTTCGGAGATGGAGGTGGTGGTTTCAGCAGCGGCGGCGTTCACTGTCCCGGAAGTGGGGTACCCGGCGGTGGCGGATGTGACATCATCAGTGGGTTCTCCAACAGTGGCCTCGTGGCCAATGGCGGCGGGTACATTGTGGGGGAGGTCCTGGGTAGGGTTGGGGATTTGGGGAGTGGGGGAAGACCGTTTTGGGTGGTGGGCATCAGAAAGTTTACTGTACTTACGGTTTTTAGTGTCCAATAAAGCTGAGTAGAATTGTGAGTTCAGGTTGTGGATCCTACGATGAATAAAAAACAGGAGAGGTCTTTTGCAGGTCTGGGAGAGGGAGGCTCTGAGCTGGGGTAGTCTTGATTGTAGTGCCTGGAGATGCCTGCGCATTGCTACGAGTGTATGTTTCAGGAGTCGCAGGGAGAAGCGCTTCTGGAGGGTCTCAATGTTCTGAATGTAGATATTGTCACGGTTGGGGCCAAATTGGGAAGGCTTGAATGTGGATTGTAGTCCATTGGGAATGATCTGGTTCCGTAGGCAGGTACTAAGAAAGGCGATGTGGCTGGCGTACCTGGTTTGCTTCAGGACGTGGTCGAGCAGTTTCAAGGCCGAAGAGATTATGAGAGAGTTGCAGTGGGAGAGAGATTCCCTGAGGTTTGTCCGGAGGGAGGAGGGTAACTTCTTCAGGGTAGGCATCCTTAGAAGAGGCTTCGCAGTGGGGTTAAAATTGTATCAGAGATAAAAGGTACTGCAGATGCTGGAGAATCCGAGATAACAAGGCGTGGGGCTGGATGAACACAGCAGGCCAAGCAGCATCACAGGAGCAGGAAAAGTTGACGTTTCGGGCCTAGACCCTTCATCAGAAATGGGGGAGGGGAAGAGGGTTCTGAAATAAATAGGGAGAGAGGGGGAGGCGGATAGAGGATGGATAGAGGAGAGGATAGGTGGAGAGGAGGCAGACAAGTCAAAGAGGCGGGGATGGAGCCAGTAAAGGTGAGTGTAGGTGGGGAGGTAGGGAGGAGATAGGTCAGTCCAGGGAGGACGGACAGGTCAAGGGGGCAGGATGATGT
>JAHRHZ010000018.1:7357289-7399825 GCA_024137785.1 Ginglymostoma cirratum
ACATCTGCCAATGTGGTATACTGCATCCGCTGTACCCGTTGTGGCTTCCTCTACATCGGGGAAACCAAGCGGAGGCTTGGGGACCGCTTTGCAGAACACCTGCGCTCAGTTCGCAACAAACAACTGCACCTCCCAGTCGCGAACCATTTCAACTCCCCCTCCCATTCCTCAGACGACATGTCCATCCTGGGCCTCCTGCAATGCAACAATGAACACTTGGTTGGTCGAGCTTGCTCTTCCATTTAATAAGATCATGGTTAATCTGATTTTAACATCAGCTCTACACTCCTGGATACCCCCATTAATTCCCCATCACCCTGGTAATTAAAAATCCACCTACCTCCACCTTAAAAATATTTAAACATTCTGTATTCACTGCCTTTTAAGGTAGGGAACTCCAACGCCTCTCAAGCGTCTGAGGGAAGAAAGATCCTCATGTCTGTCTTAAACGAGCAGCCTCTTATTTTTAAACTATGACCCTTAGTTCTAGATATTCCCACAAAAATCAACATCCTTTTCACATCCACCTGTTCAGGTCCCCTCAGGATCTTATATGTTTCAATTAAGTCACCTCTGACTCTTCAAAATCTAGAGAATACAGGCCCTGCCAGTCTAGCATTTCTTCATAAGGCAATCTGCTCATTCCAGAGATTAGACTGGTAAATCTTCTCTGAACTATTTCCAATGCATTAACATCCTTCCATATTTGCAGTGACCAATATTGTATGCAATCCTCCAGATGCAATGCCCTGTATAACTAAAGCATAATCTCTTACTCTTGCATTCAATTTCCCCTGGAATAAAACATAGTTTTCTATTTGCATTCATGATGATTTGCTGTCCCTGCATACTAACCTCTGGGGATTCATGCACTAAGACACCCAGATCTCGCTGCATCTCAGAGCTCTGCAACTTCTCACCACTTAACAATATGCTTCTTTTTTATTCTTTCTGCCAAAGTGGACAATTTCAAATTTTCTCACATTATAGTCCATTTGCCAGATTTTGTCCACTCACTAAGCCCGTCTGCATCTGTTTCTAAGTTCCTTGTGTCCTCTTCACAATTCACTTTCCTATCTCTATGTCATCAGCAAATTCAGCTACTATATCTTCAGTCCCTTCATCTAATTCATTGATATAAATTATAAAGAGTTGCAGCCCCAGCAGCTATCCGGGGCACACTGCTCATGATATCCTACTAGCCTGAAAAATCTCCATTTATTTCTACTCTGTTTCCTGTTAGTCAGCCAATCTTCTATCATGCCAATATAACCTCAACACCATGAGCTTTTAATTTCCATAAAAACCTTTGTTGTGGCTCTTTGTCAATTATCCTCTGTTAAGTTAAAATGTTAAGTCTGAGACGTCATATTAGTATACATGGTTAGTTGTAAATAAGTAAATAAACTTCCAGATATCCATCTCAATAAGAACTTGACTCCGTAGTATATGTTAAATGGGCTAACATACAGAAAATCACATCAAGTCAAGTATACTTCATGCAAGAACATTTAGAACATAAGAACAAAAGAACTAGGAGCAGGAATAGGCCATCCGGCCCCTCGAGCCTGCCCTGCCATTTAATAAGATCGTGGCTGATCTTTTTGAGACTCAGCTCCACTTACTCGCCCGCACACCATATTCCTTAATTGCTTTAATGTTCAAAAATTTATCTAGCTTTGCGTTAAACACATTCAGCGAGGTAGCTTCAACCACTTCACTGGGCAGGGAAATCCACAGATTCACAACTCTTTGGGTGAAGAAGTTCCTCCTGACCTCAGTCCTACATCTGCTTCCCTTTATTTTGACACGACGCCCTCTAGTCCTAGTTTCACCTGCTAGCGGAAACAACCTCCCTGCCTCCACTTTATCTATTCCCTTCATAATTTTATATGTTTCTATAAGATCTCCCCTCATTCTTCTGAATTCCAATGAGTATAATCTCAGCCTACTCAGTCTCTCCTCATAATCCAACCCTCTCAACTCTGGAATCAACCGAGTGAATCTCCTCTGCACCCCCTCCAGTGCTAGTATATCCCTTCTCAAGTAATGATAATGATTTTTAGAATAGTAGAATATGTACTGTGAAACATCAAGAAAGCTTGGAGTTTTTCTTTACCACTAACATTAGAATTTTATAAAGCTTGTATAAGTCCAGTGATGCAACATTATAACTTGAAAATTATATGCTTGACATGACTGGAAAGTAAACTCATGCCTGACTTTAAGATTCAGTGCAATCCTAAACCTTGAAAACAGAAGGACTGAATGAGAATGACTTTAAAACAGAAGTATCCTCTGTTGTAAATCAGGAACACGGCCAGGTTGTCAGGCCTTCATTGCAGCAGCATCACAGGACTGAATGATACTTAAACCAAGAACTACGTTTATGCTAGGCACACCAGCAGTCTGCTTCCATACAAAAAATATCTTTGTGAAATACAATTACGCTCAGTTCCTATCTGGAGAATTATCTCAGAGACAATTGTAAAACTTAATACGCCTAAGCTTTGGAGACTGCAGTAGCTCATGGGAACTCTGAGTCTGTTCCTGGCATAAACTTCCTACTTCTTTCTTCTTGCTGTCAGTAACTGCCAGGATCAATTATGTTAGATATCAGGGCTCATTGCAGTTGGCTCCAGATGTAGCCTGTTCGTATACCTTGGAAATATCTTTGTAAGCTTTACTTGCTATTCATTATATCCACTAATAAATAAGAACAATAATAAATTCATTTGTTCCTGTTACATTAATCATGTAAAAACAGTTCAAAGAAAGTGGCTTGATGAATTCAGGTCTCAAAATCATTGCCTCAACCATAAGCACTCTAGACGGTGTCAGGTTTAATCTTTGGTCTGTACATTTAGTTAAACACAAGTAGAGCAGCAGTGAGAAAGTTGTATTTGAAAATAGGACAAAGAATGACTTGCATTTTATTGTGATTTTTGCAACAATCAAGTACTTTGCAGCCAAGAAATCAATTTGAAGTTACTCACTGTTGTAACGTAGGAAACTTGGCAGCCAATTTGCACACATCAAATTCCCACAAATAGCAATGTGATAACAACCAGACAATCAATTTCGTGAAAACTGAAAGAACTGCAGATGCTGTAAATCATGAACAAAAACAGAAATTGCTAGAAAATCTCAGCAGGTCTGGCAGCATCTATGGAGAGAAATCAGAGTTAACGTTTCAGGTCCACTGGCCTTTCTTCACTTCTGTTTATGTTGATTGATGGAGACGTATTGGCCAGGGCACAGGGGAGAACTCTCCAGCTCGTCTTTGAAATAAAACCATGGGTTCTTTTAAATCCACCCACGCGAGCTACAGTTTAATGGGTCATCTGCAAGATGGCAGCTCTAAAAATACGGCCCTCCCTAAGTACTGAGTTTTAGATTTGAAATTTGTGTTCAAGTCCTGGGCTGTACTGCCTCTCGTTAGGGTGGAAAAACGGCCCAGGTTCCCCACCGCTGAGCAACTTTTTTTTCCAGGAGAGTGGGAGCTTAATATGGACAGGATGGAGCTATTATAACATGTCCTTGTCCATCAGATAGTTCTCTAAAACTCACTGTCAACACTCAGATGAATGATGCTCACTTCAGTGAGGCAGTGTTGGGTAACTTCTACCTCTAGAAGCATTTCCCAATGCAGGTGTGGACACTTTTCACAGGTGAACAATAAAAGTTTGGAGAAAAAAACATTCGTTACTTTTTCTCTTATCTTTTTTAACTGGCTTAATTTGTTCATCAATCACATTCAAATTTAGGACAATAAACTGCTGCAAGGAGCAAGAAATTGTCTGTGGAAAGAAGTTAATTCTATAGTTCTTCGTTGTAATGTTTGAAAAATAAACATTCAACAGAATCCATGGATGATATTTTTTCAACCTCCAAGTATTTTTCCTAACTGTCTAGAGTTCAAAAGACTACAATAATGCATAATCAATTTATTACTGGTCCAGACCCGAAACGTCAGCTTTCCTGCTCCTCTGATGCTGCTTGGCCTGCTATGTTCATCCAGCTCTACACCTTGTTATTTCAGATTCTCCAGCATCGGCAGTTCCCACTATCTCTGTTAGAAAATCTTTGATACCTTTGAAATAAAGCAAAAGATAAAATAATTATTTAGCAGTATTCTGACAAAACATTTCCATTAAGTCTGTTTGAAGGGTAAGTTTGAAAATAGCAGTAAAATCTCTGGTGTTAACACGTGAAATGCCAACATTTGCAGAAAGAATCCTTCACCATGGCAAATCTCAAAATACTTGGCAAAATTTGTTAGGTAAATGTATGCCTAAGTTATTGTTAAGTTACATTTTTGTAAACACTCTCAAGCTATAACTTGACTACAATAAATGCATAATTAACACACATAAACAACCTTGAGCACAGAAATAAAGGGCTAAAACATCAGCAGCCGGAGGCCTGTAAATAACCCTTGGTAAATTATTAAAACTCTGGCATCTAGTAATAAAATTTAAAGTCAAAATATATTCAACTTTTCAAACTGTCAGGCAACTTTATAATGAGTTATACTTTATCCTGATACATTCACTGCACAAGAAATATCAAGCTCTAAGTGCTAAATAGCAATTGTTTCACTAAGTGGGGCCCTAAAAATCCACTTAAAAGGAAGAACATTCACAGTGATTCTGTGTGTAACACCATGTGCACAACAGTAATGTGCCTCTACAACTGGATGTCCTTTTTCAGGACAGATCTTCCCAGCCCTGATGATAATAACCCTGTCAACCTTCCTGAATGTAAACCGTATAAGATACTTGTCGATAGACCATTCGCAAAGGAAATGGATTTACTTTAAAACAATGAGCTACCCTGAAGGCTCATTTTGAGTAAGATTTCAAGAATCAGTCCCATAGGCTCCAGAGTTGTGTGATAACATCTCTGAATAGTTTGATTAGGAAGTACCTGTGCAGTGGTTTTTAGGTCAGTCATGACCCAATAATAGAGTCCCTAGCTCTGGGCGAGAAGGCCTAGCTTAACGTTTCACCTGCTCCAGAGGTGTGTCATATGTAATATGTCCAAACATACCGATTAAAAATAGTTATAGCAAACCATTCAAGAAGTTCAATCAAATTTGTTAGATATGATCTCCCACTGACAAATCTACGCTGACTATCCTTGATTAATCCTTATCTTTCTGAGTGGAAACATAGAAACATAGAAAATAGGACATTCTCCAATACCACAATCTTCATTCTCAGTTTCTAATGTTACAAGAAATAACGTAACACCATAATCTAAGGAAGGATATACTTGCCATAGAGAAGCGCAAAAATGTTTCATTAGACTGATCCCTGGGATGGTGGGATTGGCCTATGAAGAGAAATTGGAAAGAACAGGCCTCTACTTTCTAGAGTTTAGAAAGAGAAAACATGATCTCATGGGAACTTACCAAATTCTTAAAGACTTGACGAGATAGATGCAGGAAGGATGTTTCCTTTGGCAGGGAGGTTCTAGAATTAGGGGGCATAGTCTCAGAAAGAGATAAGCCATTTAGCATGAAGATGAGCAGGAGTCAATGTTGAATCTTTGGAATTTTCCATCCCAGAGTGCTGTGGACATTCAGTCATTGAGTACATTCAAGATAGGATAGTATGGGGTCAATAAATGGGTGGCACAGTTTCAGTGTAAGAAGCAGGAGGCTTAGAGGAGATTTGAGAAAAAGAGGATGATGGTATCTGGAAATCACTGCATAAAATGGTGGCTGAGGCAGGAACCCTCAAGGCATTTACAAAGCATTTAGATGACCACTTGAAACACCATAGCATATAAGACCATGGGCTAAGTGCTGGAAAATGGAGTTAGAATAAATAGATGCTTGATGGCTGAAGCAGACAGGATGGGCCAACGGGCCTTTTACTTTGCTGTTAAAAACCTATGACTCTATAGATAATACTCCCCAGTGTAGACTGACAAGGTACTATACAACTACAACAAGACATGGAATAAGTTGAATGCTTACTTTGTTGTCATACTATCCCCATCTATAAAATAATAAATAAAATAACTGCTTTATACCTCAAGTGGTATTCCTTGTTAAAACTATCCTTAGGTAATTGAAATTTCTGCTGCACTTTTAACCGAGATAAAAATATGTACTTCTTGAAACATAACAGATTGGATATAGTACATTATAACTTAATCATGCTTACATTATATCTTAAACCAGTGTATTCAACTGCAGCCTATGTCTCACCAAATATTATCTATAACTGTATGTCACTGCAATTTACCATTGTCATTTCCAGAAATGAGTGCCTACAGTAGTATAAAAGCAAGGCAGCTGGCAGTTTCTTCACTGGCTAAATCTAAGTTATGGAACTTGGTTTATTCCCAACTTCAGCCACAATCACATTAACAATCCAATAAAAAGCTAGTTTTGTATAGATAGCTGCTTTTAATCGCATCTTTTAATTTTGTATCACAAAATCATAGAATCATACAGCATCAAAAAAGGCCATTTGGCACATTACATTAAAGGCAATATCCTGGATTATCAATCAATGGCAAAGGAATGGTATTTGACATTCACTTCCCTGATGACTGTTCACAATGCCTGTGTGGGCTTTTGAGCAGAGAGTAGCTCTGATTCGGTGCCTGATCCAGCATGTTTTCCTCTACAGGGCAAATGTGAACACAGCAAGCAAAGAACAGTCTCTTCAGACATTCAGTCTGAAATAACCTCACTGAGACATGCAGAATCTAAATCGAGAATAATAGAGCACTAAGTATACATTATAGTCAAATCAAGCGCAGGAAGTTAAATAAAGATCAGAAAGACTTGCATGATTTAGAAAGAAATAAAAAGTCTCTAATATTTCTTAATCTCTGAAGGAATATGTCTCCACACTTTTAAGAAGAAATTTTCAGGGTCAGAGAGGTTATATATAATAGTAATCATACTCATCACACTGTTAAAAATTCAAATATTCCAGAATGCACAAGCCTAAATTCCTTCGAGCATCATTAGTGGGAAACTGGTAGACCAGTACCTCAAGTTCATGCTACTACATTGACTTCCATGCTGAGTCCATCAGCAAGAAACAGTGTACCCTACAAAGGAGCTGGATATCTCTGACAGTAACTTCTGAATTTCTACATTTAAATGTAGAGAATAGTATTTGGTGCCAAATCTATTCCTCTAAAGCAGTAAGTGCTGTTAACTTCACATATGATGAAAGCAAAGTCCTTGAATATTTTTAAGGCAGAGGTGGATAGATTCTTCATGACTAATAAAGTGAAATGTCATTAGGATAGGTGGGAATGTGGATTTGAGGTTACAATCAGATTTTATTAAATGGCAGAGAAGGTGTGAGGGGCTGAATGGTCTACTCCTCCTTGTTTAAATGATCATATCTCTGTAAAATCCATGTCATGTGATAGTATACAATGACCATTCTATGCCTAGATCCTAACCTGTCTCTAATACAACTGTGTATTTTCCTGCCGTAGTTTGTACTAAATTCATCCATAAATTTAAGAATCACCTTTCAAAGAACAATTCTAAAATTCCCAAACAAATGGTATCACTACCATTTAACAATGTTCAACACAAACAAAATATCTAGGTCTCAACTGTAGATCACTGAAAATGAATTTACAATAACAAAATAACACTCTAGTGTAACATCAAGTAAATGTATAATCTCACATGCTCTCTCTAAGGGATGTAAAACATCCCGTGACTTTGCGCAAAGAAGACCACAGAAGTTACAACAATGTCCTGCTCAATATTCTTAATCCTCAACAAATGGTACTGAAAATCACATTGTTGTAAAAACTGAAAGAACTGCGGATGGTGAAAATCAGAGACAAAATTAGAAATGACTGGAAAAGCTCAGCAGGTCTGGCAGCATCCGTGGAGAGAAATCAGTTGATGTTTTGGGTTGAATTCTGAGGAAGTGTCACTCAACCCGAAACATTAATTCTGATTTCTCTCCACGGATGTTGCCAGACCTGCTGAGCTTTTCCAGCAATTTCTATTTTTGTATCACGTTGTTGTAGGTGGGACCTTATTGTGCATACATTGGCTGCCATTTTTCTGAGATTACAACAGGCTAACATTGAAGCTTACTTACACAGCACCTTAGGAGAGTTGTTGGGAAAACGGTCATATCACTGAGCTAGCACACCAGAGACCCAGGCTAATATTCTGCTGGGGGTCAAAGTCCACTACTATAGATGGTGAAAGTCGATTTTAAAACAATCTCAAACTAAAAACTAGTCTTAAAAATGTACGACTAAACTGTTCTTCATCATCATAAAATTTCATCTGGTTTACTTTAGCCCTTTATGATAAAAATTAGCCATCCTTAGCTGATCTAGCCGAGATGTCATTCCAAGGTAGCTGACACTTAACTGCCCTCTGAAATGGCCCAGCAAGTTTAAATGCAATTATGGAAGGGTCCCAAATGCCAGTGATGGCCACATCCTATGAAAAATGTATTTAAGTTTAATTCACTGTAAAGCACTTTTTGAGTGCGTAAAGTTGTGAAAAGCAATAGATGCAAGTATCTTTGTCATTGATTCCACCGTTAGCAAACAACCCATCTCACTTGGTTAAAAAGTGAAGCCTGTGTGTCTGCAGGAACTCATACAAACTCAAAACAATTTATCTTCAAATTTACATGATTATGTTTGTGCCAAGCTAAAGGAGAATATTATGACTTTCCACAAAATTGGCAGCAATTTTGTCTGCTGTTCTAAGATTAGTTCTGAGCCCTGGGGAGGGAAAAAAAATGTACATTTCTGCTGCAACTGTTTGCAACCAGCTACCTCTGGTGCACAAACAGAACCATTCTGTGATTACCGGAAGGTTGTATTTTGTCGTCTGAATACAAATATAACATTTAACTGATTGCTGTAAAAGAATATGACTGCATTTGATGTTGAAAAATGTACAATATACCAGAATGTGTTACTCTGTTGTCGAAGATTTTCTAACATTCCTTATAAAAATGTATAATTCTGCAATGCCTTGTTCAGGTTCTGGTGAGCCAAGAAGTACTGCCCTGTAGGATGTAAGTGATGGATATACATGAGAGAAAAAAATGAATTGGTCACTTCATCCAACTTACAACCCACATAAAGGAAAGATTTTAAAATTAAAGAAAAATGAACTGCAAGGAAATTCAAAGCGATACAAACTGACACAAAGATAAGGAACTATATTAAACTTAAATGCTCATCTCGTCGGAATTTAAGTTGTAGACGTCAAGTCACACTGAAAAGCCCTTGCAGTGCTCTCACCAAATTTAATCTTGGAAAATTAAGCTTTAGACTAAAAGAGGTTACAATCCTGATAGTTCAATGAAATAAGACTTTAATGCATCTCAAAAGAACATTGTAAAAACATCTACATTGTGAATCAGATTTTTAAGTTAATAGAATATTATAATTTGAATGAAGTGAGGTGATTTCTGTCACTGACGATTTTTCAATTCCAAAATTTTTAATTTCCCCATCACAAAACATACCTCCAAATTTTTCCCTTGAAGAGTTGGATTCCAACATAGATTTTCACGCACCTATACCTGCTTGTCTCTCAACAAATTCTGGGAGAGAGGGAAAGGGGTGTGAAAAGAAGTGCAGGAAATGTGGCAGTCATGATCTAGCACAGTGTCAATCATGATGGTAAGGTGACATCCTCAGTTTTCGAAAACAGGAGATATCTCAGAACTGATGTTATTGAAGGTTGCGTACGGCTCCCCTTTGTTCTACCTTTTACCCCAGCAGTGATTGTATTTAACAGGCCATATTCTACCATTTCTGCCACCTTTAGTGTGATGTTACCACCAAATATATATTGCTGTCTCCTCGCCTTTCAGCAATCCGAAGGGACTGTTCACTCTGCGACACTGTTCGATCACCTCCTACATTCAATTGCCTTTCCACTGCACTTTTCAATACAAATTTCAGAGACATACCACCTGAAATAAACAGTGATACTGCACTCGAAATGTTAACTCTGTTTCTCTCTCCACTGATGCAGCCAGACCTGAGTTTCTCTACCACATTCTGTTATATTTTAAATTTCCTACATCTGCAGTATTTTGCTTTTAATTAGATGTAACACCTGCCCTTTTAATTCCTCTCTCATCATTGTCTAAGGGTCCAAAAACTGTTTGTGGGTGAAGGAGCAACTTATGTATACTTTGCTCAATTTAATATACAGTATTTGCTGCTCACAATGTGGTCTTCTCTACACAGATTGTGTGACGCTTTGCAAAACATGTCCGATCACCATTCAGTCTGCAAGCATACCCTGAGCTTCCAGTGGTCTGTCATTTTAATTCTCCAATTTTCTCTCTATATCCTTATGATTTGCTACTTCACAGTAATCCACACAAACCAGGAGTATGGGTGAGAATGGGAGTCATAGTCTGGGAAAAGGGTTGGAGACGTATGGAAGCTTGTTAATGAAAGACAAACCCTGGTACTCTGGCACTTTGTCAAAGCTCAGATTAAAAAGCAAAGAAATAGCTCTCCAGTCATTCATCACCTACTTTCCATTCATGCCAACCTATGCTCTGCTACATGGCTCCATTAGGCCCTTTACAGCCTCAAAGCCAACTCACCCTGTATCCATTATGAGCAGACCGCAGGACACTTGCTAAGATTTAATAAAGTTCCTAACTAATTCACTATTGAAGTAAACATTCTTAGGGATAAAAACTATGTTTAACTGCATTCAAATTCTTTTAATCCTTTACAAATGAAAGCTTTCACAGTCAATTTTTCACTTCAAAGACAATAAGTACTTGAGGCTCAGAGATAGTAAGAACTGCAGATGCTGGAG
Source organism: Ginglymostoma cirratum (assembly GCA_024137785.1). Classification (NCBI taxonomy): domain Eukaryota; kingdom Metazoa; phylum Chordata; class Chondrichthyes; order Orectolobiformes; family Ginglymostomatidae; genus Ginglymostoma; species Ginglymostoma cirratum. Next base: position 7,368,112 of record JAHRHZ010000018.1, read on the forward strand.
TCAGAGATAACACAGTATGGAGCTGGAGGAACACAGCAGGCCAGGTAGCATCAGAGGAGATAGAACGTTGACGTTTCGGGCCGGGATCCTTCTTCAGAAAATTTTCCCAGCTTCACAGTGAAGTATTTGAGGCTGTCAATTATACTGTGGCATCCCATTATGATGATGGCTGAGAAATTGACACTTATCCTGCAATGATAGCCCTCAAGTTTATGTCAACAGAGAGTGGAATAGCAAGGACATACGTTTTTTTAACACTGCAGAGTTTTTTTCAAAATATACTGGGCAGGACTTTATGCCTTGATATCTCCTGTTGACAATCCCTCTGGCAACTCTTTCAATCACTCTAACAAGCCTGCCAGTTCCAATGTGCTTATGCACTTTTTGGGCACATTTATGTTGGCATTTAACTAGCCAAAGAGCGCCTTACTTCTCCCAAAGGGCAAGTGATCACCAACAGATGTGTCCTAAAAGGATACCTGAGTTCCTGCGATGCAATGGCAGTGTTCTTACTTTTTTTTTATTCACTGGTGGGACGTGCGCGTCACTGGCTGGGCCAGGATTTATTGTCAATCCTTAGTTGCCCTTGAGAAGATGGTGGTGAGGTTCTTTCTTGAATAGCTGCAGTCCACATGCTGTAGACCCACAATGCCCTTAGGGAGGAAATTTCATGAATTTGATCCAGTGACAATGAAGGAGTGGTAATGTATTTCAAAGTCAGGATGGTGAGTGGCTTGTGGGAGAACTAGCAAGTGGAGGGGCTCCCAGGTTTCTGTTATCCTTGTCCTCCTAGATGGACATGATTGTGGGTTTGGAAGGAGCTATCTGTTTTGGATCACAGAGTGCATCCAAGCCGTTCTTTTCGGATGCAGTTAAATGTAGTTAAGAGAAAGCTTAACAATAAAAATTTGCTTAAATATGAATGTTTATTAAGTAATAATAAAAGACAAAAAAGGAACATTGATTCAGTGAATGAAAAAAAGAGGAACAATCAATAAGCTTCACATCCTTCTGGCCACTGGGGGCCCCTCAATCGACGGCTAGTCTGGAGGCTAAGCTTGTTCCTGACATCATTCATGATTCTGATCTGAGGCAATGTTCAGTAACTTGGAATGAAACTCTCTCTCTCTTATACAGTGTAACAAACAGCCAGCATAGAAAACAGCAGATACAATAGACAAAACTGCTGGCCAGTACAGAAAACACAGCTACAGAAAAACAAGCTGCTGCTGCCGTCTTCAGTCCGTAAAGGAATGTTCACAGGGCTCATTCAAAGTCATGCAGCTTGTTGAGTATCATCAACAATTGTAGCCCTTCAGCCCATCCTATACAATGTATTTTCTCATGCAGCTGTCATATATCACCATTACCTATTAGCCCTTCAGCCCATCCTATATACTGTTTAAGGATTTTTTGTGAATTTCTATAGTGTATCTTGTAGATAGCACACACTGCTGCTACTGAGCATCGGTGGTGGAGAAAGAGGGTATTTTTGGATGTGGTGCCAATCAAGCCAGCTACTTTGTCCTGGGCGATGTAAAGCTTCTTGAGTTGTTGAAGCTGCACTCATCCAGGCAAGTGGGGAGTATTCCATCACACTTCTGATTTATGTCTTGCAGATGGTGGACAGACTCTGAGGTGTCAGGAGGTGAGTTATTTACTGCAGTATTCCTAGCTTCTAACCTGCTCTTGGAGCTAATGTATTTATATGGCAAGAGATAGTAGGAACTGCAGATGCTGGAGAATCTGAGATACCAAGGTGTAGAGCTGGATGCACACAGCTGGCCAAGCAGCATCAGAGGAGCAGGAAGGCTGACATTTCGGGCCTAGACCGTGGGGAATTCAGTGATGGTAATGCCATTGAATGGCAAAGGGCAGCAATTAGATTGTCTCTTATTGGAAATGATGTATTCAAGCAATACAAATTAAAATCACCTTTATGCGCTACTCTGATCTAACAGAATACTTCTGTACAATAATACTTGTGTCATCAGGCATGCACCAGGAACATGTGGTGCCAGTGAATCAAAACTGCTGGTTAAAGGATTTCACAGGAACAATACCTCTGCCACCATCCCCCACACTCCCTTTCATCAGCTTCTTAGCTGTATGATTAAAGAGGGTACACTGCACAGTTGCTCTAATAATCTCACTGAAGTTAATTTTTCTATGAATTGATTTTTATAATTCTACAAACTGGTTTGATGTGCTCTGTCCTTGAGCCCAGCTGTTCAGAATGACACCCCTTGCTTGGAGCCCTGGAACTGTACTTTCAACCTGACCACCTACTCTCATTGAATTCCTAGAAAAGAGTGTTTTAACCTCTCAGCTGACCCCAATAATCTCACTTAAGTTTATTTTTTCAAAAGTCCAATTCTATAATTCTCTTGTGCTTCCTGTCCTCGAGAGCCATACTGTGGCAAAACAGTCCTCAAAGAATTGATTTTCAAAGAAAGAGGATGCAAAAGTCTGAGTTTGGAAATCCAAGATAATGGTTGGCACAATGGCTTGATGGTTAGCACTGCCGCATCACAGCACCAGGGACCTGGGTTTGATTCCACCCTTGCGCAACTGTCCGCATAGAGTTTGTACGTTTTTCCCATGTCTGCGTGAGTTTCTGCTACGTGGTCCAGCTTCCTCCCACACACCAAAGATATGCAATTTAGGTGGCCTGGCCATGCTAAATTGCCCATAGTGTTCAGGGATGTGTAGGTTAAGTGCGTTAGCATGGGAAATGCAGGGATGACAGCATTACAGGGATAAGGTAGGGGGACGGGTCTAGGTGGGATGCACTTCAGATGTATGATGTTGGACTGAATGACCTGTTCTAAACTTTAGGGATTCTACTGGACTATTCTCGTTGCTACAAGATGATACACATTGGACCGTAAAGAGAAGATCAAGAAATATCAATTAATAGGTCGAGTCAATTGCATCACATTCAAAGATATTGGACTCAGAAAGTATCAGTTTCATTGAGGGCTTCCCTCTGTCAGGCCAAGTAATTTTCTCATGCGATCACCTCAAATGCACCTTATTAATGACCTGGGGTGCCTATCTTGTCCAATGCTAGCCTGATCAAAATTACTTGCCACTGCTGGGATATCCCTATGCCATCTTTAAAAGGTCATTGCCCACCGGTCATACGCTGGCAGTCTAGAACTGCCCTACACAAATAGAAACATTGGAAGATAAGTGGAAACTGGCAGACCAATTTGCGGATGGAGACCTGGAGGTGGTGTAGGGGAGAGATGTCCTCTTTCAAGGACCACCAGAGCAGGCCACGACACCAAACACTACCAATCTGGTCCAAAGTTGCCAGTCGGGGCAGTAGGGTTTCCACGGTCCTAAGGAATGTCAAAAATGTCAATGACCACTCTGCCCTGCCAAGATAAGAGTCTATTTCTGTTCTGTATGACTTCATGATTCTATCTGCACCCTGTAATTTTATTATCACACTTTTTGCTGCTACTGCACCTACCTCCCGCAACATCTTTCCTTACTCCCTCTCGTCGAGCTCATTCCCCACCCTACTAATCCTACATTGCCTTTGTGCTGCCTAATCACTCACTCAGGACACCGCACTACCTATTCCCCACCTGCACAGAGCTGACAGCTGGGCCACCCACTTTTATCTCACTCAATCTCTTCATTTCTCCCATTCCTGGAGAAAACAGCCCCAAACAGAGCAGAAAGAGTGAGGACAGGTGATGGCATGATCAGCATTTAGCTCCTCACCTCTTAAAGGGAGAAAATCGTGGTGCTGACTAGCTCAGCCTCTTATTTATTGGTGAAAACTCAAATATCAACATTCCCTTCTTGGTAGCCCTCCCCATCAACCCCATAGGCTTTGAATATCACAAAATCCACAAATAACTCATCTATTTAAATTTAACTAAACAGGACTCTATTGGAGCCAAGGTCCTGCTGACTCTCAATGTGCCACCTCCTGCATCATCTCATTCCTTTCCATGCTTTATCGTCTCTCCACCCTCTTATTTTATTTTTTTTAATGTTTCCATTTATTATGGCACTTTACCTTTTAACAACTTCAGCAGAAAGCATTTTCTCCTGTCCCAGGCCCAATGGCAAGTGGTTTCCAAAGGCCCAGAAAGGCAGTACAGGGCTGGAGCCTGGCAGGGCGGTCTCCCGGTGCGGCGGTCTCCAAGTGGGGTGGTCTTGTGCAGAAGGGGCAGACTTGACCTGGAGTGGCGTTCTTGTCCTGGCGTGATGGTCTCGTCCATGCTTCAGGCAGTTCTGGGTCTTCCAACAGCCCAGCATGGGGGTCTAGTCTCAGCATGAAAGTCTCATCTCAGCGTGAATGGATGATCTCAGCCTGGCCCTGCGTTGCAGTTTCAGTCCAGTTTTCCAGCATACCCTGAACCCAGGATCCATTAATTGAACTGTAATGAACTTTTACTTTTTTTCTTCTTATTTATGACTTCTGTCATTAATTTATGTGCTGTGGTATGGTGGTTTATAAAACTTTTCACTGTATGTTGTTTTGTAAAAATACATTTGACAATAAATTGCTATTCTTTTCCATTATTTATTGAATTTTCCCCTTCTACTATTATAATCCTTTCTGCATCTGAACATTCATCTCCAATCCCCACAATGACGTTCCCCGGCCTCCCTCCCACAGCAGTAATACCTAGAAACTCCTCTTTGCTATTAGTCGGTGGATCCCCAGAACAGACTGTGGCACATTGCTTAAGCAACATGGCCAGACAGCCTCCAACAACAAGTGACCAAACCCTTAATGATATTTGTACAGCTCTTCGACTGTCTTCCCACGCAACCCAAGACTGGTTGCATTGCACCCACAGGACTGACTGTGCTTCACTTAGGGTCATAGACTCATAGAGATACACAGCATGGAAACAAACCCTTTGGTCCAACCAGTCCATGCCAACCAGATATCCTAAATAAATCTAGCCCCATTTGCCAGCATTTGGCCCATATCCCTCTAAACTCTTCCTATTCAAATATCCATTCAGATGCCTTTTAAACATTGTAATTGCACCAGCCTCCACCACTTCCCCTGGCAGTTCATTCCATACATACACCACCCTCTGCATGAAAAAGTTGGCCCTCAGGTCCCTTTTAAATCTTTCCACTCTCACCGTAAACCTATGCCCTCTAATCTTGGATAGTAGAGTTTAGACTCCTGACTCTGACTGCCCCAGTTGGCCAAGTAACTGTGTCCAAGCCCTTGGAACGATACTAGGGGCTGCCCTTGACTTTCTGTGCCAGGACACCCAGCCTGAAGGTTGTTTCCATGCATCTGACTGAGGACTTTGAGACATTGCTTTTGCTTGAAACACATGCCGTGACTTTGGTGTGAATGTGGCTGGCACATGAGGCAGGTACAACATTGAAGTAGCACAGTACTACACAACAACATGTCCACTTCTTTGACTGATGATTGTGGCAAGTGTGACAAGCTGTTTGGCCTTGTGTCTGCAATAAACAGCAACACGAGACAGAAGTAGTTTGGGCCTTTAAGTTCTGGCAGAGGGGCCAAACTGTGAAAAGGTTAGGCAGGACATGGCAAGGCAAGGCAGGAATGCTATGAGCATCACCGTAGATGTAAGGTGATTGAACAGTAAGAAAGCAAGCGATTGGCCCTTGTATTCTGCCTGGTCCAGTCCAAGCACTGGGAGCCTGTCCCTGCAGCAATTCCAATGAGCGGTGCTGGTGTGCTCCAAAGTGCAGCATTAGGACATAGAAACCTACTATAGGTGATAGGAGATGAGCCATAATGGGGTGAGGCTGGTAGGTATCATATGCCAACATCTCTGGATGTGGCTTGCACTCCCAATGGAGTTCACCCTGAGATATTGATATTCAAGATGGAGGTCCAGAGGAACACTTAGCAATCTGGAGTCAGCAGGTAACTGCACTAACTTTCATGTCGGAAATTCTCGAGTCTCTATCTGGTGGGTTAGAGAATGGGAAACTGCATTTTTTAAGATTAAGTAATAATGAGCGATAATCCCCGTTAACAGGGCTCTTTCTACTCACTATCAAGCATTTCATTTCAATGCCAAGTGCTTGATTGAAAAATGCAGCTTTTTGGTCTAGATGCTAAGATGGGCTTCACTCAACATTGCACCTGATTCTCCCAAATTTCACACCTTAGCCCACATCATTCAGGGCCTGAGAAATTCCACTGATAAACTCTACTAAAATAAATCTTAAATTTCTTTTCTCCCTTGAATTACTGTACAACTGAAAATTCATTTGGCTTACTCAAATCTCTGGGTCCATGCAAATAAGCATTTTTGTAACTTTCTATTCATTTAGTCTTCCATTACATTCAGAATATTTCTGAAATGATTCAGCTTCAACTCTGACTTACCCTTATAAAAGGTCTGAAGACAAGGTATATCAAATCAAAAGCCAACTATTCAATTTCAATTGTCCAAAATTAGAACTGCTTTATCTTCAGCATTCTTTGAATTTGTAACGCAAGGCTGTTAGAACCCCAGGCTCAGAAAGAATGTGTTGCTTATGTCTCCTTCCCAAAGAGAATACATTTAATCTGCTCAGGCTGAAACTCTATTAATTGAAGAAACATCCTCCAACTGACAGTAAGATGCAATGGTTTTAATAAAAGGAACTAGTTCAAAGGATAAAGGAAAATGTGCATTGAATGTGCATGTTCAAGACTGAGATAGACAGATTCCTGAAATATAGGGGAGTCAGGGGTTATGAGGAAAATTGGAAATGTGGCCAAGATTACATCAGCTGTGATTTATTGAATGGCACAGCAGGCTTGAGGGGCTGTATGGCCTACTTCTGCTCCTATTTTTTATGTACAGTCCGAATAAAAGGACAGTGAAGAGGATTTGAACAAAAGCCAGAACATCGATAAAAGTCTATAAAAAGTGTAATTCAATATTTAAAAGGATGGAGGAAATTCAATACATGGTTATACTAAAGATAATAACTGTTAAGATGAAACACTTCTGTGACAAAGAAGAGATCAATGAAATATCAAACAAAGAAAACCCAAGTAATATAGTTTTTTTAAAAATCCTGGTGAAATGAGCACCCCTTGCACCTTCCTTCCCTGTCCTTTGAGGTGGAGAGGGTCTCAGGTTTGGGAAGTGCTGTCAAAAAAGCCTTGATGAGGCAGGCTACAAGGACCTATAGCCATTACATCAGATATTAAGTAGCCTACTATTTAAATTAAAAAATTTGCTACCTTCCTGGGAATGAAGATGCAGGTGCAGGTAAAACGTGCTGTCTTAACACAGACAAAAGAAAATGTGGTGAAGACTGATGTGCAGTAATTGATCTAATGCAGCGCGACACAATCTATAGTTCAGGAATTCAATCCATGGAATCTATATTCACAATATTCCTTAAATTCCCCAAAATTAGAGAAAGTGCAGACACATCACCTGTCCCAGGTGCTACACTGAAACCTTTGCTAAAATTCAAAGGTGAAAGATAGAAATGAAAGTGAAACACCAACTAAATGAAGAACAGTTGAATTTTAGAAGTAGGAGCAGACAAAGGCATATCTAATTTGAGGATTGTTTGTTAACAGAAATTAAAGTATGTGGAAAAGTATATCTGAGTGTCCAGGGTTACCAAAAAATGCATAACATTATATTGGAAATGGCTTCATGCATGTGGTCTGCACCACTTTATGAGGGCTGTGAAATGGAAATGGCAAATTTCCACTGTTTTTGTGTTGGGTTTGTAAGCCTCGAGTTTTATTTTGAGAAAAGGGAATATGCCATTCAGTCCCTTAAGCATGTTCTGTCTCAATTTGGGAAGGGGCATTCCACATGGTCTTTTCAGATTTTCCTGCAATACATGAAGGCCTTTCTTAAATGTCGCAGAAATTTGCGTTGATATAGCACTTTTAGCATATATGATACATCCTGAGGCACTTCACAGCAAAGAAGGATCCAAAGGAGGGGGTGCAGCCAAAGTTTAGTCAATGGGGTGGGACTTAAAGGAGGCTCAGATTACATTGGTCGGCAGCACAGACTATTATGTGAATATGAGCAGGACATTAGAAATAGACTGAGGAGGGCTGAGTAGGACAAACTGGCAGACAAAGTAAAAACAAGTAAATGTGAAGTAATACCTATGTGAAGTATAATCTATGAAAGTCTAATCAGAATATGTTTCAAATAATGAAAGACTAGAAGCTGTGGAAAAACAAATGGATTGGGTGTCTAGTAAAGAAGTAATTAAAAATTGGTGCATAAGTACATGAAGTAATCAAAAAAGGCTAATGAACGTTAGCCTCAATCTCAAGACAGTCGGAACATAAAGTAAAGGATTTATATTTCCATCGTACAGACACTTGGTCAAACTCCTTAGGGTGTAGTCTGTTCAGGTAAGGAAACTGCAACATCAGATGGATGTATTAACCTTGGAGGGTCAAACGCAGCATCATCAGAATGCTTACAGGGTTCAAGGAATTCAGTTGTAAGAAAAGGTCGCATGTGCTTGGTTTGTATCCTCTGAGTTCATTGTATTAACAAACAATAAACTTGACGTATTTAAAATGGCAAAGGAATTTGAAAGGGAACATATTGCAAAACATATTTTTACATGGGAATCTGCAGCAGGAAGTATAACTTGCAAATTGGAGCTAGACCATCTAGGAAGGGAATAAGGAGGCACTTTTGCAGACAAAGGACGGTAAAAATCTACAATTCCAGAAGGCTGATGGTGGGTGGAAATATTTAGAAAAGATGGATTGATTCTTGTTGGGTAAGTATACCATCAAACATTGGGAAATGAAGCTAGGTTGGAAATCATCCACAATCTAATTGAATAAAGGAAAATGCTTGAGGAACTGAATGCTGTTTGTTTCAAATCTATCCAGAAACTTGAAGAATCTTTGTCTTTATAACTGTGCACTTCCCTTTAAATTTCTTACTTGTGACAGTGATGTATACATCTGGATCAGTAGACAATGTGCATATCAGTTTTTGAAGGAAATTCAGCCATAATACAGCTGAGGTGGTGGGCCCATCAGTTTTTAACAATTTAGAACTGAAGTGTGCGTGAAGTTTGAAACGAGCATCGCATCCAGCAAGTCAAAATGCTTTCTGCATGAATTTGGCAGATCATGTCTATCTGGTGGAAATTCAGCTTCTGGTACACATGACGGGTAATGTGCAGAGTTCTGGCAACAATCTGAGGTACTTCAGAAGAGCACTACACTCACAGCAGGAACAGCAAACCTCCTGAGAATGCCAAATAGGTAAGCATATTTTAAAGTAAAAATTTTCTGCAGCCTATGATGATCAGGAATGCTTCCCTGATGCTGATGGCCAAACATATAGTCAACAAGAGGCCAGATTAAGTACAGCAGACTAGTCCCATTCCTTGAAGCACATTAGTGAACTATTTGGATTTTTATGACACTCCCAACAGCTTTCATGGTTGTGTTTCTGATGCTAGACTCAGAAAACTCAGGAACTCTGGGTTTCTTTTCCTTTACCACAATCATCATTTTAACAATTATTTCTGCAGCTGACTGGACAGGTTAATGATATTAGAGGCAAACAAAGACAAATATGGCTGTGTAATATAACAAGTAAATGTGAACGGGAGGTGATGGCCTAGTGGTAATATCCAGTGATATTACCACTATAGTGTTCTGGGGACCTGGGTTTGAATCCTCCCAGGGCAGATGGTGGAATTTGAATTCAATAAATATCTGGAATTAACAATCTAATGATGACCATGAATCCATTGCCGATTGTTGGGGAAAAACTCATCTGGTTCACTAACGTCCTTTAGGGACGGAAATCTGCCACCCTCACCTGGTCTGGCCTACATGTGACTCCAGACCCACAGTGATGTGGTTGATTTTTGACTGCCCTATGCTGTTTGGGGTGGGCAATTAGGGATGGGCAATAAATGCTGCCTAACCAGCAACGCCCTCGTCTAGTGAATGAATAAAGAGAAAAAGAATGCAGCATCTCACACTGATGTATTAATACATCAATTTATATGGAGATTGAATTGTTTTGAGACTTGGTTCTAGAGCACAGAAGGCACACAGAATGAACAATATCTTCTATCTATAACCCTCATAGACATAAATCTTTTCCTAACTAAAACATAACTATTGATCCATCAACTTTCTCTGCATCGTCACCTGAACATTTTACTTTAATGGATGCCACCATGCCTCTTCTTAGTTTATCATTTAATACCCGACTGATTAAAAAGATCTCCAGTAATGAATTGAAAACAAAATGCAAACACAGCAGCTTTGAGAACAAAGTGAATTTCTTAATATAGGATCCCTTATAAAATGGAGGTAGAGGGTGGCAGGGAGTGAGAGAATAATTTCCGCCAATTGCTATTCCTAATAATAATAATTTATGAACTAGAAGAAATCATCCTCTTAGAAGCTGATAAGATCAGTCTGTTCCTTCGAAATGCTGTATTTTTTCCATACACAGGAAATCCCAGGGGGTGGGCAATACTTTGATTTACACTATCTTAAAGGACGCTGGTGCTTCAAAGTGCACTTCATGTCCTAATGTGTAGATATGAACCATATTAGATAATAAAGAGCTCAGATATTTTTGAAGAAATATAGACTTGGGAAATATAACCAGTTCTGAACAGTTATTTCACTTTTAAGGTTACATAACTGTCATTATCCAACTAATTTAGAAAAATGTGAATACTTTAACCTTCAAAATATATCTCAACTTCTCCACTTCTTTATTTCAATCAAGATATGATAAATTTCTTCATAGCTCCACTTGTCTTCCATGTGTACTGGGTTCCTCATGTCTCGATTCTAAGTCAGTAATCTTTTCCACCAGTTGCATGATTAAAATGCCATTGCCATTGATTTATCACTGACTTTGTGTCAGTCTGTTCTTTGAAATTTCATCTACTGTGCAATCAGGAAATTAATTGCCTACATCTCAAATTTTTGAAGTCCTATCATTCCTTAAGTACAAAAGCAAGCCAAATTTAATGCATGGGTTACTCGCAAAAATATTCAACTCCTCTCAGTAACATGAATTATGACATTTACTACTTATTGTAATCATCTATCCTGATAAAGTACATGAAAATCCACCCTGCAACAAATTTAGACACTTGGCTTAAAGAGCATCAGCATAGGAACAAGGTAAAGATTCACATATTGCCAGATTCTGTCATTTTTCAGAATAGATGAGGCCAATCTGGAGGGGTTATATTTCTCCCTTGATCTCCGATAATAAAAAGATCAAAGTGCTAAAAATATTACATTCCATTAACGTACAAACACTAAAAGCCTGACCAAGTAGGTAGTTTGTCATATGCACAGTTTACACATCAACAGCTATTATGTTTAAATTGAAACTATTTCAACACTGTTTTCCATTTTCCACAAAATGCCAAGGCATAAGAAACACAAGTAAGCAATTGGAAAAAAAGGCCACCTAACCCATTAAGCACACATTTTCCAACAGGTCACAGTGTTTAATTCATACAGTCGATTACGATTCTGTATTTAATTTCTGTCTGAGGTATTTCTTGATGCTAATCCTGCATTTAACACCATCGAACATAGAAATGATACAGCACAGAAGGGAGCCATTTGGCCCATTTGTCCATGCTGATCCAGATGCCCATTCTAATTCCATCTTCCTCCATATGGCCAATAGCACTGCAGCTTACAGCACTGCTGTAGATCCAAGTACTTTTTGAAAGAGTCTAGGGTCTGTGCCTCCGCCATCAACTCAGGCAGTGAATTCCAGATATCCACACCCCTGCATAAAAAAGTTTTTCCTTATATTTCTTCTAATCCTTCTGCCATGTAGCTTGAATCTATGGCCCCTGGTTTTTAACTTTCTGCCATGGGATAAAGATTCCTCCTGTCTACTCTATCTCTATCCTGCACAGTTCTGTATTCCTCAAGCACGTCACCCCTCAGCCTTCTCTGTTCCAAGGAAAACAACCCCAACATCTCCAATCTCTCCTCATAGCTACAATTCTCCAGCCTTGGCAAAATTCTTGTAAATCTTCTCTGCACTCTCTCCAAAGCAATTATGTCCCTCCCGTAATATGAACTACACACAATACTCCACTTGTGGCCTCTCCAGTATCTTACACCAGTGTCTTTAGCTTTTATTCATTTGCACTTATGCCTTCCAGGCTTATATTGACATATAATTAATGTCCAAGATGGCAGCAAAGTAGGACACTCCTGCCAGCCCTCCTTTGCTCTGCCTGTTCTTTTTTTCCCCTCTATTTTCTTCTTCCTTCCCATCATCTCCCTTCAGCACCGGAGGTGAATACAGGCAGCGAGTCCTGTAGTGTGAGCCCAGGAACGAGCCAGAATACCGCTTGAAGCTACGTGTCCTGCAGCAGCTACTGCCAGACGTGGAACACTGGGTGAGCTGCGTGTCCTGGAGCAGCCCAGAGAATAAGCTGGTACGGCGCATGAGCTGTGAGCCCCGGAGCACCGTGGGGGCTGCGAGCCCTGGAGCAGTGCAGGGAATGAGCCGGTACGGCGCGAGGAATGAGTCAGTATCGCGTGTGAGCTGCAAACCCTGGAACACCACGTGGGGAATCCCAAGACCCACAGCGGCACGAGGGAGGCAAATCCCGGTAAAGCGCAACTTACTTTGTTGCTGCTGAGTGCCAGTGAGGAGAGGACTGGAGACTCGATATGATGTGGGACAGTTGTTGTACTTGGGGCTGACACCACATGCTGAGCTGCTGCCGTTTGGTACTTTTACCAGTCTGTAATGTGTATCTTTCCCTTTCAATCTTCTTTTGCATAACAACATTATATGTTTTTACTCTGTAAGATTTGAGCCCAGGCACTTGTACCTAAGAAGGCGCCATTAAAAGGCAGCCATTGTAAAATCTTTTCACTGTACTGGGGTACATGTGACAATAAAGAATATTCTATTATATTCTATTCTAACAGATTTCTTAATTTTCATTTTCTGAACTGTTTACTTCCTTATATTTAACTCAGTAAGTTTGCCTCTTTGTTAGCTCTTGCACCAGAATCTTCCCTTGGATTTCTCTTGAAGGTGTTTATGGAGCTGGGATGTGAGTAGCCAATTTGGATGATTACAAGAAAAATTAGTCCGTATTTAGCCATCATAATGAGATCTTACAAAGGGCCCACAATTCTCCTGCTGCATCCATTCCCTGGCAGGTGAGAGGGGGCAGTCTAACAACAGGAGATTGGAATCTCAAACTTCTTAACGCAGTTAAGCATTCAATGACAACTGCTGTCTGTCTGTATCACAGCCTTGCCACTGAGTGACAGAACTGGAGAGTTAGATGCCATAATGAGCATACTCAGTAAAATTTTATCCACTCCACTGAATCTAATGGTGTCTGGAATAGCGACCCTTGATTATTTTCCATGTCTAACAGAACACAGTCCTGGTGTTCTCATAGTCAGGTGCTTGTCCTTCACTGTCTTTTTTGCTGACTTTCATTTATGCCTTGCATAATGAAGTATAGAAATTTCAATCTAAAAAGAATATCATGGCAAAGCCTGACACAGGCACTGTTAAAACCATGGACTGCTATCCTATTTTTCACATATTACTAATAAGTCCTCAACAGTACCCAATAAACTGGATTCATTTTCTGATGAAGGGTTTAGGCCCGAAACGTCAAGTTTTCCTGCTCCTATGATGCTGCTTGACCTGCTGTGTTCATCCAGCCCCATGCTTGTTATCTCTTAAACTGGATGGTGCACTGTTTTATATGACACAACATAATACCATTCCCAGTACTATCTCTAACTGCATAAATGTAGTGCAAGGCTATGGCCTCCATTTAATTCATTTGGTTTGTGACCTCCCATTTTGATTGCACATTTCACTTGTGGTATTTTCTTACAACAGACGACACTGAGTTATTCATCATACCCCCACACTTACTTTCTCTGGTACATTCTGCATGGATTGATTAGTGCAGTATTAAATGCTGCTTGCAGCTTGAATCATACCTCTGGATGCACCGGACCTGCATCTAACCAGAAATCACAGCTTGCCTGCAATCATGTGTTCCTCTTTCTCTCCTGCCCTGCACCACTTATTCCGAAATTAATTTTTTTCTCACTATACAGAGTTAGAAAAGCCAATGTTGGAGAAAGCAGACTGGCATTCATTCTGTTCTTAATGCAACAACTATCTGTATGTCAATAAAGATGTCACAAGAATCACCAACAACTGACAAGTCCTTAAGATATAGGAGCAGAATTAGGCCATTCGGCTCATCCAATCTGCTCTGTCATTCAATCATGGCTGATATGTTTCTCAACACCATTCTCCTAACTTCTCCCAGTAAACTTTGCTCATCTTACTAATCAAGAGCCTATCTGTCTCTGTCTTAATATGCCCAAAGACTTGGTCTCCACTGCCTTCTGTGGCAATGAGTTACACAGATTCACCACCCTCTAGCTGAAGCAATTTCTCCTCATCTTGGTTCTAAATGGTCATCCCTTCACTGTGAAAGTGTGCCCTCATGTAGTAGTCTTGTGAAACAACTTCTCCAGGTCCACTCTATCCAGGTCTCTCAATATCATTCAGATTCCCCTCATCCTTCTAACTTCATCACATACAAACTTAGAGTCCTCAACCACTCCATCATATGACAAGCCTTTCATCCTCAGGATCATTCTTGTGAACTTCCTCTGGACTTTCTCTAACACCAGCACATCCTTCCTTAGATACAGGGCCCAAGGCTGCTCACAATGTTCCAAATGCAGTCTGACCAGAACCTTATACAGCCTCAACAGTATATCCCTGCACTTGCGTTCTAGCCCTCTCAAAATGAATGCTAACATTGAATTTGCCTTCCTAACTACCAACTGTACCAGCACATTAACCTTAAGATAATCCCAAACTAGGACTCCTTTAGTGCTTCGGATTTCTGCACAGCCTTTCCCTGTTTAGAAAATAGCCTATGTCTCTATTCTTCCTACCAAAGTGTATAACCTCACATTTTCTCAAGTTGTATACTTTATGTGGTAATGAATTCCACAGGCTCACCCACAGGAAATGTCTCTTCATCTCCATCCTAAATGGTCTACCTTGAATCTTCACTTGCTAACATCTTGAAAAATACCCCTTTCTCAATCTCTGCCTTCTGCCAGTCAGCCAATCCTCTATCCATGTCAGTACCTTGCCCTTACAACACCACTGGCTCTTCTCATATTTCACAGCCTCCTGTGCAGTATCTTGTCAAAGCCTTTCTGCAAATCCAAATAAATCGTGTCCACTAGCTCTCCTTTATCTAAGTTGTTTGTCATCCCTTCAAACAATTCTAACAGATTTGTCAGGTGTGACCTCCCCTTGATGAAGCCGTGCTGACTCAGCCCTACTTTACCATGCATTTCCACAATCTCATCCTTAATAATGTACTCTGAAATCCGGCCAATCACTCAAGGTCAGTTTAACTGGCTTATGATTTCCTGTCTTCTGTTTTCCTCCCTTCTTAAAAAGGGGTGTTACATTGGCCATTTTTTAGTCTCTGTGGGCCTTCAGTGATTCCTGGAAGAACCCCATCTATTCCTCCACAATCTCCTCAGCATTCTCCTCCAGAACTCTAGGGTGCAGTCATAGATTCATAGAGTTATACAGCATTGATACAGACTCTTCAGTCCAACCAGTCCATGCAAAACATAATCCCAAACTAAACTAGTCCCACCTGCCTGCTCCTGGCCCATATCCCTCCAAACCTTTCTTATTCATGTAGTTACCCAAATGTCTTTTAAATGTTGTAACTGTACCCACATCCACCACTTCCTCAGGACATTCATTCCACACATGAACCACCTTCTGTGTAAAAAAATTGCCTCCTGTCTTTTTTAAATCTCCCTCCTCTCACCTTAAAAATGTGCCCCTAGTCTTGAAATACCCCATCTTAGGGAAAAGACAACTACCTTTAACTCTATCTATTCCTCTCATTATTTTACAAATTTCTATCAGGTCACTTCTCAATCTCCTACGCTCCAATGAGAAAAGTCCCAGCCTATCCATCCTTGCTTTATAACTCAAACCTTCCATACTTGGCAACATCCTGGTAAATCTGTTCTGAACCCTCCCTAGCTTGATAATATCCTTCCTATAACTGGACGACCAGAACTGGAGACAGTATTGCAAAAGAAGCCTCACTAATGTCCTGTACAACCTTGCTTGTTGTACCAAAGCACAATACCTCGCATTTATCCAGATCGAACAACATCTGCCATTTTTAAGTCCATTGACCCATTTGATCAAGATCCCTCTGTAGTCTCAGAAAACCCTCTTCACTGTCTATTATGCCACCAACTTTGGTGTACTCTGCAAACTTACTAATGCCTTCTATATTCTCAACAAGTCATTTGTATAAATCACAAACAAAAGAGGACCCAGAACCAATCCCTGTGAAACACTGCTGGTCACAGGCCTCCAGTTCAAAAAACAACCCTCCATCATTACTCTCTGTCTCCTGCTGTTGAGCCAATTATGTATCCAACTGGCGAGCTCACTCTGAATTCCATGTGACCTAGCTTTACTAATTAGTCTACCATGCGGAATCTTGTCAAAGGCTTTACTAAAATTCAAATAAACGACATCTACTGCTTTGCCATTATCATTCTTTTTGGAAACTTCCTCAAAAAAACTCAATCAAGTTTGTGAGACACGATTTTCCTTGCACGAAACCATGCTGACTGTCCCTAATCAATTTCTGCCTCTCTAATTGTCCACTAATCCTAACTTTTATAATCACCTCCAATAATTTACCCATTTGCCCATTTAGTCCATCTGGTCTAGCTGATTTATCCACCTTCAGACCTTTCAGCTTCCCCAGTACCTTCATCTTGATAGCCACTACACTCACATCGGCCTCCTGACTCTCTTGAAGTTCTGGTATGCTGCTAGTGTCTTGAACTATGAAAACTAATACAAAATCCCTATTTAGTTTCTCCACCATTTCTTTGTTCCCCGTTACTACTTCTCCAGCCTCATTTCCAGTAGTACAATGTCCACGCTTGCCTCTCTATTCCCTTTTATATATTTAAAATAAAACTTGCATCTTCTTTTACATTACTAGCTAGCTTATATCATATTTCATTTTCCTCCCCCTTATTGCTTTTTTCATTGCCTTCTGCTGGTTTTTAAAAGCTTCCCAATCCTCTAGCTTCCCACTAATCTTCACCACATTGTAAGTTTTTTCTTTTACTTTTACTTTTACTTTGTCCCTGACATCTATTATCAACCATGGTTGCCACATCCTCCCCTTAGTATGTTTCATCTTCCTTGGAATAGGAATTTCTGCTCTGCCTCCCAAATTACCCAAATAAAATGCTATTGATGATCCAGTCTTCCCTGCTTGGCTCCCCTTTCAATCAACTCTGGCCAGCTCCTCCCTCATGTCTTTGGAATTACTTTTATTCAATTGTAATACCGTTATATCTGATTCAAGTTTCTCTCTCTCAAACCGCAGGTGAATTTTATTAAATTATGGTCACTGGTCCTTAGGGTTTCTTCACCTTCTGCTGCCTAATCAAGTCTGCCTCGTTACATATCACCGAATCCAGAACTGCCTGTTCCCTAGTGGGCTCTAATATAAGCTGCTCCAAAAAAACCATCTTGCAGACATTCCACAAATTCCTTTTCTTGAGATCTGCGACCAACCTCATTTTTCCAGTCCCTCTACACACCCATGATTACTGTTATAGCACCCTTCTTAGATGCACTTTCTATCTCCTGCTTCATTCTCATCCCTATATCCTGACTACTGCTCGGAGGCCTGTACATAACTCCCATCAGGAACTTTTTTCCTTCTCTGTTCCTCAACTCTACTCACACGGATTCTACGCCTTCTGACCCTAAAATCACTTATGGCTGTCGACTTAATTTCATTTCTTACTAACAAGGCAACACTGCCTCCTTTGTCTATCTGTCTGTCCTACCTAAAACGCGAATCCTTAGATATTAATTTTCCTGCCCTGATCCCTTGCGGCCACATCTCTGCAATGTCCATAACACTGTATCTGCCAATTTCAATCTGCACTACAAGCTCATTGAACTCGCTTATTGCGTGCATTTATGTACAACACCTCTGTCCTTCATTCACTGCCCCGTTCTCATAGTTGAGCCTTATCTGTTGTGCCTGAAGTTAGACTTCTGATGCTGATGCTTTTCATTCTCTCTGTCCTACTATTTGTTCTGGAATTTTTAGCCCTCCCCCACTTTTAACTAGTTTAAAGTCCTTGTGACTTTGGTTTACCTCGATTTGCACAACCAGTTTATCTACCTTATTCTGAAAACTTTGTGCAGGAAGATACAAAGCCTCAAGGTTTGCTCTCTTATTGAGTTTCCCTAGAATTATTTTGGCTCCTTAGCACAATATGACATTCATACATTCTGTCCCACATTCTGTCCCGTTCTTTATTTTCTGATAACGACCAACCGCATTACTAACCAGCAATCCTGCTTTCTCCTTCACCTTTGACATTATAGTTTTCCATGCAATTGAACCCTCGCTTCCCTTAAAATAAAGCAAAAAGTGTTGATGCTGGTGAAATTAGCAGGCCTGGCACCATCTGTGGGAAGAAAGCAGAGTTAACATTTTGAGCCTAGTGACTGTTCATCAGAACTGTTAGCAACTAGCATAAAGCTCACCTCTCCACTTACCCTACCCACCTCCCCAACTTTGTCTTAAGCATAAATATACTACTTTTTCCTAGCTGCTAACAGTTCTGATGAAGAGTCTCCAGACTTGAAATGCTAAATAGTCTTCTTGCCACAGATGCTGCCAGACCTACTACCTTCAATCTAGAAGTAATCTATGATAAATAGTCAAATTAGCAATTATTACTAACCAATGAACATACAGTTTTCCCGTGTTGTCACTTTTTTTTTGTGCAGGGTCCCCATTCCTGGGCTTCTATTTAACCTGCTTTCTAAAACAAAACTTACTACTATGAGCCAACAGAAAAGAAGTAAAAAGCAACTCTTCCCCTCTGCACAGAATTCCCATGTTGCCTCCAAAAGTTCTCAAACTATATACTCACTCAGGTTGAGTGGGGTGAGACTCTGGATGAGATCTTTCCTTACTGACCACGCAAAGCTTACTGATCACTTCTCCATACAACCGTGTTTTCAAATACAATGGGCAAAGTGATTTTGTAGTTTTTAAAAATTGTTGCCAGTAAAATTACATGATATCAAAATCGACCTTGACGTGTTATGCCATGTGAAAGGGGCAATATAAAATGTCAAGTTTTGCTTCATGCGTAAATACAATTCTCTTGTTGAATGATGAACATAATTGCAATAAGCAATCTGTAAAAACAATGCAATGTTGCTCAAGTGCTTAAGATTGATGCTACTTACACACTTGTCCTCAGATCCTGTGACCAAGAATCTCCCACAGGGACTCAGGGCAATCTTGCATGGATGACAGCGATTGCGATGTCCTTCATATCGACGCACAGATCTGAAAGAACATCACTCACTGTCAATAGAGTTCTCTAGTTTTGACAAATATTTAATTCCAGATTACGTTTGCTTTCTTAATTAGGACATTGAGCTCTGCATGCAAAGCAATTATTAGAAAAGTTGTAAAGTTGATTTTTGCCTAGGTCTTGCTAGTCTGAAACACCTGATCCTGCCTGCTCTTGGAAGCTAAGCAGCCTCAGACCTGGTTAGTATCTGGATGGGAGATTGCCTGGGAATACCAAACGCAATAGGTTTTAAGAAGGTCCGATGCCTCAACTGATAGCCCTTTGGCCTCTGAACTGGAAAGTTGTAGGTTCAAGTCCCACTTAACATCTAGGGCCCTCTTGTGGTTCAAGTCCCCCCTGTGTCAGAGGTGCAGAATAATGTCTCTGAACAGGTTGATTAGAAAAATAGGCAAATTTTGATGTAAAGTGGATTCTACAGCTCAGCAGGCTTTTGTTTCTCCTATAGATACTTGGCAACTTCTTTGACTAGGAAGTGGCACCATCTCACCTTCTTCTACATCAACAGGTTCACAGCCTAAATGTAAATTCTTATTTTTTAAATGCTTGTCTTCATTTTCCAAAATACTCACAAAAACTTAAATGTAAGAGGCTGCATTTTCCCAGCACTATAGAGATTGGATTAGAGTGAAGGTTGGGACTGAGGAAAGAGAGGGGAAATTACATCATATTCTTGGGAGGCTATTGCAGTTAAGGGTCACAACCAGGTTGGTTAGCCAATTATCATAGAATCCCTACAGTGTGGAAACAGGCCCTTCGGCCCAACAAGTTCACACTGACCCTTGGAGCATCCCACCCAGACCCATCCCCCTCTAACCCACCTAATCTACACATCCCTGAACACCACGGGCAATTTAGCATGGCCAATCCACCTAGCCTGCACATCTTTGGATTGTGGGAGGAAACCGGAGCAAACCCATGCAGATACAGGGAGAACGCGCAAACTCCACACAGATAGTCGACTGAGAGTGGAATCGAACCTCGGTCCCTGGTGCTGTGAGGCTGCAGTGCTAACCACTGAGCCACCCTTAAAAATTAGGGCAATTATTCTCCAATTAAAGGTCAATTTGCACAGTTGAAGAACCACCACTGTTACCTCCATCATCCTCCCGCTTAGTTTGGAGGCCACAAGATCATTCAGGACCCCTGTCAACAGTCAGGATAACAAGTTGTGTGACCATCAGATCCAGAAAATCCATACAGCAATGTCAGAGCCACAAGGATGATGAGCCATAACCATGTCCATCGTTATTGTGCAGCTACTTTTCCCCTCCACCCAAAAGGCCGTCAGCTGTTTATTGTAAGAATTCAATACAGCCAACCCAGTGGGTGTCTTAATGTGGATCTATCCTCTTGCTTTCCTGCCTGCGTCAACAGAGCTTACCACTCCTGGTCAAGATGGAATTTGTTATGACTTCTTCAGAAGTTATATCGGGCTCAAAACATTCAGTCTTTTTTAATTTCCGCAAATGCTGCCAGAACCTGCTGAGGTTCTCCAGTATTTTCTGTGTTTGTGGAATTTATGAACCTATGTAAAGAAATGCTTTGATGCAGCTGCAGATTGAAATATCACAAACATGTCATTTACATATTGAAAGTATGCATATATATGTTATTAATAAACTCCATTATGCACTCAAATTTACCATTGAAATTCAGCAATCAAATGAGATCCTCTTCCTCAATGTATTAGTTGAGAATTTTAAATTTGAGTTTGATTTATTGTTACAAGAACAGACACAGTGAACAGTGTTGTTTTGCATGCAATACAGGCAGATCGTACCACACAAATTGCAGCAGGGTAGCAGAACAGGGTGCTGGATACAGTGTTACAGCCGCAGAGAAGGTGCAGACAGAAAGACATCAACATTATCATTTGACAGGTCCATTCAAAAGTCTGATAACAGAGGGGAACAAGCTGTTCTTGAATCTGTTCATAGATTTATTCAAACTTTTACATTTTCTGCCTGACGGAAGAGGGTGGAAGCGAGTAGTTGGAAAATGGGTTATTAACTACTATCTACTGAATGCCTATATTCACTGGCCTAGATACACCTTGGGATTCCTACAAGATCAATCTTATTGGCAACCTCTTATTGATGAATAGGGCCCTAGCCATCTACTCACTGTATCAGCTTAATGCTGAGATAGGGCATAGCAAACTATCCTTTGTGGTGATGGATGCACTTAATTCACTCATCACTTATTGTAGATCATGTATAGTCATGCAAGGTGTATGTTCACCACTTTTGGCCCTGAGCAGTGGACAGTCGCCTCAGATTACTCTGGAAGTAGAAGGGGTTTCAACAATTTGAACATCAGCTGGAGAACGGTTTCATGCTGCTACTATGCAGTAAATCCACAAGTGGTTTTCTCCACTAACAGGATGTTGCCATCAAGCCAAAAAGGCATTTGCCTACCACATAAATGAGTAATGTGATATATCAGTTTCAGTGCCAGTGTGATGCCACGTATGTATGTACAGCCCAATGACTGGCGGATCATGCTGCTCATGTTCAACCAGCTCACACCTGCAAGCCTCAGAAAAGTATATCCTCTGTTATGTGTGATTCTGCGATTGTAAATCATTTATCAAATAATCTGGACTGTGCTAAGAGTTTTACCAGAAACCAATTTAAGCTTATGAGTCAGGATCACAGTGTGATGCATTTGCGTGTGCTAGAAGCTACATACTTAAATACTCAGGATTCAGAATAATGTAAGCAAAAACAATTTGTATATCTGTTGCATCTCTTACAAAGAAAATAGTCATGGAGGCAGCCAAGCTCATCTATTAAGGAACAACATGACATTGTTTACTGATATGGCTCGGGAGATTATTTCGGCATTTTTTGGGTCTTACTGGAAGCATTGAAACAAATCTTTTCTATCTCCAAGTCAGTTTTGACCTACATTCTGCACATAGCCACAAAAAGCATTTCATTTCAGGAGGCTATTATAGAATATAAAAAGTAAGTTAGAGCTTTTAATAAGCTTAAAAAACAAGTGTTAAAAGCGAAGGGGAAAACCTAGTTGTGGAGTCTGAAACAACTACTGAATAAATAATTAACGGCAGTTTCCAGTGAACATCAGAAAGAAGGTGCACTACGGAGTTGTGAAGGAATTGATAAGATTGATATGGAAAGTAATTGTTTCTGTAAAAATGAACAGAATTCAAAATAGATAAATATCAGGGGCTGATAGTATGCACCAGACACACGAAAAAAAGCAAAATAGAGATAATGCAGACTCTAACTACAGCTTTTTAATCATCCTTGGAATTTGTGTATTAAATTAAGCCTTGGTATTGAGTAGTCAATTAATATTTATGTTTAAAGAAGGAGTGAAGGTTAAACTTGTTAAGACATCATGAAGATTTTGGGTAATCCCTGGGCTGGAAATTTGATTCAGCCTCTTATATAGCTGGTTAGGGGGATGTGTTAGATTTGTGCATCATTATGTTGAGGGCCTGAGGCTCCCCTGACACCGTTCTTTGGTCTTCAGTAGCACTCTGGACATCAACAGCAACTCACTGTCTCTAGGAAGAGCCACGAGATGGGTTAGCCACCTTTCAGCTGCCTTCAGTATATGCAAAGGCTGGGGAGCCAAAAGGGATGGTGGGGAGCATTTGGAATGCATGGGTCAACTGGCAGTGTCAAGGCCATTGTGAAAGTGAGTAATGAATAATGTGTGAGGCAGGACTGAAAGGGAGGGATGGTCCCAATCGGGATGAATTGGTGATGGAAGGAGGTCAGAAGGGAAGTGTGCAGGAGTCATTCGGGGAGCAGAAGTAACCATGAGAGAGCTAAGTGGAAAATGGTTACTGAAATACGCTCCTCCAGGCTCCACAGTAAAGTAAATATATTTCAGAAAGTTACAATTTTGGTAGTAGCCTTTGTGACCTGTGGTACCTATGTTACCCAAATAGATTTCTTTTTATTTCTGTATTATTTTCATAGCCATTTACTGGCAATTGTGCATCCATCATTGAATCATTGGGTATGTCCGACAGTACAGGCTATTTAACTTACAACCTGCGCTTTGGTATTTAAGCCTTCATATCTAAGGTAATACAATTTTACTTGAGCTTATATTTCATAGTTTCCTAAGTCAGGACGTACTTCCATGTCAGCTACTAAGTATGTGATGCATACAAAGGCACATACAGTTTAATTGGTAACTCTTGTGTCTTCACTGAGCTTTTTTGTTTCTCAGAACACCGCATTCACTCATTCGGTATGTTTTTTACAACAATCGATAATAGTTTCATGGTCACTACGACTGAGACTAGCTTTCAATCTGGTTTTATTAATTAATTGATTTTAAATTATACCTGATGCCATGGCAAGATTTTTAATCCTGACCGTAGAGATTTAGCCTTTTCCTCTGGATTACTACACCACTGACATTATGACTTTGTCATTGTCTAGACCACATTCCTTTACTGTGCTCATGCAAAAACATTCCAAGGCATCTGAAGCTAGAAATCTTTTATGCATGTCATACTTCCAAACCACATGCCCCCTCATGCTCCTTTTCACCGAGGGCAGAAAGGGGCAACTTCCTCTTTGAGGGTGAGCATTGGTTCTTCAAACGTTTGGTGACTCATAGCCAAGCAGCTGGCAGACCTGCTCATTTAATGACATTTTCCATGCGCAGGAAATCTGCCGAAATAAACTGGCAGGACAACATTTAGATAAATTGGATCCTACTGTTGCCAGCAGTGACTTGCTTTGCACTGTGTAAGATAGCAGTCTCAATCTTGCCACAATCTGAAGCTTGTGGCTGAAGAGGTTTTCAGCTTGATGAACTCCCCAAGATTAAATTTTGCGGTACTGTCATCAGTAAGGCAAGAGTCCAGGCATGGATTTGTTCACTTGCAGTTAAAAATATTTATGTCTATGTAATGTCTCTCAGAAACGACCCAAGTTACTTACATATAAATGACTAGTTTAAACTGTGGTTGTTATGTAGGAAAATTCAGGGGACTAAAAATAAGATGCTTTTTAGCTTTTCTCATGCTGTCTGGATGTCATGCTGAGTTTGACATTCTACTTTCCTCTTCCCATCATGATAGCTCTTAGTTCAAGTCTTAAAGTGGCTAAAAATTACTGGAGGAAAATTAAAAATTTTAATCACTGATTTTAGCATCAGTCTTGGCAAAGAACTGCAACAGGGGTAACAAGCGTGGGGCTGGATGAACACAGCAGGTCAAGCAGCATCATAGGAGCAGGAAAACTTGATGTTTCGGGCCGAGACCCTTCATCAGAAATTGGGGAGGGGAAGAGGCTTCTGAAATTAATAGGGAGAGAGGGGGAGGCGGATAGAGGATGGATAGAGGAGAGGATAGGTGGAGAGGAGGCAGACAAGTCGAAGAGGCGGGGATGGAGCCAGTAAAGGTGAGTGTAGGTAGGGGGGTGGGGAGGAGATAGGTCAGTCCAGGGAGGACGGACAGGTCAAGGGGGCGGGATGATGTGAGGAGATAGGAGATGGGGGTGTGGCTTGGGGTGGGAGGAGGGGATAGGTGAGAGGAAAAACAGGTTAGGGAGGTGGAGATGAGCTGGGCTGGTTTTGGGATGCGGTTGGGGGAGGGGAGATTTTGAAGTTTGTGAAGTCCACATTGATACCATTGGGCTGCAGGGTTCCCAGGCTGAATATGATTTGCTGTTCCTGCAGCCTTCGGGTGGCATCACTGTGGCATTGCAGGAGGCCCAGGATGGACATGTCATCTGAGGAATGGGAGGGGGAGTTGAAATGGTTGGCGACTGGGAGGTGCAGTTGTTTGTTGCGAACTGAGCGCAGGTGTTCTGCAAAGCGGTCCCCAAGCCTCCGCTTGGTTTCCCCGATGTAGAGGAAGCCACAATGGGTACAGCGGATGCAGTAATACCACATTGGCAGATGTGCAGGTGAACATCTGCCTGATGTGGAAAGTCTTCTTGGGGCCTGGGATTGGGGTGAGGGAGGAGGTGTGGGGGCAGGTGTAGCACTTCCTGCGGTTGCAGGGAAAAGTGCCGGGTGTAGTGGGGCTGGAGGGGAGTGTGGAGCGGACAAGGGAGTCGCGGAGGGAGTGGTCCCTCCGGAAGGCAGATGAGGGTGGGGAGGGAAAAATGTCTTTGGTGGTGGGGTCTGATTGCAGATGGCGGAAGTGTCGGAGGATGATGCGTTGGATCCGGAGGTTGGTGGGGTGGTACGTGAGGACGAGGGGGATTCTTTTTTGGTTATTATTGCGGGGACGGGGCGTGAGGGATGTGTTACGGGAAATGCGGGAGACACGGTCGAGGGCGTTCTCGACCACTGTGGGGGGGAAGTTGCGGTCCTTGAAGAATGAGGACATCTGAGATGTACGGGAGTGGAATGTCTCATCCTGGGAGCAGATGCGGCGGAGGTGAAGGAATTGGGAATAGGGGATGGCATTTTTGCAGGAAGATGGGTGGGAGGAGGTGTATTCCCGACACTGGCCCTAAACCCCACCTCTTTCTCCGTTACATTGATGACTGCATCGGTGCCGCCTCGTGCTCCCACGAGGAGCTCGAACAGTTCATCCACTTCACCAACACCTTCCACCCCAACCTGAAGTTCACCTGGACCATCTCCAACACTTCTCTTTCCTTCCTGGACCTCTCTGTCTCCATCTCGGGTAACCACCTAGAAACCGATGTCCATTTCAAGCCCACTGACTCCCACAGCTACCTGGAATACACCTCCGACACGCATCATCCTCCGACACTTCCGCCATCTGCAATCAGACCCCACCACCAAAGACATTTTTCCCTCCCCACCCTCATCTGCCTTCCGGAGGGACCACTCCCTCCGCGACTCCCTTGTCCGCTCCACACTCCCCTCCAGCCCCACCACACCCGGCACTTTTCCCTGCAACCGCAGGAAGTGCTACACCTGCCCCCACACCTCCTCACTCACCCCAATCCCAGGCCCCAAGAAGACTTTCCACATCAAGCAGATGTTCACCTGCACATCTGCCAATGTGTTATACTGCATCCGCTGTACCCATTGTGGCTTCCTCTACATTGGGAAATCCAAGCGGAGGCTTGGGGACCGCTTTGCAGAACACCTGCGCTCAGTTCGCAACAAACAACTGCAACTCCCAGTCGCCAACCATTTCAACTCCCCCTCCCATTCCTCAGACGACATGTCCATCCTGGGCCTCCTGCAATGCCACAGTGATGCCACCCGAAGGCTGCAGGAACAGCAAATCATATTCAGCCTGGGAACCCTACAGCCCAATGGTATCAATGTGGACTTCACAAGCTTCAAAATCTCCCCTCCCCCAACCGCATCCTAAGACCAGCCCAGCTCATCTCCACCTCCATAACCTGTTTTTCCTCTCACCTATCCCCCTCCTCCCACCTCAAGCCCCACCCCATCTCCTATCTCCTCACATCATCCCGCCCCCTTGACCTGTCCATCCTCCCTGGACTGACCTATCTCCTCCCTACCCCCCTACCTACTCTCACCTTTACTGGCTCCATCCCCGCCTCTTCAACTTGTCTATCTCCTCTCCACCTATCCTCTCCTCTATCCGCCTCCCCCTCTCTCCCTATTTATTTCAGAACCCTCTTCCCCTCCCCCATTTCTGATGAAGGGTCTAGGCCCGAAACGTCAAGTTTTCCTGCTCCTATGATGCTGCTTGACCTGCTGTGTTCATCCAGCCCCACGCTTGTTATCTCGGATTCTCCAGCATCCGCAGTACCTTTTATCTCTCAACTGCAACAGGGCTTTAGCCATTCTTTGCCAACACTAACTATTACCTTGGGCCAACTGGTTAATGTTCCTCTTGTCCATTTCCTTCCTCTACAGTTTTTTTGCCCAAAGGCAGCTCTGATCTCCACTATGGAGCATGGAGTCAATTGTCAAATCAACCCCAGCCAGATCAGGAATCAAACCCCATGCTGTTGGCACCAATCTGATTCAAACTTGCCATTTCGCTAAAAGAACCAACCAGCCCCTCCAAGGACTCCAAGTTGGTGTGCCAATATTGTATTTTTATGAGTATGCTGTAGTTTGGAACTTGGGCAGTGACAGTAGAGGCTCCGGTTTCTTTCCATCACGTAGCCAATCAGGAATCTGTTCTGCTTTTACCACCTGCCAACAGCACATTTGTAAGGATTTACAAGTTGATACTCAGCCTATTTGACTACATTCAGAAAGCACTTTCTTTAGCCATTAAATGCCAGAGTTAGACTTGACCCTGACCTGCTACCATGCCCCCCACAAGACCTCTTCTTAACCACATTAAGGACGGAAATTCATTTAGGGCCATTTTCTGAAAGAGACATCGAATAGGAAGTCCAAAATTAAATGAACTTTTATGATCCACCCTAATATGATGCTCTGCATAAAACTTTGATAATATTTTCTTCAGAGGTTTTACTTCTTTAAGGGCACAATATAAATTGTTGTTTTGTTGTTAGGAAATGCATTCAGGGCAATAGTGTTACCGAATCAGTTAATCAACAATCAAAGAACAAAAAGCATCATTTTACAGAAAACATGGAAATCCACGAAGAAATCCAGTCCAACAGGAAGGAAAATCAGATGACAGTTGTGCCTAATGAGAACATTTATGAATTTAGACCTGATGACTGCTCTGATATAGAGCACATAACTCAAACAGCTCTGCACTCAGCTAAAAGGTTCATTTTGGCGATGTGAGTAACTCTTTTAGGATGATAAGTGAAGAACGCTGAAGGGATTAGAATAATATTTAGAAACAAAAAAATTGAGAATTCTGAACTTTTTCTAAGAAGATTGAAAATTGCTCAGTTAATATTGTTCTGAATTATGCAAACAAACCCAAAAGTGTACCAAGTTGTAGAGTGATGACAAAGAATGTTGAATGCAGCTGTTTATGATTGTCAATAATAGCAACAAACACATAAATAAATCCTTTGGGCTTCTTGGAACTATCAGGAGAATCAGAGTTCAATGTTTGTTTGTTCTCAGTATGCTAACAGTACAGAACTGAACAGCTTTAGTGGCTATGTATGCACATAAAGATTTTCATGAATAAAGTATATTTTTGAAAATAAAGAAAGCACGTACATAAATCCTATGTGTCTTTAAGTTATACTGCACAATACTATCATATGAAAGGTTTCATTGGTTAAGAAACTGCATTGCTCATAATCTTCACAGAATTATGAACATAGAAACATAGAAAATAGGTGAATGAGTGGGCCATTCAGCCCTTCGAATCTGCACCACCATTCAATATGATCATGGCTGATCATGCAATCTCAGTATTTCATTCTTGCTTTCTCTCCATACCCCTTGATCCCTTTAGCTGCAAGGGCCACATCCAGCTCCCTCTCGAATAATAATGAACTGGCCCTAACAGCTTCCTGTGGGAGAGAATTCCACAGGTTCACAACTCTCTGAGTGAAGAAGTTCTTCCTCACCTCAGTCCCGAATGATTTACCTTTTATTCTTAGACTCTGTAAATAAAACAACAGGTTTCCACGCAATCACAAAATGTTGAGTGATCAAGTGCTAAAAATGTAAATAAATGACTTACATTTATATAGTGTTTCTCATGATTAGGTGTGTCCTAAAAGCACAGTTTAGTTCACAGTTTCCTTTCCAAGCTTCTCTAGATATTCAAGTTACCTAAACCAGTCACAAAATATATTCAAACCAAAATGACGATGACTGAGTGGTATTTTCGTTGCAGATAATGTTCTGGGGACCTGGCCCACACGCCAAAGTCCCCACCTGCTTCAGAAAGACCACCATCATCCCAGTACTTAAGAAAGCACATGCAGTGTGCCTTAATGACTACTGCCCAGCAGCTCTGACCTCCATAATCATGAAGTGCTTCAACAGGCTGGTCATGGCTCACATCAAATTCAATAAATATGTGGAATTAAGGATCTAATGATGACCATGAATCCGTTGTTGATTGGTGGGGAGAAACCCCTCTGGTTCACTAATATCCTTTCAGGAAGGAACCTGCCATCCTTACCTGGTCTGGCCTACATGTGACTCCAGACCCACAGTAATGTGGTTGACTCTTAACTTCCCTCTGGACAATTAGAGATGGACAATAAAAGCTGCTTTAACCATCGACACCCTCATCCCGTGAATGAATAATAAAAAAAATACCATTTTTGTTTGCCATGTCCTAAACTATACATTTTACAAAATTATAACTTGATAGTCTTTGTTATGATAAGAATTCCAGGCTAACAATATAGCAGTTTGAATGGTCAATAGGTTTGCTGTGCCTGAGAAATGCATGAGAACTTATGCAATGTGTGGTGGAAAAGTCCCAGTGAAAATGAAATTCATATTCCCACCGTTGTCACACCGCATACTTGGATCATTGACATCCTCCAAACTCTTTGTTAACTTAAAAAAAACTACAAAAAGCTCACTGGAAACATAAATTTATGTAAAATCAATAAAGTCTGTTGTGGCCACAAGTCAAAAACAACGCACTGTAGCACTCAAGAGAAGGCCCATAAATCGGCTGTAGCGGTTAGCTTTAGTTCTGGAGACACATGTCATATCCACCTATGGACCTATATGCATATTCCATGCAATGATCTTTCACAGAAACCTGATCTGTTTTAGACAGGATAAAGAAGTATTTTATATATTGCATTATATATTACTTACTGCAACATTCAGCTTTTATCTGTCAAGGAGTGTATAATTTAGAACAACATTAACAGAACTGCTGGTAAGGCCAACAGGAAAATAAATTGTTTATTCAACAATGTGACAGTCAAACTGTGTAGACTGAATCAAATATCCATTATCCAAGAAGAAAGAATCACAATTTCAGTTATGTTTTGGTACCTTTGTGATAAAATTCTAGATTGATCTTTGAAAAGATTTGAGTAATGCTTCTGCAATGGTACAATCTGCACACAGGCGAGTTACAAAGTCTGAACAATCTTAGATAGTCCATTGTTCCAAAGAATTCATATCGGACTCGAAACGTTAATTCTCTTTCTCTGTCCAGAGATGCCACCAGGCACGCTGAGCATTTCCAGCACTTTCCATTTTTATTTTGTATTTTTTTATCCCTCCCTGATGCACTGAATGCTTTCTATGCTCAGTTCGAGCAGAATGCCAGTGGTACGGTGTCACCTGCCCTGAAAGCCCCAAACGCACCTGTGCCCACTGTCACTGCTGCCGATGTCAGATCAGTCTTCCTGGGAGTCAACCCAAGGAAAGCGATGGGCCCGAAAGGAGTGTCCAGCTAAGTACTTAGATTCTGTGCATACCAACTAGTGGAGGCATTAACTGACACCTTCAACCTTTCCCTCCCACACGCCAAAGTCCCCACCTGCTTCAGAAAGACCACCATCATCCCAGTACTTAAGAAAGCACATGCAGTGTGCCTTAATGACTACTGCCCAGCAGCTCTGACCTCCATAATCATGAAGTGCTTCAACAGGCTGGTCATGGCTCACATCAAATCTAGTCTCCCCACCTGCCTTGATCCTCTACAATTTGCCTACCGACGTAACAGGTCCACAGAGGATGCCATTTCCCTAGCCCTGCATTTATCTGGAACACCTGGACAACAAGAACACCTACTTCAGACTTCTGCTTGTCGATTACAGCTCTGCCCTCAACACCATTATCCCCTCCGGACTGATCTCAAAACTCTGACAACTAGGTCTTGGCTCACAATCAGCAACTGGATCCTCAGCTTTATGACTCATAGATCGCAATCAGTGATGGTAGTTAACTGCACCTCCTCCACGATAACACTCAACGCTGGAGCCCCCCAAAGATGCATTCTTAGTCCCCTACTGTACTCCTTGTACACCCATGATTGTGTTGCCAAATTCCACATGAACACTATCTATAAGTTTGCTGACAACACTGCAGTGGTAGGGCGGACATCAAACAAATCAGATGAGGGAAGGATCAAGATTGGTTTTGATGTCTTCATAAAAATGAGAACATCAAATCTGCACTATCACTCAATATCTAGGGCAACAAATGCATAGTGAACATTTAAGAAAGTGGGCTGCTATCCGTAAGACTGAAAAGCAGCAGAATTCAATGACTTCAAGAAAGAAGCAGAGAAGAACATTAGAAAAAATATCATTACTTAGGTATCTCCTTTTTAAGTCTAATCAGGTAACTATTAACTATCTGAGATAACAAGGTGTAGAGCTGGATGAACACAGCAGGCCAAGCAGCATCAGAGGAGCAGGAAAGCTGACATTTCTGGTCGAGACCCTTCTTCAGAAA
>JAHRHZ010000018.1:7400225-7423035 GCA_024137785.1 Ginglymostoma cirratum
CCTGCTGTGTTCATCCAGCTCTACACCTTGTTATCTCAGATTCTCCAGCATCGGCAGTTCCAACTATCTCTGTAACTATTAACTATCATCATTTTCCTAAAAACAAAGGCGACAGTGCAGTGACTGTTTCATGAGAGAAATATCTTCTGGTCATAGATTATTTGTGTTCTCCTTCTTGGCTGTAAACTAGACAAGGTGAAAAGCTTACGTGCCTCCACAAGGATACAGGCTCATCAGTATGAGTGAGTTATAGTTGACATTCAGCACATTCTGTCTATGCTACCTGTTTGACTTGAACTTAAATTTATGAGAAGCCTACTTCATGAGCAGCACGTTAGCTCAACAATTAGCACTACTGCCTCACAGTGCCAGGGACTCAAGATCAATTCTAGCCTCGGCAACTGACTGTGTGGAGTTTGCACGTTTTCCCCATGTCTGTGTGGGTTTCTGCCAGTTGCTCCAGTTTCCTCCCACAGTCCAAAAATGTGCAGGTTAGGTAAATTGGCCATGCTAAACTGCCCATAGTGTCTGGGGATATGTAGAATAGGTCAGTTAGCTGTGGGAAATGCAGGGCTACAGGGGAGGGGCGTTAGTTGGTGTAGAATTGTTGGGCCAAATGGCCTGTTTCCACACTGTATGGATTCTATGATTCAGTAATATCAACTGCGCTATGATAAAGTGCATGGAGAATTCCCTCCTTTGTTGGTTTTGCTTTGCTGCCTCACCTGAAGGTGGAAATGACAATTTCATACATTCATTCTGCAGAAGGCTTTTCTTTTACTTCCTTATGGGATGTGCAAGTCACTGGCTAGGCTAGCATTTATTGTCCATTCTTAGTTGTGGTTAAGGAGGGGATACTGAGCTGTCTTCTTGAATCACTGCAGTCCATTTGCTGTAGGTACATCCACAATGGCATTAGGAATGGAATTCCAGGATTTTGACTGAGTGACACAGAAGAAACAGTGACATATTTCCAAGTCAGGATGGTGTGTGAATTGGAGGAAAACTTCTGAATTAGCTTCATTGTCATATGTACTCAAACGAGTATGGTGAAAAGTTTATAAGTCGCCGCTTATAGCGCCATCTCAGGTACAAAAGTACCTACATACAACCCTTAGTTACAGTATAGAGAAACGAAGAAATAAAAAGTTACATTACAGTTAAGTACAGTATAATCATAGGTCAGAGAAAGCAAGAAGCAATGTTAAAAAGGCAAACATCTCAGTCTCTCTCCACAGGCATGCTGCAGCAGACCAGCGTTGGAGGCTTCCTTGTGATCTGACTGCTGGCTGCCGCCACGCTCCACGCTGGGCCATTGATCGCTGGCATCCTGGCTCTGGCCACTGTCATCTCCGCTATAGCCGTTGGCGTTTCTGCTGACCCCGCTTCGGAGGCTGGAAGTTGGAGGCTGGGATCGGGTATCCAAGGCCAAGAGAAGGGAGAGAATGGAGGAGAGAGGGAGAAAAAAGAAAAAGACAAGGAAGAATAGGCAGAGCAGAGAAGCTGCAGCTGGAGCGTCCTACTCCGCCGCCATCTTACCACGTTCAGTACCGAGTACTGAAGGTGGGCAGCGTTCCCACATGTCTACTTCCTGTTGTGGCCAAATCAGTGCAGCAGAGTTGCTCAGTAGTTAGCACTGCTGCTTCACAGTGCTAAGGACCTGGGTTCAATTCCATCCTCGGGCGACTGTGTGGAGTTTGCACATTCTCCCCGTGTCTGTGTGGGTTTTCTCCGGGTGCTCTGGTTTCCTCCTACCGTCCAAAGATGCGCAAATTAGGTGGACTGGCCATGCTAAATTATCCATGGTGTCCAGGGATGTGTAGGTTAGAGCGTTAGCCATGGGAAACGCAGGGTTAGAGGGGTAGGGTCTGGGTGGGATGGTCTTCAGAGGTTCGGTGTGGATTCGTTGAATTGAAGGGCCTGTTTCCACACTGTAGGGATTCTGAATGAAAAAAAGTTCCCCTTACACAGGCCACAGGAGACCTCAGGTATACAGGTTAACCTCACTTTTATTCAAACAACCTCAGTCTTAGACTGGCTAAACAAAAGGCTGTCGGATGCTCTGTCCAGGCTCTGTCCCACACCTGTCTATGACATGCAAAAAAATTTTAACCTTTGATTTCATTTTTGTACAAGAAACACAAATCTTCCATCTTAGATCATTTTCTTAATCTGTCTGCATGAATCTGCTTATACTCTCTAGTTTGCGCTCAAGATTGATACAGGCCTTAGGAATGCAGTGTTGATAACCCAGAGAACATCAAACAGTACGGCACAGGAACAAGCCCTTCAGCCCACTGTGTCTGTGCTGACCATGATGCCATTCTAAATGAAATGCATCTGCCAGTATATAATCTACATCCCCACATTTCCTGCCTATTCATGTGTCTGTCTAAATGTCTCTTAAATATTGCTATCATACCTGATTCAACCACCTTGCCTGGCAGCATGTTCCAGGCATCTACCACCTTCTTCGCACAAAATGCCAACTGCGCCTGCTCTCATTCTGATTTTCCTCTGAATGTGCATATGTCCCTGAAAAATTGTCGTGGGATGTTTTCATTGTTAGTGGTACTGTGCAGATAGTGTCATAACCTTTCAAAATAATCCTTTCAATATGCATATACTATTAATAATAATTTTGCTACATCCACCAAAAAGCAAACAGTCTGGTAACCTCAAGTAGAAAAAGCAAAACACCAAATACAAGAGCCTACTGAATCGCGTGCTATGAACATCAGCTTCTGGAAGGCAAGGAGGAACACCAAGTTCAAGTGAACCACAGCTGACAGCATCAAAAGAAATTGTTTCATTCCTTGAAATCTGCAAGGCCTGGCGCACAGTGAGAACCCACGAAACTGGTAAAAGTAAAATGAGTCATTGTTTCCTAGCAATGCTACAATGATTTCTTGCCAAGCCTGCCCACAGCAATACTGGCTTGAGAACAATTTTTTTTTCAGAACTGTAACAACAGTCACTAAATATTAAACATAGCTTCTTATGAGACAATGACAACTGTCTATATCTTAGGTTCTGAAATCCAACCTGTTTAGAAATAATAGTTGGAGAGCTGAGCAATGAATTCATTGAAATTAGCAGACCTGCAAATTGTCCTGTTAACCTATCTTTCATTCTTTTTTATGATGTAAAGACACAATACATCTGAAATATTTATTTTTGACATATTCTAATCCAGTCTATGGCTTAGTAATTGGTTGGGAGATAGGGGCTAGAAAGTAGGAATAAAGGGAATATTTTGTGGTTAGTGGAGATATGATGAAAGATGTTCCTCAGGGTTTTGTACTAGGTTCTCAGCTTTTCACAATGTATTTCAATGACTGGGACTAACGAATAGAGAGTTATACACCCCAGTTTGTTAATAGCAGTGTTAGTGAACACGATGTGTTGCACAAGAAATTACAAAGGTAGAGTGACTGACTCCCAGGATTTTATTTTGAAAAAATTGTAGTTCACACATAACATAATTAGTGCAGTAACTGCAGTCATTATGGTAACTTGTTCTATGCTGAAATAACATGAACTGCAACAGATCAACACATTTAAAAGTAGATAAATGAATCATTTTCACCTTTCCAAATTAAAAGGCTTCCAACAATAGCCAGATAAACATTAATATAGACTTAGAAGTAGTTTGTGAAAACTGGTGACAATTTCCTGGTGTTAGCCAGAGGGAGGGCAATCGTCCACCAGAATGAGAGAAAGAAGGAGGAAAATCTAACATAGGTTTTAGTGGGGCTGGATTTTACATCTCACATCCTTCAGAATGGGTTGTAGGCACGAGATTCCATTGGTACTTGGCTCACTGCACATATGACTGCCCTGCTCTGCCACAAGTTTACCTGTGGCAGAGGAAGTGTGGGAGGCATGTCTGCCTATGTGTCAACTGACGCCCTTAATTGGCTTCCTAGGGACCTTTTTCCACTGCCACTGCAGTTTAGCAGTAATAGGAGTGGCCCATACCAAGAATCTTTCAACCTAGCATCCTTCACTGTGCTGGTTGATAGCAGATAAGGTGGCAATTTAACAGACGACCAAGAGTCATTTGGAGCTCTCTCTTGCCAAGGTATTCCCCCTACATCCCCAGAGCTATGTCGTAATAGGTTGGTTAGAATTATCTGCAGCGTGCTCCTTGCCATTTGGGACTGGACGCAGTCCTGGCATGGTCACAGCTTCCAAAGATGGTGCTGAGATTGGAGATCTGCCAGCCATTTAAATAGTTAGCAGCCCTCAGAAGTAGAACTTTCTGTACAGGAAGTGTGAACAGGGCACAGAAGTTTCACTTTAAACCATTTAAAGGTGCAACTTCCGGGGGTGCACCATTAAATCTAGCCGATGACGATGAAACTGTAAAGCACTTTGCAGCCTCCTGAAATCACGAAAGGTCCTGCAAGCCTTCCATTGTACTTTGTAAACCTTTCAAAATTTTGTAACTGACATTAATCCTCCATCTACACTCAAGTCTCTTAGTGGGCAGTTATGGAGCACACTTGCAGATACAGAACATTTTTCAGTAATCTTTAAACATACGGTGGTAATTCAGAACAGGCTACTTCCACAAATAGGAAAATTCAATTATTCGTAGTCCTGTGGTTGGCATAGGCCGAAGCTGATCCATTCATCTTGCCACAACCTCTTGATTTTCCGTAAGGTTTAAGGATTAAGAAGGACACCAACAGTCAGTTTAACATCCCAGTACTACTGTTTGCTGTGTATTTAATTAATCTACAAATGGCTTTGCTAAAATCTAAACTTCTTACATATTTGTATGACAGATGGGTTAGATTTTAACTTGAGCCATCTGGTGCATTCAGGGCAGAAGTAGCTCAGAAATAGTTTAGTCTCATTCGTGCTAACATTTTCACGGGCCTTCTACTGAAATGCCCGTTTCAGATTGTAGGACCTTTTAATGTCAGAGACTGCCCTTTAACTTTGAAGTCCTATGACACAGGTAAGACCCCAGTCATCCCCTTACAATGAAATGTTCATGTGCCATGGGTACCCCATGATAACAAGCGTTTGTACGCTCTGCTTAATTTAAGCTAGTTTTGGATTTGTAGCATAGCATAAATATTAATTGAGCTGTATTATGTCAGGAATAGCACAAGAAACCTATTTATGACATGATTTTGATGGCCCAAATACGAAACTCTCCCTTGGAGGTCCGGAAAGGAACAACTGGAGTCTCAGTCCTACAGCTTGTCTCAGAGGTGTTTTTAAATTAATATATTTTTTCACTTTTCCTTTCGGTCTCAATTCTCTCTGTTAATCTGGTCTTTCTTTCCCTCTCATTTTGTCCAGCATCTAATTCAACGCTACATAACAGATCCCTTTTTTTGGGCTATTTCTTTCTCAAACCTTAAATCTCACTTTAAAGAGATAGACTGTTTAGCTAGTTGTTCAACAAAGCCTCAGATGCTTCATTGTCCATGACACAATGTGATGAGCTTGCACTTCCAGTAGCTTGAAGGGCAAAAGTATTTTCAAGCCAGTAGGCGAGGGGAGAAAAATCTAACTAATGGGACAGACTGCAAGATGCCCTGTTCTAGTAAATTCCGGGCCATAACTTGAAGATTGATTGGAGACATCAGGACTGGTTTCCTTAGAGAAAAGAAGGCAGAAGAAATTTGATTGAGGTATACAAAATGATAAGGCATCTGGACAGAGTGGATAGGGAGAAACTACTCTCTTTCATGAAGAAATTGAAAACAAGAGGGCATCAATATAAGTAAAAACGACATGAGGATGTCCTTTTTTATGCAACAAGTAGTTGGAGTCTGGAATACAGGTCTATGGAATAAGATTCTGTTTAAGCATTGAAAGTGAATCTGAAAAGGATGAGCAGGGTTTCGGTGAAAGCAGAAGGATAACTCTGGGTGAATTGCTCATTTGGAGGGTGTAGTGACTGGAACCAGATGCACCTTGTTGATCATAAGGTCCTTGATTGGGGTTATTAACCCACACTAATCAGGAAACCTGGCTGGTCCATATAAACAGGGATCTTAGAATCTCCTGAGTTCAGGAGACTAACTCTGAGCTGGCTGGTCACAGCCTGTGTATAGTGCATAAATAAATAAAGGGTGACTTGATGATGGGATACCGGCCTCTGTGCAGTTATTTCAGAGTGCTTGCACAGATATAATGAGCTGAAAAACCTCCTTTCATGATGTATCAATTCTCAGATTCTGTGATTATTGTTAATGTGTTTACCCATTATGTAATACTCATTGATTTGCCAGTTGAATTGATTTATCTTTTAAACGTGAAATAACTCCACAGCAGCCAGTACTCTGTCACCAATTCGCTCTTTATTTACACATGGAGAGTTCTTGACACTGATCCAGCTCTCTCTCAGAGTGAACAAGATGTCTGACATTGTATTTGTCTTCTGAACTGCCAACTTGAACCTGCATGTCAACTGTAGTGATTGGGACCATGGCCAGGTGAATCTCATTGATTATGAGATTCT
The DNA here is from genome assembly GCA_024137785.1 of Ginglymostoma cirratum. Classification (NCBI taxonomy): domain Eukaryota; kingdom Metazoa; phylum Chordata; class Chondrichthyes; order Orectolobiformes; family Ginglymostomatidae; genus Ginglymostoma; species Ginglymostoma cirratum. The sequence goes on from JAHRHZ010000018.1 coordinate 7,406,713, forward strand.
TGATTGGCCTAGGTAAACAACATCAATCAGGGATCCCTGCCTGACCAATATAAACTGGGGATTGAGACCATCTCCTCAGTCTAGGGATTGGTTTTGAGCTGTTTGGTGACAGCCCTACAGTGCACATGCAAATAAAGGGTGATTGGGTGATTGGGTGATTGGGTGATTGGGTGATTGGGTGATTGGGTACTGGCCTCTGTACAGTTATTTCACTAACCTTAAGAGACTCCAAAGCCTCTCCCCATTTATAACATAGTCTACATCTCTAATCTTCCTACCAAAGTGCACAACCTCACACTTTCCCACATTGTATTTCACCTGCCTGTTCTTTGTCCACTCTCCTGACCTGTCCACGTCCTTCTGCAGCCTCCCCCCTTCCTCAACACTACCTGTCCCTCCATCTATCTTTGTGTCATCTGCAAACTCAGTAACAATACCCTCAGTTCCTTCATCCAGATCATTAATGTATAATGTGAACAGTCGTGGTCCCAACATGGACCCCTGAGGAATTCCATTAGTCACTGGGTTGCTATCCTGAAAAAGACCCTTCTATCCCCACTCTTTTCCTTCTGCCAGTCAGCCAATTTTCTATCAATGCCAACACCTTGCACCTATGGGCTGTTATTTAGCAGATTCTTGTGCAACACTTTGTCAAAGATCTTCTGGAAATCCAAATAGATCACAGAGATCTCTCCTTTGTCTAACCTCCTCAAAGAATTCTAACAGATTTGGCAGGCAATGACTACCCCTTGATGAATCTATGCTGACTCAGCCCTATTTTACCATGCGCTTCCAAGTACCCTGCAAACACAACCTTAGTAATAGACTCTAAAATCTTACCAATGACTGGAGTCAGACTAATTGGTCTGTAGTTTCCTGTTTTCTGCCGCCCTCCTTTCTTAAAAAGGGGTGTTACATTTGCTATTTTCCAGTCCTCTGGGACCCTTCCAAACTCCAGTGATTCCCAAATAATCACCATTTATTCCTCCACAGTCTCCTCAGCTATCTCCTTCAGAACTCTGAATGTAGTCCATCCAGTCTGTGTGATTTATCCACCTTCAGACCTTACAGATTCCCCAGCACCTTCTCCTTTGTGCTGGCTACTATACTCATGCCTGTCCCCGACTCTCTTGAAATTCTGATATGCTGCTGGTCTTCCACTGTGAAAACTGATGCAAGCCACCTATTGAGTCCCTCCACCTGTTCTTTGTTCCCCATTACTACTTCTAGAGCCTCATTTTCCAGCGATTCAATGTCCATTCTTCCTCTCTCTTACATTTTGGGTTTGTAAAAAAAATGCAATCTTCTTTTATATTATTAGCTAGATTTTTCTCATATTTCATTTTCTCCCCCTCATTGCTTTTTTAACTACCCTCTGCCAGTTTTTAAAGGCTTTCCATACTGCTAGCTTCTCACTAATCTTCACCATATTGCGCACTTATGCTTTTGTGAAGTCCCTGACTTCCCATGTCAGCCACGGTTGACTCGTGTGCCCCTTAGTATGTTTCTTCTTCCTTGGGATGAATTTCTGCAGTACCTTCCAAATAATCCCCAGAATCTCCTACTCTTGCTGCTCTACTGTTCTCCCACCTAGGCTCCCCTTCCAATCAACTCTGGCCAGCTCCTCCCTCATGTCTTTGTAGTTACCTTCACTCAATGGTACTATGATGGTACATCTGATTCAAGTTTCTCCCTTTCAAAGTGCAGGGTGAATTCTATCAGTGATTATGGTCACTGCCCCCTAGAGATTCCTCCACCTTGAGATTCCTCCACCTTAAGCTCCCTCATCAAGTCTGTCTCACTATACATCAGCAAATACAGAACTGCATGTGCCCCAGTGAGCTGTACCACAAGCTATTCCAAAATAACCATCTCATAAACACTCCAAGAATTCCTTTCCTTGAGATCCACAACCAACCTGGTATTCTGAGTCTACCTGCATATTGAAATCCTCATGATTGGTGTAATATTGCCTTTCTTACATGCCTTTTCTATGCCCTGATTTATTTTCTTCCCCACATGTTGACTACTGCTAGGAGGCCCGTACACAACTTCCATTTGGGTCTTTTCTCCTTCGCAGTTCCTCAACTCTACCAACAGAGATTCTACAGCTTCCGACTCTGTATCACTTCCTGCTATCGATTTAATTTCATTTCTTACTAACGAAGCAACCCCGCCCTTTTGCCCTTCTGACTATCCTTTCAATGGGGTATGTGTCCTTGGACATTTATTTCCCAGTAAAGAAAATATTTAATTTCTTTGCATTTCCTCATTACTGAAGAAGTATCCATCAGCTATGTCACTTCTGAGTTGCTGTTGTGTTTACAGTGAAGTATTCTAATGAGTTTTCAAGCAAATATTGGTATAAAATTGGCACAGGAGGATCAGGCAGCGCAATAGTTCAACTTATGAAATTCGTTGCCAATATTTCCGTTACAGTAAATTCCAGACCAATCAGTGATTAAATCTTTAGTTCCAATAATAACAGCCTTTCTGCATATCTAATTATATTTTAAATACAAGTCTAGTCATGTTAGACAATGATAGACATATCATAGGAACAATTTTAAGTATAATGTTATTTTGAGGGTCAGCCAAATAAAACTGTATTTAAACTCTAAGTAGTCAGCTTGAATGCATTTCAAAAAGTTCAATGAAATATTCTAATTGGGTATTACTGCAGTTAGGAAGGGTGTTTGATAGAAATCAGCTGTAAAAATCTACAGTAACCAGTTTCAATTGACACCAGCATTAAAACCACAAGGTCAACAGATTTTTTGCATGCAATAGCTGTATTGAAATATGGTGGAAGTCTAATGGACGGGTTTGGTGTTAGAAGTCACAAAAGCAGAGCCTGACATACTTTGTGAACTTTATCTGAACCCCGCATACATTATATACTACGAATCAGTTGGTGTTTTTGATTGTGAAGATTCTCCCTCCTGAAACAACTTTCTGCTGCGTTAGAAATCTGTGGGATGAAAAGAACCTGGTTTATCCAATTCCTTTTTGAAAACAACAACTGAACTTGCCTCCACTACAGACAGACTGTGCATTCCAGATCCTAACCACTCATAAAGTAGAAAAGCTTTTCCTTGTGCCATTGTCTGTTGTTTTACCAATTCCCTGTGTGACTCTACGTCCTTTGATTCACACTCCTTTCACCTGTCTACACTGCCTACATTCCTCATAATTTTGAACACCTCTATCAAATCTCCTCTTTTCTCTTCTCTTAGGACTACTTCTCCAGTCTAACCCTATAACTGCAGTTCCTCATCTCTGAAAACATACTGGAAATCTTTTTTGGGACCTCTAAATCATTCACAAAGTGTGATGTCCAGTCTGTTTAAAGTTAAATGACAAGATGACTGTACTCTTTATTTTACAACAAATGCTTTATAAATTTTCCCTGAACATAAAGAAAGCAGACAAGCTAATGGCAAGAGCACATCTGCTGCACTCTGTACTTTGGGTCAAATATCACCAAAATACGATTCCAAAAAAGAGTAGAAAAGCCATAATCTGCAAAAGCATTCACTTTTCATTTCAAATTATCTATTTACCCAGCTGCTTACAATTTTCTCCAACAAAGCAAATGTGATCTTTTACATTAACACTTGCACTGCCAACGATCAAATTCAATCAGCGTGCTTGCCATAAGAAATTATCCCTTTATTGGGGAAGAATGATTTAAAGGTTGGAAGCAAAGATAAAAGCAACAGTTTAAAACTTAACCTGTTCAACAAGAATGAGGTGAATTCAGGTCAGATGCACAATTTATACTGAATTTACAGTCCTTTTACATAAAAGCAGAGAAAATGGGGGCAGGAGTTGGCCATTTACCACTTCAAGCCTGCTCTGCCATTCAATATGATCGCAGTTGATGATCGCGGTTGATCATCCCTTGGTATGCTGTTCCTTCTTTCTCCACATACCCTTTAATCCCTTTAGTCCGAAGAACTATATCAAACTCTTTTTAGAGAACATTCAATGTTTTGGCATCAACTGCTTTCTGTGGTAGACAATTCCAGAGGCTCACCATTCTCTGGGTAAAGAAATTTCTCCTGATCTCAGTCCTAAACAGCATACCCTGTATTCTTGGACTCTGACACCTGGATCTGGACTCCTTGGGCATTGGGAACATCCTTCCTGCATTTATCCTGTCTAATTCTGTTAGAATTTTATAGGTTTCAAAGTAAAACCTCTCATTCTTCTAAACTCCAGTGAATATAGTCCTAACCGATTCTCTTTTCATACATCAGTCTTGCCATCCCAGGAATCAGTATTTTAAACCTTTGTTGCGTTCCTTCCATAGCCAGAACATCATTCCTCAGATTAGACCAAACTTCACACAATACTTCAGGCATGGTCTCACCAAGGATCTGTATAACTATAGTAGGACATCCCTGGTCCTGGGCTCTTGGAAGGACAACACACCATTTGCCTTCTTCATCACCTGCTGCACCTGAATGCTTACTTTCAGATTGATGTACAAGGGCACCCAGGTCTTGTTGCACCTCCCCGTTTCACGACCTATCACTATTCAGATAATAATACGCCTTCCTGTTTTGCTACCAAAATAGATAACCTCATACTTATCCATATTATATTTCATCAATCATGCATTTGCCACCCAATCAATTTGTCCAAATCACACTGAGGCTTTGTGTCATCTGCAAACTTGCAGATATTACATTTAGTTTTCATATCTTTATCATTAATATATATTGTGAACAGTGAGAACGAAAGCACTGATCTCTGCAGCACCTCACTAATTGCTGTATGTCATTCAGAAAAGGGCCCCTTTATTTCTACTCTTTGTCCCCTGTCTGTCAACCTATCCATGTCAGTACACTACCCCCAATCCAATGTGCTTTAATTTTACATGCTAATCTCTTATTTGGGACCTTATCAAAACCTTCTGAAAGTTGAAGCAAACCATATCCACAGGCTCCCCTTATCAATTCTATTAGTTATGTCCTCCGAAATCTCCAGCAGATTTGTCAAGCATTATTTCCCTTCCATACATCAATGCTGACTCGATCCAATCTTGTCACTTTTCCAAGTTTTCTGCTATTAAATCTTATATATTGGACTCTACCATTTCCCCACTACCAATATCAGGCTAACCATTCTATAATTCCTTGTTTTCCTCTACCTTTTTTTTAATTAGTGGGGTTACATTAGCAATCCTCCAATCCATAGTAACTGTTCCAGAATCTACAGAATCTTGAAAGGTGACCACCAACACACCTCCTGCAACCTCTTCCATCAGGCAGAAGATATAGAAGCCTGAACACACACACAAGCAGGTTCAGGAACGGCTTCTTTCCGGCCGTTATCAGACTGTTGAACGGACTCTAGCCTCAAATAATGTAACCTGCAATGTAACCTGTGTGCCTCTAAGTCTTTTTGATCTGCACATCCTTTGCCTGCTGTGACCTGCCTGTACCACTTGTAAACAAAGATTTTCACTGTGTTTCGGTACACATGACAATAAAATCAATCAATCAATCAATCCCAATGCATCCACTATTTCTGGAGCCACTTCCTTAAGTACTTTGGGATGTAGATTATTGGAGCCTAGATATTTGTTGGCCCTAATACCATTAATTTTTCGAGATCATTTCTGTACTAATTCTGATTTCTTTTAGTTTCTCTCTCTCTCACTAAACTGTGTTCCCCAATATTTTTGAGATGTTATTTGTGTCCTCTTTTCTGAAGACAACCACAGTATGTATTCAAATGTTTAGCCATCTCTCTCCATTTCCCATCACAACTTCCTTTGTTTGTGACTGTAAGGAAATTACATCTGTCTTCACTAATCTTTCTCTCTTCATATAACTATAGACATTTTTACAATCAGTTTGCATGTTCCATGCAAGCTTACCCTTCTACTTATTCCAAGCCCCTTAACAAATCCCTTTGTCCTCCATTGCTGGAATCTAAATTGCTCTCAATCCTCAGATCTGCTGTTGTTTTCCCAGCTTGTATGCCCCTTCTTTTGATCTAATGCTATCCCTAATTTCCTTTGTTAGCCATGGTTGGGCCACCTCTCCTGTTTTATTTTTGTCCCACACCTTTTTTCCCTCTAACATGAGAATCTGAGGGGTGTCCTTATAGAGGTTTATAAAATCATGAGGGTATGGACAGAGTGAATAGTCAAGGTTTTTCCCTTCCCAGAGTAGGGGAGTCCAAAACTAAAGGTTCAAGGTGAGAGGGGAAAGATTTAAAAGGGGCCTGAGGGGCAACATTTTCATGCCGAGGGTGGTGCATGTCTGGAATGAGCTGCCAGAGGAAGTTGTGGAAGCAGGAATAATTACAACATTTAAAAGGCATCTGAATGGGGAGATGATAGGAAGGATTTAGAGGGATATGGGCCAAATGCTGGCAAATGGGACAAGATGAGTTTCGGCTATCTGGTCAGCTCAGACAAGTCGGACCAAAGGGTCTGTTCCCGTGCTGCATAACTCTATGACTTTTGTGCCTATACTTTTTATGTATATATCACATGAACATTTGGAAATGTGATTCCAAAAATCAAGCTTGGCACACAATTAACCTTCCACATGCGTGTTTCTTTACTCACACACAAGTTTGTATACCAGCAGGCGACTCGGTTGTCCCTTGTTTCTGAACTCTTCAAACTTCCAACATGTTGCAAATCCCTGTGAGACTCTTTGGTTGTGCAAATCTTTCTGCAGTGGATGCTTTCCAGCATTATCTTAACACATGTTCTTCCCTTGTTTCTTTAGGCATTTATGAAGAAACAGAGCAGTCCCAGAGATGCCAACAAAATTAGAATGTCAGGTGATTTATCATTATTGATACTTGCCACAAAAAAAATTTGCATTTATATAGGACCTTCCATGACCACTGGATGTCCCAAAATGCCTTTCAGTCAATGAAGTGTTTTTGAAGTGCAGTCACTGCTATGACATTAAGAAACAGTCACATCCACTTTGCAGGGATTTAGATGATAGGTTTGAGATGGCAAAAGCAAGTGAATCACAGAGTTTGAGTGAACAGGAGCAGATAGTGGAGACAGACAAACTTGGGGGCAGGTAGATCAGTCCATCTCTGTCTTTCACTGATAATCAAATCTCGAACTCTACAAATAGAAAAGAGTGGTGAATGATCACAAAAATACCACAAACACTGCTTCACCTGCTAAGTGATAACTAGCATTTTCTGATTTTGTTTCTTAAGAGAAGAGTATGTGACTGCCATTTTCAGCAGTCATCAGAATTCTCCCATAAGATCTGAATGCTAGTGCACAGAAGTCCATTAACCATATCTGTGAATGTGTGAGTAATCACATCAAAATTTCAAACATCCATAGAACACATCCAACCATTGACTTCTACAGCAATAGCAGAGATTGAATGCCCAGTTGCAGTGCCTCTCATTAATAGCAGACTCCTGATATAGAGATCGTTGCCTTTATGCACAGCTTCAACTTTAAAACACATAAGGAAACAAAGTTCAGACAGGGCTTCCCTGAATTCACTGTTACCTAAAGGTCTACTCTTATACAGATCTGTTGGCAATTTGATCCAGTGATGGGAGCACAGTAGATGCAGATGAGGGTATTGACTCTCAGGAGGATGTCACATTTTAGCTTCCCCCCCCACAACCCCAGCTCCCTGATATGTTTGTAGCTGTGTATGAGCATACACAAGGTTAGACGTCTATTGTAATAAAAGATATAATGCAACCTGTTGTAGGGCCGTCCAAAAGACAGGCGGCCACGGCAATTTCAAGATTCTCTTAACACCTTGTTTTTATCATGACATTAGGGAAGTAGCTGGAAGGGCCAGGTAAGGTTTGCAAGCACACAAAACCTACACTGTCACCTAAACTGAGGCAAAACAAAACATTAGGCATACTTAAATTTCACTGATCAGGTATTAACTTGGCTGAACTTCATTTCAATGGTGCTGAGAACTTTATGAAGATATTATAGGAAAATGTAATACAGGTAAAAAGAATAGAGTGAGTTAATTATGTTAGTGCAAATGGCTAGATTGTTGAAGATGGGTTTGGGTTTGGATTGTGCTCACATCATAATACCATGCATGTGTTGGCCAAGTACAGGTCTTGGCAATCTAAAAGATAACAAACACAAAATCATTAGCTATTCTTCTGTATCATGGCGCACACTTTGCTGCTTCTGGGTGGCTGCCGCCTCTTCCATGCCTCTTTGGATGTCAAGTTTATGCAGCATGTAAACAGTGCAATCTTAATCAAAATCTGTAAAGGACCGTATTGTAAGATATATCCAGGCACTCAAAACACTCCATTAAGGCGTCTATAAGGGAGTCCTAATGGTTATACAGGACTCATATTCTGTCTACACACTAGAACTGATCATGGTTATCCCAAAGGAGTCCCAAGCTAGGGTCATCCTCCTCTTAAATATCCCTTGACAATCTTTCTGCGTTAAATAACCCTGTCTCTATGTTATGGCATAAAATGAAAACATGATTATTGCTGCCCAATTTGGGCTTTATTGTTTTGATGGTCAGAGAAGGCATGCTGGTTGGTGAAGTATAAATAACAAAGATCATGTGATTGTTAAAGGTCATATGCTTGCATGCAGACCCTTGCAAGATAAAACAAGTTTATCAATGGAATCACAATGATTTTGAGGAATTTCACCATTTGAAAAGCTTTGCAAAAATTCTCATTTTACTGCTGGATTTGCTTGAGAACAGATCTGCTGGAAAAGAGAAATAATATTAAAATGAGCAGGATAATAGTATTAGACCAAGTGATCGTGTGGAGAAGAATACTGGTGCAGACCAGAGAAATTTAAAGTCCATTTCTGTGCAGTGATACATGATCCCCTTTGCACTCTTCCAAGTAATATAAAAAGAGAGACATGCCAACTTTGAAAATTACAGTGACAGCAATTTAAAAATCTTAGAAAAATGCAAGACAAAGATTAACCAGAATTTTCAGTGAAATTAACATCTAACACAAAACTAAATTCCACTTCCAAGTTTATTTTTCTCTCTCATAATAGAGCTGATCATAGTTTAAAAACTGACTTGCAGACATCCAGATGTGCCTGCCTTCACTGGGTGGGTGCTTTCCAAAGACAGACTCAATGCTTTTCTGGCAAACAACGTGGGAAATTCAGTATGTGCTAAAATGCATCCAAAAAACATAAACCCATATATTTACATATGAAAATAGAGCTCTCATCACCATCAATGACAACCATAAGGTTTATGCTTGGGAGACCATTTTGGTAGAAATGTTGAGTGAAGCCTCAGGACATGTTCACCATGCCAAATCAAATAAGACTGATATAATGCTTGAAGATTGCCAAGCTACCAAAGTGAAACCAGAGCTAACAAAAATGTTTAAATTTATAAGCACAAAGCCATCACAGTTTCTGGTGAAATTCTACTGTACATAGTAGTTATTTTACCTTCCAATAAAAAAAGGGTTGATAAGTAAAGGTTTATTATGATTAGCAGAAGAACCAAAGGCAACATGAGGAAACATCTGATTTTGTTTCTATTCTCTCCAAGGATGTGGACATTACCAGCTGGTCATTGCATTTGCCACACATCTCTGATTGTTTGTGAGAAGGTGAAGGTGAGCTGCCCTCTTGAACCCCTGTAATCTATCTGATGCAAGTACATGATGCAACAACATGAGTTGCTACGATCTGGAATGGACTACTGAAAAGAGTAGTCAATCAGCTTCAATGATGATATTCGAAAAATAATTAATTAAATGGCCAAAGGGCTTTGATATAAGAGCTGGGGATAGGAATTTGATAGTTCTACCACAAAGAACTGTCATGGGCATAATCAGACAAATGGCCTCTTACGTTTTGACATTCTATAATTCAATTCAACGTTAGGGGCATAAGTCTTTTAAAAATAAACACTCTCCATGACCAGACAGTTGAAGGAAACTGCATGTTGCACTGTGAGGATGTCTTAATGTAAGAACATAAGAAATAAGGGCAGGAGTAGGCCACTCAGACTCCCAAGCTTGCTCTGCTATTCATGGCTAGGTCATGACTAATCTGATCTTGGCCTCAACTACGCTTTCCTGCATGTTCCTGTAGCCTTTCATTCCCCTACAGTTCAAACATCTTTCTCCGTCTAATTTGAGTAAATTCAAAACTCTTTGGAGTAGAGAATTCCAAAGGTTCATGATCTTAAGAGAAGAAATTCTTTCTTATCTCCATCTGCAACTATTTCCCCTGGTCTAGACTTTCTGAACGTTCAAAAAGCAAGAGTATCCATCCAATACCTATCCTGTTAATGCCCTCAGAATGTTTTATTCAATAAGATCCCGCTCATTTCTCTACAATCCAATTAGTTTAGGCCCAATCTGCTCAACCTTTCCTGATAAGTCAACAGCTTCGTTGAGTAATCAACCGAGTGAAACTTTTCTGAACTAACTCCAATATAAGTATAAGAACCAAACTTTTATCACCAAGATTCCTATTTCCTGTTCTGTACTTTGAAAACCTGACCATCATTAAAAACACAGGAGATCAATAAAAAAAGTCTTTCTTTTTCAGAAGAAGACAAAACTGTCCATCTTTTGGGAAATTTAGGAATCTGTAAGCAGACACAAAGGAGTCTGAAATGGATCAATGAGACAAAGAGGTCCCTTTTGTTTTGCAGTCCCCCAGAAAACCAAAGGATGAATCATCTGCTTCCTTAGGAGAACTCCTAAATGAGTCAGAAACAGCAGCTGTTATTGTCCACCCTAGTTAAGTCGGAGCCAAGGGTGTACCTCACTCTGTGGTGCCATGTACATCAGCAAAAGTGCCTTGGCAGGAGGACGAAGATTTGCTTCCATCCGCTTGTTGGCGTAACAGATAACTGTCCAATGATCTACAGACTCCCTGACTGGCATTGCACCACAGTCTGAAGCACCCAATCCACATTTTATTCAAAATTGAAATTTTTGAAGTATCACAGGTTCTATGCTCAATTCTGTGAAATTTTAAATCACCCCACAAAAAGAACTTTGATTTATGTACATATTCATTTAATGCATTAAAAGGTTACATCCAAGAATGAAATCCAGATTAGATTAACTGAGCAAGAGGGGTGACCAGTGACTTAATTAGTGACTGGAAGTCCAACAGGATGCTGAAAAACTGTCTAGTATAATCCCTAATGTGCAATGATGCACTCTGCGGATGAAAGAGTTGGTTTCAGAAGAATGAGGATGAGAACAGATAACAGCTTTTGAAATATGGATATGAGGATGCTCAGAATCAGTTGGATCGACAGAAAGACAAATGAGTGGGTTACAGTAAGTTCAGGGGTCAAAATGATTTCTTTGTACAGTTAGAGAGAGAAAAATAGCCAACTGCACATATTAGAAAGGAAGACCTAGCCTCCTTGTTCTGACAACAATTAAGGAGAAATTGAGGATTAAAACAGAAGAGACCAGAACCTAATGGCTAGATGACATTGACACATGGCCTTAGAAAGGCTTGAAGCAGTTTTATTCATTTGTTCACTCATGGTATGTGGTTATCGCCTACTGGCCAGCATTTATTGTCCGTCACTAGTGCCCCTGAGAAGGTGGTGATGAGCTGCCTTCTTGAACCACTGCAATCCACATGTGTAGGTTGACCCACAATGCCCCTGGAGAGGGAATTCAATGTTTTTGACCCAGCAACTGTGAAGGAGCAGCAATACATTTCCAAGTCAGTATGGTGAGCGGCTTAGAGGGGTTCTTGCAGGTGGTAGTGTTCCCAATTATCTGCTGCTCTTGTCCTTTCAGGTAAGTGAACATGTGTTTGGAAGGAGATGTCTAAGGATCTTTGGTGAATTTCTGCCATGTATCTTGTGCCTTATAGATGGTAGACAGGCTTTAGAGTGTCAGAAATTGAGATACTTGCTGCAGTATTCCTAGCCTCTCACCTGCTCTTGTAGCCACTGTGTTTATGTGGTGAGTCCAGTTGTACTTCTGGTCAATGATAACCCCCACGATGTTGATAGTGGGGGATTCAGTGATGGTAACACTATTAAATGCCAAGGGGCAGTGAATACATTGTCTCTTGGAGATGCTCACTGCCTGGCATTTGTGTGGCGCAAATGTTACCTGCCACTTATCAGCACAAGTCTGGATATTGTCCAAATCTTGTTGCAGCTGAACATGGACCGCTTCAGTATCTGAGAAGTCTTCAGCAAATTTGATTCACTCGACGTGCTATCAAGAAACAGTTGGAGGCACTGGATATGATGGAGGGAAGGTGATTGATGAAGCAGCTGAACAGGTTGGGCCTAGGACACAACCCCGAGGATCTCCTGCAGAGATGTCCTCGAGCTGCGATGACTAACGTCCAACAACCATGAACATCTTCCTATGAGTCAGGTAATGACTCCAAATAGCAGAAAATTTGTCCCCTGGTACCCATTGATTTTAGTTTTGCTAGGGTTTCTCGATGCCACACTTGGTCGAACGTGGCCTTAATATCAAGGGCTGTCGCTCTCACCTCACATCCAGAATTCAATTCTTTTGTCCCAGGCTGTAATGAGCTGACTGGATGTGGCGGAACCCAAACCGGATGTCACTGAGCAGGTCATTGCTAAGCACATGCTGCTTGATAGCATGGTTGATGACACGTTCCATCACTTTACTTTTGCCAGGTTGGATTTGTCCTGTATTTTGTGGCAATTTCCCATATTGTCAGATACATGCCAGTGTTACAACCGTACTGAAAGAGCTTGGCTATGGGAGTGACAAATTCTGGAACACAATTCTTAAGTACTACTGCCAGAATGTTGTGGGGTCCCATTGGGTTTGCACTACCCAGAGCCTCCAACTACTTCTTGATACCACGTGGATATTGCTGCATTTTGCTGAGGACCGGTATGTGAAATGCTAGGATCACTGGAAGAGGCTGAGATGGATCATCCATTGGCACTTCTGGCTGAATACTGTTGCAAATGCTTTAGCCTTATCTTTTGCATTGTGGTGCTGGGCTCTTCCATCATTGAGGATGGGAATAGTTGTGGATCCTCCTCCTCCAATGAGTTGTTTAATTGAGACAATGTTCACAATCCCACTAATACGACTGTGAACAAACAAGATAAAATGTCTTTGTATCATAAAAGACGTGAGGGAGGAAAGTGCAGGGGTTTAGGCAGACAATTCAGAAGTCAGGGCCTAGTCAGCCACAAGAATTGCTGGCAATGATGGAGCAATGAAAACCGGGAAGTGAAAGTTGTGGGTGAACCCCTGGCCAATACCTTCTCCTAGATTGCTGCTTCAACTCACAAATCATGGAATCACAAAAAAGCACATCACAGGAGGCCAGTTGGCCCACCATACCTGTGCCAGTACTCGTCGACAAGCTAATTAAGTAGCCCCACTCACTGTTGCTTTTCCCACAGCCCTGCAATTTTGTCCTTTCAAACATTTAGTTCTTTTTTTGAAAGTTGTTATTGAAACTGCTTTCACCACCCTTTTGGGCAATGCATTCCAGAATAAAACTCACTGTGTAAAAATAAAACTTTTCCTCATGTTGCCTCTGGTTCTTACACTGGTAATCTTAAATCAGTGTCCTCTAGTTACATGTCTTTCTGCTACTGGAAGTAGTTTCACTTTATTCATGCAATTAAACGTTCAAGGTTCTTGAATTAGTCTATCGAAGCTCTCCTTAAAAATCTCTATCCTAAGAAGGACAACTCCAGATTCCTTTCTGTAACTGAAGTATCTCACTACTGGAATGATTCAAATAAATCTCCACTGGTCCTTCCCCAGGGCCTCAACTACTTTCCCAAAGGGTAGTGCCCAAATTGTCTATAATACTTCAGCTGGTTCTAACTAGTGCTCTATAAAAATTTGGCATAATTTTCCTGAATTTAAATTCCATACCTCTGTTTATAAAGCCAAAAGTCCTGTGTGCCTTCTTAACAGTGTTCTCACCTGTCTGCCTTCGAAGGTTTGTGTGCATCCACTGTCAGATTCTCCAATAAAAGTATCCTATTTAATTCACGTTGCTTTTAATTCATACATCTCCATCTTAAATTTCACTTCCTATAGTCTACTTCAATCAGGACCTTTTTTAATCCATTATTTGCATAAATCTGAAATTGCTCATTCTGAACGATCTTGAAATTCTGAATTACTATGTATCCATTAATTAAGCAAGAGCACCAACACAGTCCTTTCCAAACTTTCAGATTCACTCTTGTCAAATAAGTCAGACTGCAACCTAAACTTCTAGAGATAGTAGGAACTGCAGATGCTGGAGAATCCGAGATAACAAGGTGTAGAGCTGGATGAACACAGCAGGCCAAGCAGCATCATAGGAGCAGGAAAGCTGGCGTTTCAGGCCTAGACCCTTCTTCAGAAATGGGGGAGGGGAAGGAGGTTCTGAAATAAATAGGGAGAGGGGGGAGGCGGATAGAAGATGGATAGAGGAGAAGATATGTGGAGGGGAGACAGACCGGTCAAAGAAGCAGGGATGGAGCCAGTAAAGGTGAGTGTAGGTGGGGAGTTAGGGAGGGGATAGGTCAGTCCAGGGAGGACGGACAGGTCAAGGGGGCGGGATGAGGTTAGTAGGTAGGAGATGGGGGTGGGGCTTGAGGTGGGAGGAGGGGATAGGTGGAAGGACAGGTTAGGGAGGCGAGGACGAGCTGGGCTGGTTTTGGGATGCGGTAGGGGGAGGGGAGATTTTGAAGCTTGTGAAGTCCACATTGTTACCATTAGGCTGCAGGATTCCCAAGCGGAATATGAGTTGCTGTTCCTGCAACCTTCGGGTAGCATCGTTGTGGCACTGCAGGAGGCCCAGGATGGACATGTCGTCTGCAGAATGGGAGGGGGAGTTGAAATGGTTCGCGACTGGGAGGTGCAGTTGTTTAGTGCGAACTGAGCATAGGTGTTCTGCAAAGCGGTCCCCAAGCCTCCGCTTGGTTTCCCTGATGTAGTAGCATTGTTGTGGCACTGCAGGAGGCCCAGGATGGACATGTCATCTATGGAATGGTAGCATCATTGTGGCACTTCACAAGCTTCAAAATCTCCCCTCCCCCTACCGCATCCCAAAACCAGCCCAGCTCGTCCCCACCTCCCTAACTTGTCCTTCCACCTATCCCCTCCTCCCACATCAAGCCCCACCCTCATCTCCTACCTACTAAACGCCACCTTGACCTGTCCGTCCTCCCTGGACTGACCTACCTCCTCCCTACTTCCCCACCTACACTCACCTTTACTGGCTCCATCCCCGCCTCTTTGACCGGTCTGTCTCCTCTCCACATATCTTCTCCTCTATCCATCTTCTATCCGCCTCCCCCTCTCTCCCTATTTATTTCAGAACCTCCTTCCCCTCCCCCATTTCTGAAGAAGGGTCTAGGCCCGAAACGTCAGCTTTCCTGCTCCTATGATGCTGCTTGGCCTGCTGTGTTCATCCAGCTCTACACCATGTTACCTGAACTTCTGGAGCTGGTTTGCCACATTCTGACAACCCATAAATTCCCAGCAGCACTGATTGATAACCCGACTATATCACATCTAATGATCGCCTCCATATATGTTGTTTATAACACTTTAATCAGGGTTCAGTATTAAATTGTCCACATAATCTGGCTCCACAAACAGTTTAATTTAACTTGTAGTTTAATATTTCTTTAATAGAAGCCAAATGCGTCCCAGTGTAATTATCAACTGTAACTGCTGCAGACTAAGTTAGACTTATGACCTTCGTAGAAGCTAGTTTTTTAAAGACTTGCTGACATGCCTGGAATGTATCTCCTTAAAAATCTAGCTTCCTAAAATGGTCAACAAATGATAAGTTACATAAATTGCTTGTCTGATTTACTAAAGTTCAGCCAGATTTGTTAGCAGATGGTGGAGTTGAGTTCTCAGCTGATCTGACTGTTCGGGTGTAGGATTTTCCAATTGGGCAGAAGGCCGAGCAGAATAATGCCAAAACACGTTTTGTGCCTCTTCAGCAGTAAAATGAGTTGTCACCGCTACCAGGATCAGTCTCATTTTCACGTTGCAGGCAACATTCCAGTATCAGTTGGGAGAAATGTTGTGGGGTGTAACTGCTGGAAGCTTTGAAGGTCATCAGCAGCTTGAAGGAGAGCAAACAAAATCACTTAAATTGGAGATTATGGAACCATGTAATGAAGAAGGAGATCATTCAGTCTATAATGCTCATAAGAAATGGCCAACTATTTAGTTCTATTATCCCTTTCTTTCACATAGCTTTGCAATTTTTTCCCCTTTTTATATATATATATCCATTTCCCTTTTGATAGTACAAAAACAAGGTTGCTGGAAAAGCTCAGCAGGTCTGGCAGCATCTGTGGAGGAGAAAGT